>JAPDVR010000025.1:4688348-5063348 GCA_026230005.1 Gila orcuttii
TTGTATGATTTAGATAGTATTTATGTAATTATTGTTCCCTTAAAGGGTTAGTTCACCCAAAAATGAAAATTCTGTCAGTAATTACTCACCCTCATGTTGTTCAACTAAGTAAGACTTTTTTTAATCTTCGGAACAATATTTTTGATGAAATCTGAGAGGTGTCTCAACTCCTCCATAGGTTTCTATGTAATTAAAATTTGCCGGCCCAGAAAGTTACTAAAGACCATGTTTAAAATAGTCCAAGTGACTACAGTGGCTCAACCATAAGTTTATTAAGCGAAGAGAATACTTTTAGTGCGCAAAAAAAACTAAAATAGCGACTTTATTCAACTATTAATTGTCTTCTGTGTGGGCCTCGAGTCAGTTCACTAGTGTAACAGCGTAAGCTTCTGTGTTGTACGTCAGAACGTAGGCTCATTATTGGCCAATGCTGGTCATGTGTGTGATGCGTGTGATGCTGGTCAAAAGTGAGCCTACGTTCTGACGTACAAACCGGAAGCGTTGCGCTGTTACACTTGATAAACTGAAGATTGAGCCACTGTAGTCACTTGGACTATTTAAAACATTGTCTTTACTAACTTTCTGGGCCGGCAAGTGTCAATCCCTTAGAAGTCTATGGAGGAGTGATCCAGCTCTCAGATTTAATCAAAAATATCTTAATTCGTGTTTCGAAGATGAACGAAGGACTTACGGGGTTGGAACAACATGAGGGTGAGTAATTACTGACAGAATTTTCATTTTTGGGTGAACTATCCCTTTAATTGATCACACATGTACAATTTTAGTTTATCAATTATTATTACGGACAGTTTAATTGAATAAATATATAAAGGTAATGTAAATACGCTTTAGAATCAATAGATAAAGCTATAAAATTACTACATGTGAGCTTAAATATTACATTTTCTCTACCTTTATCAAATGGATAAACTAACTTCACAACTTTTCCTTGCACTGATATAGCAAGACTTTTTTTTTAGTTGTCCTCTTTCATAGACAGCTATTTTCTTTGTGCTGTTTAAATTTGTTTAAATTCTTTATATTTTTCAATCTCGCAATATCCTGCAGAAGAGAGAAGTGAATCGCGCTGCTTCTCTCGCGAGAAATGAATCACAGTGTCACTCTTTCTCAGCATGTGATTGGCTGTTCGCTACTGATGTCACACCTAAAATCCTAAACTCAGGATCAAAGCCTGAGTTGACAGAGAAAGTTGATGATCAGCATCATGGTACCAACAAAGCCTGGTTGGATTGGTTTGGTTTGTCAACTCAAAACTAATCCTGTAACCCTGAGTTTGTTCAACTACCATCGTGGTACAGGCCCCAGGTCCGCTTAAGTATGGAAAAAAGAAAAACGGAGTACACTGGGAATTTTTTTAATACTATTTTCACTCAGAATTTGCTAGTAAATTTCAGTTAACCACAAAGAAATGGCAAGTAACACATTGAATTAAATGTGAGATCTTTTTAAAATTTTCAATGTTTTTATGAGCAAAGGAACCTAGCTCTAATAGTCCGGCAATTATTTTGGCAACATAATATTCATAGTCAGAATGTAACATGCATGATAACAGCTGGATTTTAAAACCATTTATCAGATGTTAAATATGGTCTGAAAAATCCACAGAAAAGTCTGGAAATTTGACTCTGGAAAAGTATAGAATTTTGATATGGGAAATGTGAAGGAACCCTGGGAATAAGACAAGTAAACCTAAACAGTAAGATTTAAAAAAAAATAATAATAATATTAAGAAAAATGACTAAAAATTAAAACTAAAACTGAAATAAAAATTAATTAAAACCTAAATAGTATTTTTTTTTTTAAATACTAAAAATTAAACAAACAAAAAAAGTTAATTTAATACAGTGCACAAGTTGTATTAAATACTATTATTGTACTTAAAATGCTTTTTTTATTTCACTGTATTGAAAGCAAAAGATCAGATGTTCTGCTAAACATCAGCTTTCACGTTTCACAGATGAAAGAAGGTCACATGGCTTTTAGAACAGCATGAGGGCGAGTAAATGAGTGAAATTTCAGTTTTAGATGAACTAAAAATAAAGGTTTCACAGCCATTCTAAATCTAAACTAGTAATTGAAGATTTTTTTTCAAAAATAAAGAACCTTTTATGCAGTGCAAAGGTTCTTCATGGGACCATCAATGCCAATAAAGAAGCTTTATATGTAAGAAAAGTTTGATAGATCTGCTTGCAGTGCTGTTACACATGCAGCGAGAGATGAGAGGATCGTCTGCTCTCCTCTTCCACACGCCCCCAGTATTCCTACTATAAATACCAACACAGAGAAGACAAGACCAGGAACTCCAGCGTCGATACTAAAGTTTCAGAGCCAGGAACCCTACAAGACTGATCAGCTCTAGATCTCTCAGGATATTGTGTACATCAATCCAGGACCTATTTCCCAATGTTTGGTCTTTAATTTCAAGTAAGTTTTAGATGATTCAGCTCATCTAAATATCACCTGACGCACAAGAAAACCACAGAAATATTGGTCACATTGCCTTAATATTGGTACTTTGCAGTCTTGGTTTGTTCTCTTTGTTCTCTATAGATCATACACCACTCAACATTTTTTTTTTTAATCAAAAATACAATAAAAACAGTGAAATATTATTACAATTAATAACTGTTTTCTATTTGAATACATTTCAAAATGTAATTTATTCCTGTGATCAAAGCTGAATTTTCAGCATCATTACTCCAGTCTTTAGTGTCACATGATCCTTCAGAAATCATTCTAATATGATTTGCCGCTCAAGACACATTTATGATTATTATTAATGTTGAAAACAGATGTGCAGCTTCATATTTTAGAGGAAACTTTAATAAAAAAAAATCAGGATTCTTTGATGAATAGAAAGTTCAAAAGAGTAGCATTTATTTGAAATAGAAATATTTTGTAACATTATAAATGTCTTTACTGTCACTTTTGATCAATTAAACGTATCCTTGCTGAATAAAAGTATCTTAATCAAAAAATATCTTAATGACCTCAAATTTCTGAACAGTACAGTAAAGTCTTTATTTCACGTCATTCTTGATCACATCTGGTCAGATCTGAGCAGTTTTCAGTCACAGAAAGAGAACAGAGCTCATGCTATTCTATTAAAAACCTGACATGAAATAAAACAGACGGGAACAAAGTTCAACACTTTGAGACTCTCCGGATTAATTGTTACAAATAACAGAACTAGATTTAGCTTTATAGAAACCATTTTCCATTACAGTAAAGTGCTATCTATATATCTATCCATCCATCTATATATATATAGCATTCCATCTATCTATCTATCATCCATCCACCAATACATCCATCCATTTATCATCCATCCATCATCCACCGATCTATCTATCTATCGATCTATCTATCATGTCAAATGTCTATCTATCCATCCATCCATCCATCTATCTATCTATTATGTTAAATATCCATCCATCCATCTATCTATCTATATCTCTATCTATCTATCTATCTATCTATCTATCATGTTAAATGTCTATCCATCCATCCATCTATCTATCCATCTATCTATCATGTTAAATGTCTATCCATCCATCCATCCATCCATCTATCACATCATTATAAGGAATGAGTGTCATTTTTTGCCCATTATAAACACATTTCTTATTATTCGACCACCAAAATCCCATCTTCCCCATCACAAACCAGCTTTATTTCCTGTTTCAGTCCTTCCTTAAACCACTGTACATTAAAATCATCCGTCCTCACTTGTGGCTCTGAGCTATCCACGAGAGACAGAACTTCACAGCATCTGAAACACTTTCGTTCTGCAAACAATGCTGATCTTCCATTAGTCAATTAAACCATTAGCCTCTCATTTGCTCTGAGAGCAGTAAAGAAGTAAATTATATGTTAACAATAACAAGACAAAAGGCACTCAAATCACAAACACAGGCTCATTAACCAGAGTTAGATGTTCCATAAGCAGGACATATTCAACAAATTGCTAATAAGTAGATTCTCTCTTGACCACCAAATCTGTTTCAACAATTTATCACTACTATATTAGCAACAATATGAATCTTCATAGAAAGCTCTTCAGCAAAGGTGATTTCTCTGATGCATGCACTAGTGTCCAATTGTGTTGTGATCCAGATTATAATTTTGTTTGTGTCCAAGAACCCAATAATGATTTCAGAACCTTCAGCACCTAAAATAGGAGTTTATAATCATATTCCTGAATTTGAATAGGCATATTGTAGACTCATACACAGTTGAACTGCATTGCAAGGAACTTACCAGAAGCTCTCCGGACAAATCTGTTGATAACTGGAGCTGAAAGGAAAGATAGAAAAAGGATTGATAAAAAAAATTACTTGTGGTGCATTACGCTAAAATCAAATGTTAATATAAAATATTCAATTTATGATGCCACAGTAATGGCCAATAGATGGATCCGTCCACACCCAGAAAGCATATTTCAGCTTGATCAAAGTCTAAATGTTTGTGACTCATAATTGACAGTGATACTTCTCAATATGACACACATTATAATTTGCATGCATGCAAAAAAATAGGCCTGTGTGCACTGTACACAACATGCCAAGAATTTAATGCACACAGGGCCTAGTATCATTTTCATGAATAATAACCAGAGCTTCCATCCGAAAAGCATGGAAATGAGAACATTCATATGATAAAACCAAGCCAATTAAGCCTGGTCTTTGTTCCAAGCCCCTCTGCAGTGAGCAGACCCCTCATTTTTAAAGGAAAATGCATTTCATCATCATCATCAAGGAGATGTGTGATCATGCATTAGCATTGAACAAAAGATCACTGATTCTGCCAGTGTGAACAATGTTGTGATGCATTAAACATGCAAAGGAAGGATGCCTGTATAAATGAGGATATACAGCTGATGGTCCTAGTTGTCAGAATGCATTACCTACGAATTCTTCTTCATCATCATCATCATCATCATCCTCCTCTCCGTTTTCAGAGTCGATCTGCATGGCCTCCTCGATGAAGTTGACGGCTTTGCCCGCTCGCGAGGCTGAATTGTGTTCATTGCCGAACGCGCCGCCGCGGGTCTCGTTCTCCTTGAGACGCGTGAAGTATTGCAGCGCGAACTCCAGCAGATCCCCCGGCTGGTTCCTCAGGACCTCCACGGTAAAGCTCTGCAGAAGCTCCGTCAAGCCTTCGGGGATTTCTATACTCATTTCCTGACGGTGAAATGTGCGCAAAATTCGGCCCGGTCTTGCGCGTATACGTAACGTTACAACAACAGTCTGTCCCGTTTCGCCGCGTCAGCTGAGAAGAATGACCCGCAAAACGCGTCAGAGGGAACGCGACCGATTTCTAGCTATTCCACCATCTGCGTGTGTTTCCCACCGTGTCCGACCGTGTCCTCTAATTTGCGGGCGTAAAAATGGCTGGGATTTCAAGAGCTGGCATTTTTTTTTTCTCTCTCCTGCTGCTGGCTACAGGAAAGCCGCGCATGTGATGAGGGAAACCATGGCAACCAGCATCCCGGGATTTGCGCAGGAGGAACGCGAACGCGACGCGACGAACTAGAACGCAACGCGAGCTCTTAAAGGGGTAGTTCGCTTCAAATCACCCTCATGTTGCTCCAAACCTGTATGAGTTTCTTTTTTTTCTGTTGAACACAAAATAATATATATTTTTAAGAATGTTGGTAATCAAACAGTTGACTGTTTAATAGTATTTTTTTTCCTATTATGGAGGGCAATGGCTGCCGTCACCTATCTGATTAACAGTATTTAAAATACCGTCTTTTGTGTTCAACAGAAGAAAGAATTCATACAGGTTTGGAACAACATTGGGGTGAATAAATGATGACAGAATATTTTTGGGTGAACTATCCCTTTAAATTAGATTGCATAAGTTTTCATGCAAAAGTACCATGGTATGATGATGATGATTTTTTTTTTTTTTTTTTTACAAGTAGCCTACCTTGGTATTACTTTAGGATCCTTTGAAATCGCTACCTTGGAGTCTATGCAAATAGTACAGGCCTATATTACAGTAATATGGAAATCATTCAGAACCATGGTAGGGGGACACTAGTTGTCACACCTTTTCTCATTAAAATAGCCTATGTTTATCATGATTTTTAAAGTTTTGACTAAAAAAATAAAACATTTAACATTTCCATTGAACACGTTGACTTATATACATGTACATAATAAATCAGGAAATTGCCAAATAGAAAAGGTAATAAAAAAAAGCCTTATTTTCACCATCAGGAATAAAAAATAAAAAAAAATACAATATACAGTAGATGAATCCCTTGTGACAACCTTCCTGACTTCTATGATAACATATAGTTCAACCGAGACTTTTGGCAATTCAAATCAGGCTTTAACTTTCCTGTGTCAACTAGCCCCGGTGTCCTCTAATAGCCTTACCATCACTGTATTATTATTTTTTTTATCTTAAACCATCTTCAGCATTGTCTTGAATCTGTATAATATATAGTTTTGCACCTTTTTAGAGTGACGCTTTCAAACATAATTAAGTTAATGGATAAACAGACACCTCAGACAGAATTAGACTAAGTGGGTTGCTGGTTAATCCCGTTTTAACGAAAAATATGAGCTGATTATGTTGAGATTATTATCAGAGTTTGACCTTCTGAGAACAATTACATTGTTGTTATATAAAGGTACAAAGTCTCTCTCTCTATCTCTCTCTAAATCTATGTTGTGTTCCACATCTGTCATAATGTATCCAGCATAGAGAACAGAATAGAGAAGAGGATTAAAATAACTCGGAATGAAATAAACTGGAGACTTTAATATCAATGATAGTCAGGGCACAAAAACATGTTCCAGTCCTCTAGATTTATTGTGTTCCTCTTTATACTGAATGTGAGGAGAAAATGTTAAGATAGATAAGTTATTCTGGCTGGTTATGAGTGAAAATGTGAAATATTATCATAGTGAAGTTTGATAACTCACATGACATGATGTTGCTGCATTTAAATTCATAACCAAAGTGTGTGCAGCTCATATTTCCTTTCCGAGATAATGTTTTTATAGCTCAGATGATTTAATAGAGATCTAATTTTCTCTTATTGAAGAATCAAATGTCTCCTGAATGTCTTGGGAGTCCATAGTTGACATACAGTAAGAGTATAGAGCTTTAAAATTAATACAGATAGCAGCACGGATCATTTGATTTTCTCTAGAGGAGATACATGTGATATTAGTGGAGCCTTTTTCTTGGGAGATACAGAAAATTGAGCAAAAGCCTGCATTTGTTCTCATTTGTCTAAAAAAGCGAAATATCAAAGAAACCTCATTTGTTATTTTTCTGTCCTGTGGTTTGAAAGTTTCCTCATACTCTCACACCTACTGTCGTTGTGGAGGCGATTTATGTTGTTGTTTTTTTGGTAATTTTTTATAATTATTTTAATATTATTATAAACATATGAATTTTTAAATTACCTATATATATATATATATATATATATATATATATATATATATATATATATATATATATATATATATAAGGAAGGGTATATAGCCATATCATAAGTAAAACTAAAACCATAAACATATTTTATTTCTGCTAGTTGCCTGGACAACATTTTAGTTTAAGTTAAAAAAAAAAATCCTATAAATAATAATGACAAAAATACACAACAAAATTACTTAAACTTTAACTAAAATTGTGAAAAACAGAAAATATAAAAATGATATCTAGCCAAATTCTAAATATTAACAAAAATATTTTAAAATATATTATATCACAAACATTAGCTATGTGATATAAAAGTCGAGGAAACGCTATTAGCTATTTTTAAAAAGGGGAGGAGCTGTTAGATATGTTCCCGCCCTGTCTTCCTGTTTCAGTGGAAATTATGTCAATAAACCTCGCGTTTCAAGGCACTTCAGTGTCTTTTATGTGTTTCCCTTTTGAAGTATTGAAGTATGAAGTATTGTCCTTGTAATTTTTTTACATAATCATGTATTAACTGTTGTTATTCTGAAGACAACGATGAATAAACAATGCAAAGCAACCAATGCGTGTTTTCTACCTTGTCTGACGCTCTCGCTGACGCCTCGTTGCTAGGAAACAAGGCTTCCGTTACCAGCGTGCTTGGTTACAGCTGCTCAACCAATCGTTTTTCACGGTTAGTGTGACTGACATGTAAAATGGGCGGGTTCAATGTGAAGGAGGCGGGGCTAGATGGAGGAAGACTCGAGCACATCAAGCAAAACAAAAGCAACCCAACGAATATATATTTCGCGATTAAACTGACCAGAGGGTGAGTTAGTTAAAGTGGTTATACACTTATTTATCTAATTTAAGAGCAGTTTAAACGTATTGTCGAAACGTGCAGCTGTGATTTAAACAGAGTTAACAGAAAGTTAGTTTTAATCAGTTTAATGCCCTTGAAACGTGCTCTTGCAAAATGTCTTCAGTCCGAAACAAAACTACATGATATCGCTACGTTGTTTTTGAACATGGTATTGAGGTAATAGTATTTTTTTGGTATGTATCATGTTTTTTTAAAAATACGTTACAACGGGGTTTTCAATCTTTTAGCGATTCAAATATATGATCATCCTGCCAAATTTTTAAAGGCACCTAACTCATGTATTTTCATGCATGAAGACCCAATTTATATTAATTAAAATTATATACTATACCAGTTTGAAGTATTATTTGGAAAATATTTACTATTTGCTAAGTTACATAGTTTTTTTCTGTACTCACGATAGTACTGTATTTATTTATTTATTTATTTAAATAATATGTTGTATTGTTTACTTATCTAATCTAATATCATTTGAATCAAATTTTTATTTATTTTAATTAATTTATTTATTGTAATACAATTGTTTAATTATTCTTATTAATTTTTCAGGTTAAGTTTAAAAACACTTGCATTAGACTACAATAGTAGTACATAAATCGCAATGTACTATGGTGTTACCCTCATTGCACCATAGTACTTTCTTGTAGGGATCTCCTGGTTGCGTTCAACACGTATTTCTCTGTGTCCTCAGGTTTGCTGATGATGTCGGCCTTTCCATCCTCTTCCTCCAAGAGTCTGACCTCCACACCACTGAAATCCAGAGCCAGCGTCCCGCAGCGCAGCAGAAGTGTGGAGTCCACCGGAGACTCGACGTCCTCTCTGCTGTCACCCATCTATCACGACAGCTTTGAGCTTTCAGACGAGGAACCAGAGCCAGATCAGCCTCAGCGCGTTCATGACATCACCGTCACGTTAGCTGAAGATGTCTCTCCCTCCAGGTGAGCGCTTGTTGAGTTACACATCAAGGGAAAGAAATCCAAACCGGCACACCAGTAGTCATGTATCACGTAAAATCATGTATCATGTAAAACCGGACATGCTTTCAGGGATGAGGTGGACACAACAGGCCTGGAAGACAGATCTTCCAGTGGGAACTTCAGACTGAGTGCCTGGGAACAGTGGATTGTGGAGAAAGCCAAAGAGGAGCGTGTCAGAAAACAACAGAAAGCTATGGAGGTACTATGACAAAAAACATCCTTTGTAGTTATGGGGATATTTTATGTTAGTACTACTGATTTTCAGTTGTGTTTTTTTAGCAACATGGACATTATTTTATATACACCACTGTTCAAAACTTTGTGTTTTGGAAGAAATGAATACGCAAGGACGCATTCAATTGATCGAAAGTGACAGTAAAGACATTTATAATGTTACAAAACATTTCTATTTCAAATAAACACTGTTCTTTTGCACTTTCTATTTATCAAAGAATCCTAAAAAAAATGTCTCATTAAAAATAAGAAGCAGAACAACTGTTTTTAACATTGATATAATCAGAAATGTTGATAAAATCAGAATATTACAGTGATTTCTGAAGGATCATGTGACACTGGAGACTGGAGTAATGATGCTGAAAAATCAGCTTTTATCACAGGAATAAATTTCATTTGACAATATATTCACATAGAAATTTTAAATTGTAATAATATTTCACTGTTTTACTGTATTTTTTATCAAATAAATGCAGCCTTGGTGAGCAGAATAGACAATTTTTTTAAGCAATTAAACTTTTTTAATTTTCCTTTTAAGTATTTGGTTTATGAATAGTTTTCGTCATAGCTATAGTAGTGTATGATAATAACCCTGGTCCATCAAGCATTCATTAAGGTCTATATTTCAGGAGCTCATGCTGAAGGAAAAAGAGGAAGAGCAGAAGAAAGAACAGCAGAAGAAGAAAGTCGCCTGTGATTGCAAAATTCAAGAGTGGTTGCAAATGAAACGAGAGCAGGTAACGGCCTCTGTGAAACAACAATCACTGAGACTTTATTGCTAGGATTCATTTGAGTTTGTGTCATTGCGTTTCAGAATGGGGACTGGTCTCCTTCTCATGCTTTCACTGTTTTTGTCCTCAGGAAAAGAAAGAGAGAGAGTCCAAAGAGTTTCAGAAAAGCAAAGAACAGCTTCAAGAGGAGCGAAGACGTGCTGAGATTGAAGAGAAAGCCCGGGAGAAATATAAGGAGTGGATGCGGAAGAAGAAGCAAGAAGAAACAGAGAGAAAGCTAAAAGAGAAGGTGTGATTTATAGAAAACATTATTCCCATTGAACTTCACAAGGGTGTGTAAATGATGACAGAATGAACAATCTCTTTAAAAGGAGGAGGCAGCCAGAAGAGAAGCGGAAGAGAGGGAGCGCAAAGAAAAAGCGGAGGAAAGCTTTAAAGAATGGCTTGACGGTGTAAAAACGAAAGGAAAACTGAGCCGGCGATCATCAGCATCCTCAGCCGGTGAGTGAACGGCACATTCCTGCACTGCCATTTGTGGCATTTCAAAGGTTTGAACATGAAATATAGTCAGAAGAATATGCAAATTGGTACACACTGAAAAATATGTAAAACTCCCTACATATCCAACATAAATATCCATAAAAAGTCAGAGATTCAAAGCCAAGCTTTAAAGTATTAATGTTATCACTTTCAGGCAACTATAACAATGTGAACTATCCGGCTCCGAGCTTCGTCAACCCCGTTCCCTGGAAACCCATTCACGTTCCACTGGAAGACCGAACGCCCAGGAAAAGTTTGGCGCGTAAGAGAACGGCTAAAAGCCAGTCGAGCCGCTGTCTCACACACACACCTAAAGACGCCATCGGTTTGGCTTTCAAGAGACGGTGACACTGACATCTGCTGGTCTCGGTCCAGTATTAACTCTTCTGAAGACTTGCTGCGTTTTTGTCTAGCAAGTGTTTTCCATCTTTAAAAGACTCGTCCACTTTTCATGTGATGGAATTATGAATTTGATTTGTATATTTTTGGTTGAATGTTAGCTAAATATGATTTTTCCTGTCCAAATTAAAGATCTTTGGAAATACAGTAATTTTCCCTATATTATTTGTGTTAAATGGTTCTGTACAAACATTTCAGCAAATCCATCTGTTTAAAGAGCTCTTTGTCATACACTAATGTTGAAAGGTTTGGGGCCAGTAAGATTTTTAATGTTTTTGAAAGAGGTCTCTTCTGCTCACCAAGGCTGTATTAATTTGATCAAGAATACAGTAAAAACAGTAATATTGTGAAATAATATTAACATTTGAAATTACTGTTTTCTATGCGAATATATAGTAAAATGTAATTTATTCCTGTGATCAAAGCTGAATTTTCAGCATCATTACTCCAGTCTTCAGTGTCACATGATCCTTCAGAAATCATTCTAATATGATGATGTGATGCTCAATAAACGTTTCTGATTATTAATGTTAAAAATAGTTTTTATTTGATGAATATAAAGTTCAAAACAGCATTTATTTCAAATGGAAATTTTTAGTAACAATATAAATGCCTTTATTCAATTGAATGCATCCTTGATTAATTAAAAAATATGAATTCATCTACAGCTATTGTAAATGACAATTCCTTATACTTGTATACGTAGCATATTTTTATTATACTTATTAAATGACTACGTAGAATATTTTTGCTTAAATGGAGATCTACTTAAAAATTAAGTGACCAATTATCAAATAATTTATTAATTTAAAAAAATAACTTTCCAAATATGTAAAAAAAAAATATATATCAATTTATTCCTTAATTTAATAAAAAATGTTATTACGTTTTTTAAAAATTCTTAAACATTTAAAATATGAGGTAATAATAAATTAAATTTAATTATTTTTTTAATTTTTTTTACAAAATTCATTGACCATTTAAAATTAAGGTTTTACTAAAATGTTTGTTTTTAGTGTATAGAAATATACTAAAAACCTAAAAACGCAGAATGCCTTCAGCAAGTTTTGATTGGTATGGGGAAAAAATACCTTTAATAAAAGTACAAAATACAATGTAAAGATCTATACGTTTACACTTGATGATGTGCGTGATTTTCGAGACAATCAGTGTTTGTCCTCATGGTAGACTGCCGTGGTGTGATTTCACAAAAGACTTTTTCTGAGTTGAACAGGAGTCGTCATTAACTGGCTTATCTGCATTTCTCGAGTCAGCTTGTGACCAGACACAAAGACCTCTGACCCCCTGGACCGGGCCGAGAGCCAAACGCAGCCCTCGCACAGATGTGTGTATTGTCCAGCGCGCAGCGGTCCCTTGGAGTTCTTTCAGCTAATGACGTGTGTGAGTGGGTGTGTGTGTGTGTGTGTGTGTGAGTGCATGTGTTCACAATACTGTAGATTTCATCCCTTCACATTCTCATAAACACACGTTACTGGACCAGAGATACTGTAAGTGCCACTCAATATTCTTTCTGTATTGAAACAAGTTGATTGGTCTAATGTAAGACTAATTGCTAGTTGCTCATACTAGTACTTAAGACTATGTTTATGCAACTGACCCACATGTTGTTTGTTATGGATATGGCAGGCAATTCTCAAAACTATCACTAGCTGTGATAGTGTGCATTAGAGCAAGTGAGTTATGTGTTTATATCCTGTTCTGTTGAGCAAAGGTCACCTTTCAAGACAGCAGTGCTGCATTGCATTTGTTTTGTTGCAGTTTTTAAGACACATGTGTGTTCAAGTCAGTTTTTTACATGGGAATCAGGTTAGGACGCTTCAGAAGAAATATTACAGGTTTTCTCGTATGTACAGCTTGAATTATGCATGTTTCTCTCCCAATAGATTGCAGTATTTGCAAGCAAACGGCAGTTCCCAGAGATGCATTGGTGCAGGTGGGCAGACGGCTGGATGTCTCACTTTCAGACACAGGTACACAGGGGTGTGTCTGTTTGCATTTGAGTCAGTGTTTCAAAGAAGGCAAAGGACGTGGCAGAGAACAGGAGTTAATGTTGTGTGACTTTGAGGTCAAAGCTGACTCGTTCGTTAACCTTGTTTTGGCAGCATGGAGATTTCTTAACATGTTATGTTCTGTGCTAGCTTAAAGAAAAGGCCTGTTTTAAAACTATCTATGACAGACGTAGGTTAAAATTGCACTGAGCCTTTGACATTAGGACCCTGAATGAATCGTTTCAGGGTCAGTGGGTCACAATCCGCAAGTATTTATTGCAGAAATGCAGTCCACAGGGCAAGAGGATGAAGATCGCTGTGACTTTCTGTTCAAGATCATCCTGATCGGCGACAGCAACGTGGGAAAGACCTGCGTGATCCACAGCTTCAAGTCTGGGGTGTTCAGTGACAACCAGCACAACACTATTGGAGTGGACTTCACCGTTCGCAGCATTGACATCGATGGGAAGAAAGTAAAGGTCTGTGCACTGATTTATGACTTCAAATTAAAAAAGTTTTTCCTTACATGCAGTAAAAAAATCTTCTTATTCAGGCTGTATAGGTTGTATAGTATATCATTTAACAAAATCAAGACAAAATCATTAAAATAGTTCTACATATATAGACATAGAATCTTTCCATTTCACAAAATGTTCTTTATAGTGGCAAAAGCGTTCTTTAGATTACAAAAAAAAAACATGGTTCTTTTGAAGGGGCTGTATGTAGAATTCAGAAACCCTTGTTATTAGCGACACCGGTGGCCGCTGAGTGAACTGCAGCCAGCAGCTTATTGCTCACACTCATGCAAACGTAACGTGCAAGAGACTGATTCAATGCCGCAATATTTTCACGGCGAAGTTCTTTTCGCTCATTGCGTAGAAGTAAAACGAAGTTGGAAATACCTTTACAGCGATGTACTTTAAACCGTACATCCAGGCACCTTTCATTCTGCTGAGAGCGAGAATTAGGTCAATAATATGTAAAAATGTGCTACGCGCTTTTCTCTCAGTCACAAAATAAACACAACTAAAGAATAAAAGAATAAAACTTTTTAAAAGATAATTGCGACTTTATTTCTCAGAATTGCATGATATAAAGTCGCAATTGCGTGTTAAGTAAAAATTGCGAGATAAAAACCTACAATTGTGAGAAATAAACAATTCTACACGCAGCTCTGACTATTTTATCGCAATTGCGAATTTATATCTCACAATTCTGACTTTATATCTCGCAATTCTGAGATAAAAAGTCACAATTATCTTTTAAAATGTTTTATTCTGTGGCGGAAACAAGCTTCCATACTTCCATTCATAATGGAATTATACATTCCATAAATTCCATACAACATTCCATAAATGACAGCAGTGAGAAAGCTGCAGTTAGGAAAGCATCTGATCATAGCGATGTGGATTTATGTGCACCAGTTGTCGACAGATGAGGTAGGCCTAAATAAAATTACACTGTTTTGATAGATTGATTATAAAGTATATTTGAGACTATAGATCTGGCTATGTGAGACTATAGTCTAAATTAATTACTTTTCTTTGCATGACACATTGACATTACAGTACAGAATCTTTCTGCATTATCCTGAAAATTGTATAGGCATTCATATGTGTCATAGAACGGAAGTGAGGCTCTTGGGAGCACGTCAACATCACTTCCTTTTGATTTTCCCGCCAAAAACGTCCCGATTCCTCCACATAAATATCAGTCTACAGGCTTTCATAGGGAACCCAGACAGCAAGATAGTGTCGGCCCACATCCGGTACACGTGGAATCCACACGCACCAGATGTGGGCCGGATCTGTTGCTGTCTGTGAACGTAGGAAGTTGGAGAAGGTCTTGTTTTTTTTCAAGCGGTTCACACATTGGCTATAAAATGTGATTAATAGATGAAAATTCTTACATATCGCCTCGGGTGGTTTTAGGATTTGATCTTCAGGGGGGCTTAGCCCTCAGTGAGAATGTGTAGCAAGAGACCATTGCCTAAGTGATGTAAATTGGCACCACTACTATATAGTTAGTCAAAAAATACCATACCTGTACTTAAATTGTTCACTGAACCAAAAATGCCTCTTCTATTTTTTTATGATTGTGCATGTCTTGGAGAGGCACTGATAAGCCATTTTTGATTATGTCTGTCTTGAGTTCAGATGCAGGTCTGGGACACGGCGGGACAGGAGCGTTTCCGCACCATCACACAGAGTTACTACCGAAGCGCCCACGGTGCCATGATCGCGTACGACCTGACCCGACGACCCACCTTTGAGTCTCTGCCGCACTGGATACAAGGAGTGGAGCAGTACGGAGCCGCCAACGTCGTCTTCGTTCTGATAGGTCAGAACACGGATTCCCAAACTTTTTTATCAACCAAACCCCCATATTTACTTGAGTACCCCCTGAGATTTTAGAATCAATATTTCAATAATTTGACAACAAATTTGCATGTTCACGGTTTTCTGATGTTGGTTAAAGTCGACATGAAACTTATCCATCATCCTTCCCTTGGGTCATTTTGACCAGGATTTTTTTTTTTGAAAATACTTTAAAAATTGAGTGTTCACTCCATGACTTCTGTCGCACTTGAACCACGAATACACACTTTTTTTTTTAATGGATTCAAGGAGTTTTGTGATTGAAATTTAAAAAAGTGACAAATCCTTGCCTTGTGGTTCAAATTGACACATAGAAAAACCTAAAAATGCTCAAAATTCAAACTAAAAAATGCTAAAACTTGACCAAAATTGTCTGATGTGTAATGTCTACATGTGTATCTGATGAGAGAATCTGACTTTAGGACCCAGTGGAAACAGATTATTTGCTCCAGATAGATAGACTAGAGCTATAAGGCCATCTAGTGGCAAGAGTCATGAAATATCATGTTATATTATTATTTTTCCACAAGAGGTTGGCAAAGACACCCAATGTAAGATATTTTGAGCTGAATTAAAAGGTTTAGGCATGAAATTGTGAGTTATTTTGAATGTTTAGTTGAAAGAATGTGAGGAATGTGCTTCTAGATAACTATTTATTATTTATTGATTAAATCTAGTAATTTAAAGGTAAATAAAATAAAAAAGAACAAAAAATCTCCAAAAAAATTTCATTAAAAATAGAAAAAATATTATCAAAATGAAATAAAATAAGCTTTCTGGACAAAAAAATATGAAGTATAATTTTAGGGCTTCCGGTTATTTTGACTAGTGAGGGAAGGATTTAAGTTTCGATAGTCTTTTCTTTCCTATTGTGACATTATTGTAGGTTATTGTATACCCGAGTGAAACGGCTTCTCGCACAAGAACAAATGAAGGGCGGGGCTTGATTTTGTCCACTGGGAACTGATTGGATGGTTGTGGTTTGCTATTGGTCGATCTCATTTGAGTGACAGGTAGCCCCGCCCTCACGCCAGTGAAGGGAGGGGAACTTATCCTGATTAAAGATTACGAGGCACATGAATTAAAGACAATTTCAGTTTGAGACATTTAAAGTTGCAGTAGGGAGTTTTGAGAAAATGTTGACTTAGCCTGAAAATTTGAACAAGCACAACTTCCAGGTCCAACCCCCTTGCTCTCTGCTGCGCTACAGCCTTCCCTCCACAGCTCCTCCCCCACAGCGGAGCCTGCCGTGAACGCGCAGGCTAGTAAACAGGACCACCGATGACGGCAGATTATAAACAGTTATGGAACATTCACTAATAGGGACGAAACATCAACAATATGCTTTACATTGACTATGGCCTGACCATACTTTGACTACAAACTTGGTCCTCAAATCATTATGTATTTTGCAATACATGTAACTTTATAACGTTGTACTCTTTCTATAAGTTATAAATAGCTAGTAAGATAATGTTAAAGGATTAGTTCACTTTAAAAAAAACTTTTGCTGATAATTTACTCACCCCCATGTCATCCAAGATGTCCATGTCTTTCTTTCTTTAGTCGAAAAGAAATTAAGGTTTTTGATGAAAACATTCCAGGCTTTTTCTCCATATAATGGACTTCAATAGGACACAAACATTTCAAGGACCAAATGACAGTTTCAGTGCAGCTTCAAAGGGCTTTAAACGATACCAGACGATGAATAAGGGTCTTATCTAGCGAAACGATCGGTCATTTCAAAAATAAATACAAAACTTTAAGTTTTATAAGCACAAATGCTCGCCTTGCTCTGTTCTGTGATGCACGTTCGTGATCCTGTTCGAACTCGTTCATCAAAATGAACAAATCTTTTTTCGAGTCATTTCATTCGTTGAATGAACGAAATGACTCCAAAAAAGACTCGTTCAAAATGAACAAATCTTTTTTCGAGTCATTTCGTTCGTTGAATGAACGAAATGACTCGAAAAAAGATTTGTTCATTTGGATGAACGAGTTCGAACAGGAGACTCACGAACGACAGTACGCGCTCGCGCTGTGCAAGAGAGGGGTGATCAGCGCGTACACGAGCGTGATTGACACTGCTAAGACATTCCTACTGGCTCTGATTGGTTGTTTCTGACCGGGAGCGGTGTATTTCTGCAAATGGCAATAGGAGCACAGGGAGGAGCCAGAGGAGCTTGATTTTTTCCACAGATTATCTGTCTCATATTCTACTGTCAGGACATAATGACAGTTTTAACAAATATTTGTTTACAAAAGCTACCTAGTGGAGCTTTAACAGCAAATAAACTAGATATTCATGTGTTTTCCGTCCTGCAGGAAATAAGTGTGACCTGGAGGCGCAGCGGCAGGTGCTGTTTGAGGACGCGTGCACGCTGGCGGAGCGGACCGGTGCGCTGGCCGCGCTCGAGACCTCCGCTAAACAGTATCGTAACATCGAGGAAGCCTTCGAACTGATGGCCCGGGAACTCATAGTACGACACGGAGGAATAGTCCATCAGGACAACCAATCAGATTTACCCACAGTTTTCTTGCACTTGGATTCTCATTCAATAGATGGAGAACATAAGAAGAGGTCATGTGACTGCTGACTTTATAACATATTAGGTGGACAAAGATGATAAATACAGTGGATATGACATAAAAATAAATCAGACATCTCAGAAAATGTAGTTGCATTTAATGAACGAACTCTGTAAACTTATACAAGTATGATATTATGGCTTTCTTTTTCTGTGACATTTATTTTGCAGTAGGTTGTGTAGGCTACAGTACAATAAAATGCAAAAACATTAAAAACAGTGAGTCAGTAAATGCATTTTTTGTTCTTTCTGAATACAAAACAATATTTAAAGGAATCAATATTAATTGAGGGATTTGTGTGTTAAATTATTTAAAATCAACAATAAACAATATGCGGCTTGTTACCGCTCACTGACTGCTCAGTCCTACGGGCCGTTCAAAAATAGCTAGATAGAACATAAAAAAAATGCAAAACAAACTTTTTAAACTTGAAATTATTTGAAAATACAGTACGACATGATGCCCTAAACGTCCAGCTCTTGTACATAAAACAGCTGAAAAAACATTGCAAACCATGTAGGGTAGAGTGGGGGAAAATGCCCCCCTGGGGTAAAACGCCCCCCACCCGTTTTTCCCAAAATAACCACTAGAATGAATCAAGATACATTTTTACTATTGCTATGCACTACTTTGACAACGGGGATATACAAATCTCCATGGAGAAGCTGACACCAGCGACATATTTGAAGAGAAGAGGATTACATGGAAAGCGCTATAACTTTCAGATATTAGTAAACAAGTGTTTAATAGAATATTGTTCACAGTGATATCACATTGATGTATGATAGATGAATAGTGAAGTCTGTAGTTTGAGAGCATATGTTATTTATAAGGAATATAATTATATATAAAAAAAATAAAATAAAAAAAAGACATAGCTTGTGGGGTAAAACGCCCCCTATGCTGAGGGGTAAAACGCCCCCCAAGGGGCATAGTTTCTCTTTATTATAATTACTACAGTAACATATTTATGTTCATCAAAGTCTTTATTTTACATTTTAATGCAGTATAACTAGGCGGTAAAATCAAAATATTTGAACAAAAGATGAAAAAATTACCTCAAGTGAGCATTAGCTAGCTAGCTTGGTGAATGCAATGATGGAAGGTGGTTAGGTGACCCAATGATAAAACACAGTAACTTTTAATGCATTTATGGAATATATTTCACTATAAATATGCTAATTTATGTTTAATATTTATTTAGGGTTTCCTGTTTTTCTTGATGATAGTGGTGAACAAATACTACATCAATTATCAACCCCATATAGGCCTATAGTGTAGAATTTAAAATATTAAAATGTTAGAAATTTGGCTATTTTGTACATTGCTGAAATAAATATTAATAGGTATATATATATATACATGTTGTTGCATTACTTGCCTTTTACTTTTAGAGATTAAAAACTATGTTAATTTTGCTGTTGATCTGAAGCAAACTGGTTGGTAAGAAAGGGGGCATTTTACCCCATGCACCTTGGGGGGCGTTTTACCCCACCGCTGGGGCAAAACGCCCCCTTTGTACAAAAATATTTTCAGTCAAAAAAAAATTATTATGAAGGTTGAACAATTTTAATATTTGGTAAATAACTCCTGCCATAGACACTCAAAACTGGGATGGCAATTCTAGTCACATTTATGTTTTGTTTCACAGTAATGTCACATTTTCCTTAAGGGGGGCGTTTTCCCCCACTCTACCCTACGTTCTGTGTGAACGGCTCTTAAGAGGTAGTGTTACAGCAAACCAAAGTGTTCACATTTAAACAAACTAACTGTACGTGTACTTTAAGGATATTTTAGAGAACACAAATAAAATATTTACAACCTATTGGAGAGAAAAAACTAACTTCCTCCTTTCAATGGCATTGTGTTGTTTTCTTCATTAACTAGTAGGCCTATAGCTTCACTAACAGTCTTTCCTTGCTGCAAGCGTTTAACCTTGTGCTTGTGAAAGTACTAAAAATAAAGGTTCCAAAAGGGGGTTTCACACCAATGCAGGGATTAAAGTGAAAAAAATTCTTCTGACTGAAATTTTTTTCAGGCCAAGTCATATTCCTTTAACTTTATTTAAATAGTCGAGACCAATAGCGTTTTAAGGGGAGATGTTTTAAACCGCTTTAATATTGCCAGTTTGCGCATTTTAAAAGCTATTTTAATCTATGAAAAAAAATTAATTAGCTTGACAAATAATCAACCATCTACATAACTTTTCAGTGCATGTTTTTATTTATCTTATAAGACCAAACAATGCTAAACTATATTAATATATAGTTTGTTCCATGGCAAATCGTTTTGGCTGAGGGCAAAGTGAAGTTTCATAACTTTATATATTTAGGCTATTTAACTTTAACTTTGTAGCCTATTCGAGAGCTGACTTATGTTTGACTGAATTGTTTGATTTATTTCTCATTGTATAGCTTCGTATAGCCTACCTATTAGGCTACTTATACTTTTATACTGGATATTATTGATCATTAAAACTGACATTTAACAAAAAGAGACAGGGTTGTGTAATGTTATATATTCTAAAATATATAAAATATTCTTTATATATATTTTACTATGCATTCTCTTTACTGTATGTGTACATGCATAATAAAATAAAACGATACAACCCTGTCTCTGTTTGTTAAATGTCAGTTTTAATGATTAATAATGTTTCATATTTTTTAAATGAAAACAGAAATAAGCAGGGTTGTTTTATATTTCGTGTTATAAATATATGCAGTGAAGATAATCAATGTGCGTTGCCTGAACCACATTTGTGTGGCCATTAATATGTTTGTTTATGATAATATATTCATTTATAAATGAAAAGAGGTGTTTTATATACATTTAGTTTTATTGTTGATGAAAAGAGGCAGAGTTGTATTTTATACCATATTTCGTTTTATTGTTGTCTAAAATATATATAATGAGATAACCGGAGTAGCCAGAGCGAGCTGAGTGACGCGATCAAGAACGCCACTGTTCCGTTTGCAGAATAACCGGACTCGCGAGTCGAACTTGGCAAGTCCGAAGTTTGCGTACTTGGTATTGAGAAACGGCCAATTTTGACCCGCGTTCTGTTTTCTATCATGCGCCGTACACGTTTGCGATGATGTAATGTGAACGCAAACGCACCAGGGTTGGATAGAATCAAGTTGAGGGTGAAACCAGACCAACGCTGCGGGGGGAAGAAACGCGCTCGGATTCGGACCGCAGCAAACCAGCTGTAGCCTGACATGCACTTGTCCAAAAAGATTAATTGAGTGAACACGGAGCAGTTTTTCCGTGAGCGGGAATTGAAAACCCGGACTGGACCCAAAGCGAAGTGATTACAGAATGCAGAGTGGAGAGAGGAACGTGCTTTCGCTCCAATCCAGGCTTTATCACATCCCCCTCAGCAGAGTGAATACACCTCGTCTTTCCTTAATGTAAGACCTATTCAAACTAAAATTAAGACATTTATCACACTATTTGAGAAATGAAAGCCTATTTACAGGCCTTAAAATTATGAAAAGTGAATTTAGGACATTAGGGAACATAAGGACAGACGGGAACCCTGCAATTGACGGAAATCCGTCATAGACTCGCTGCAATTAACGGAAATCCGCCGTAGCGACGGGAACTTTAATCCCTGCCAATGCCTAAAAGGAACCATTTTTTCTTAGTATGCAGAACATTTTGATAATCAATAGAATCTTTTATGGATGTTACATGTTCTTCATGGAACCATCAATGTCAATAAAGAACCTTCATTTGCTTCAAGTGTAGCACTCTGAATTTCCTTCAACACTCAGTTTGAGTTTGTGACATACTTGAGGATACGTCCTTTCCCAAATAGTGCACTTGACTCGTGTCTAGATGTAAACGTCATTCAAACTCTTACTTCAGTCTTGTGTGAACTCTGCTGCATTTAATTCAAATTACACCAACGTTTGCTCTGCTCGTGCGGTCACATTTAGTTTTTCTGCTAATTTTTTTTGTGGGCGAAATCCAATATGAACATACATGAATACGAATTTTACGTGAAGGCGAAAGATTTCCCCATGCAGATTTTGCAAAAAGTTCAAACTGGTCACAGATTCGCCACGTTGACCAACAGAAAGCTGCTTGGTTTGTCACACTTCCAACTGTAAATGTGACCGCACCTTAAGAAAACAGTTAATGAAATAAGACATAAGTTGTATAGTAAGATGTAAAGTAACATTGTGACATATAAAGTCTCAAGTCGCAATTACGAGCAAGAGTGTAGCAATTGCAAAGTCGCAATTACCATTTTTTACTCTGAAGTAGAAAAGGGCTTTAGTTTATGCAGTTCCATAAAAAGTACATTTTTATGCTAATTGAGTTCTGTTAAAAATAACAAACTGAGCAGTGCTTCAAACATCGCTACACTACTGACAATAGATAATTGCCACACCTTTACAATTACCTTATTTATGTTATAATGGGCTTCCATCCCAGACAGCAACATAGTGTCGGCCCAGATCCGGCCCATACATGTGGATTCCACACGTTCCAGATGTGGGCCGGATCAGACCCAACACTTTGTTGCGGTCTTGGATATTTGTTCAAAGGCTAAATATGATTTAAATTAAAGGACAAGGCACGAAAAAATGACATGTATAAGTATTTACCAAAGAAAACTCATAGCAATCAAATAACATTTGCAAGTAAAATGGACGGGCAAAATAAAATGTCTCAAATACCATGTTAAAAATTTAAAAATCACAACAGACAAAAATAAAAAAAATCATAAGGCACAAATAACACCTGTGTAGACAGCTTCATAGATTATAATGACTGATTCTGTTCTGATGTGTCGTGACGCACCGCGTGTAGATATGGCATAATAGATGGCGGTTTACTGCAGTGGCCAACCCTCCAGCTGGAAGACCAACTCCACTGCATCCCGAACGTCGTGGACGATGAAGGAAGGCTGGGTCAGGCTTGGGTCGAAGCGGAAGTCCCGGTGACCGTGGAAAATCTGCTGCTCTGTGACCGTCTGCTCGGGGTCGGAGGGCAAGTCCTGTTGGTCTCGGTTGTAGACGCCCGTGCAGACCAGGATTGAGCTGCAGCCTTCAGGAAGACGGTGCTCGAACGAGCCTCCCACCATCACCTGTCCGGAGCATTTGGCATCGTCGGACGCTTCACACGCCAGGTCTCCGGTCACCTGGCCGGCCGAGCCACCCTGCGCCTGCACCTGGGACCGGCTGCGATGCATCGCTTTGAGGTAGCGGTTGTACAGGTTTGCACCATAAATATCAGCCATGGGGTTGTCACTATGAGAGAGAAAATAAGATGTGTGTCAGAGTCTTAAAGTGACAGCAGCCTAATAAGCCTCACTCACTGAAAATCACTCACTGCTCTTGACTGAATCACTTTTGCAGCTTTAATAAGGATTAATTTATTCAATTTATAATGTGTGTGAAGTGTAAAATGTACTTAGGAGCATGTGTGCAAATAAAAGTCCCCACAGGTCCTTTAAAAGTCTACAAAAATTCAGTTTTATGAAATGTAAGGTCAAATATTCATAATTCTCTTAAATGTTAAAACAAATGTCTTGGTCATTTTAAGAGGTCTTAAATTTGGGGATGGAAAACAATGTTTAATTTATAGTGTTTATATTGTAATATGTTGATAATTGATAATAATAATTATTGCATTATGCGTACATTTTAGTGTGTGTATATATATATATATATATACACACACAAACATTCAGTTAATATTTTTAAATATTTACATATCGAATACTGTATTAATTCAATTGAATTTACTGTATTAAATACAGTTTGAAACAGTAATATTTAAAAACCCAGTGTATTGTTTGAATTACATAAAATTAAATAATTTTGCTTGTATAAATAATTTTGCTTGCATATCTCCTTGTATCCACTTACTAAGGGAAAATGATTATAGCAAATATTGGATAGCACCACTAATGTTTTTACTGTGCTACATGTATTCCTTGTGAACACACCCTGTTCAGACTGAGCGTCAGTTCAAGGTCAATGTGACCATTCAATGCTCTAAAAAAATTGCTCATGCATATTAATGTGGTCCAAACTTTACCCAATGGCGTAAAGTCTCTCGACCGGCCGGGTCCAGCCCAGATTCTCGGCCTGTTGTCTAATGAGCAGTTCGGCGTAGTTGTAAGTCACGACGCTGGGCTTCCCGATCAGAGCCTCGTACTTCAGCTCACAGCCTGTTATCTTCTTATAGATGCTCTCCAGGCACACGAGGAACATCCCGTGACCGAATCTAGCAACACATTAACAGCAACCCTTGTTAGTTCTGTATTTAACTAACAGCCACTAGAAAAAAATTCTGGTTACATGATTGTTGTTAAAGTCAACATAAAACGGCATTTGCAACCCATTTTTTACTTCAGTATTCTGTTGAATTTCTGGATATTCAGGATATAACAGGATATTCAATAAAAAGGGATTTTATCAATCAAAAATTGTGCTGGTGTAAAGTGAGCTGCACTGCCTATAGCGCTAGCATAAAACAGTTACTAAACAGCTATTATGGCGATTGGTTAACATTACCAAAATCCATCATGATAACATCAGTCAAAAAGGAAAGTTGTTCCAGACTTGGAGCGAGACAAATATATATATGTTTAAATAACATTCACTGATGAATCAAGCCCGATGAGACCTGAAGCATTTGTTTAACTATGTTGATTCTACAAAATATATACAAAATATATTTAAGGTTGGGAATATTTTTTATATATTTTTTAAAGAAGTCTCTTCTGTTCACCAAGGCTGCATTTATTTGATCCAAAATACAGTTAAAACAGTAAAATTGTAAAATATATTTACAATTTAAAATATTTTTTTTCTATTTGAATATATGTTAAAATGTAATTTATTCCCGTGATCAAAGCTGAATTTTCAGCATCACTACATTACATCATTTGATGATGAAGAAACATTTCTGATTATTATCAATGTTGAAATCAAGTTGTGCTGCTGAATATTTTTGATGAAACTTTTGATCCATTTAATGCATCCTTGCTGAATAAAATCTTCCTGACACTAACCGAGGGTTTTTAGCTTCGGCCATCCACAGCAGATCCATGTTGCAGGCCAGAACAGGGATGTGTGGGTAATGCAGTGATGTCACCGTGTTTCCTGGCCTCCCATTGGTCAAGAGCACATCAACAATCAGCTGTAAGTTTGTCTCCCACCTGATAGGCTCACCGAACAAGATGACAGCTTTAAAGTGACAGTAAAAACAGATGTGAGCAGACACAGATCTCAGCCAGAACCGAAAGTGAAACAGGTGGAATGAAACTTACCGTCGATTGGAGGAAAATCTTTAGATGGAGGAATCTTAGGAATATTAAATACATTATACAGTCAATGCTCAATGCTTAGGATTAGGAATCAATTAGTTGTAATGATACTTGCCTTACAAACACAGCTAATAACAAATGCTAAATTCTTCAGATTTTTACATATTCAGATATTATTGTTTCTACTCACAATGTCTTTGGGTCTGCGATGGTGATCCACCATGTCCTGGAGAGGAAACGCCTCTCTTAGCATGTCAATGGTCACAACGTTCTTGAAACCTACACTGGAATTTATTTGATCAAGGACAAATTTAGATATAAAAGCCATCACACACACACACACACACACACACACACACACACAGATATATTTATATGTTTATACAACGGGTCTGTTGAATGCTTGATTTTGCACTAGCAAGGAAATAACGGCGCTGTTCTTGAAGCAGTTAAACTTACAGTTTATCTATTAGTAGAGAATCTGCTGCCGAACACTGTCGAGAGACGCACAGACGGAGGTATTAATACACACTTGTTAACTCTCTCTCTCTTTCTAATAACTGCACTAGACTGCTATCAGTGGCTTAAGTCTCCATTACTAGCTCTAAAATTACATTTTGGAATTAGCAATGGAGGCTTGGGATTAGATGCGTAAGTAAAATATAACATCTGAACAAGGATTTAAGGTATGGTGGTAACCTTAGTATAAGCGGAATAATTGATTCCGGTCTGTTGAATTAGTAGAAAATAATGCACATCTGAGGAGTAACGGCCACAACGAGAAAAGGTGTGCATTATTTTCTAATACTTTAAGGGCACGTAGTCAATTATTCCTATATACATATGTGTGTGTGTAAGACTGAAAAAACTGGAAGAAATGGAAGATAGCGCAACTCTCTGAGAGAACAAAGCAAATTAACATTTGAATTTCTCTCTTGTGCACCATTCGATACGCAAGTCTCACCTAAGCAATCCTAATCTACATCTTTTCCCTTGACCCCCCATTCTCCCCCCACTCCTTCTCCCTCATGCTGAGATCACCTGAAAATCACCCAAGAATCGATATAGTTTAATATGAATAATTATCATACAGTATCACACATGTTTGATATCATTTGAAATGTCTCAGTGTGACTGGTACAAAGGTCTCATTCTCAAATAAGTAAACCAGAAGGTAATAAGGTATTTAAGAGTTTAGAAATAATTTGGACACATAGGAGGGTGTGTCTTCCAGGCATATGGCCTCATGTCCTCAGAAGCTGTAAACTCAATGCAAATTCCCATTGTTAGCAAATGGTTCCATGTAAATGAACTTCTGCCCCCAGTAAGTCTGGTACGGTGATTAATGTGAATTCCCACTGTGAACTTATCTTTACATTTGAAATGAGGTCTGTCTACATAATGAAACACAACTAGAGCTCAGGGCGTTTTGTAACTCAAAATTACAAATTCAGCACTCCGCATCATGTATTTCTAAATGTCAGGTTTAACCTACATCTTTTACTCATTTGATGTTTGTATCTACTATCTTTAAACTGATTATGCAACTGGCGTGATACATTTACCTGACATAATTAATTGTAAACATTTGATTTTTCAGACATTATTTTCAGTAAAGAGTTAAAGAAGAATAGTCAAACATTCGTTCACACTTAATGATGCAGATATACCATTAAAACCTTTTTCATTTATGGAGTCAGATGAAATAAGTTAATGCATGCGAAAATGTATTTCATTTAATCAAATTATTTTGCCACGCGGAAAGACGGGAACGCGCAGAGACCTTCACCAGCTGATCGGAAAAACCTTCTTTGGGCCGATCCAGACGAGTTTTACATATATATTATTATATGTATATATATATATATATATATATATATATATATATATATTTGTATAATAATAATTATTTATAACCATTTTATAATTATAGTCATTTATATCAAGGAAAAGGATACTTGTGTGCAACTTCCACTAAGGGTCCCTGTCCGGACACCAGCACGCACAGGTCATGGAACTGAGTGAAAACCCTCAGAGGACTGTGGGACAGCACCACCTGGTCTGGTGACACCTGTTTGGAGAAGTCAAATCGCCCTGTCTTACTCTCAGACACTGTAAACAAATCAAATGTTGTGTTTAAACTATCGACAGTGCAAATGGAGCAGCCTGGAAGGATTAAATATTTGTCGTCAGGTGTCTCACCTCAACCTCCAGAAGGTGAGACAGCTGCTCGGCTTTGGTTTGCCGGAGAGAGTTCCCTGCGTTCGTCACAAACACCACAGGAACCTTGTATTTCCCATCGCCGTCCACCAGGTCCCTAAAACACTGTTTAGCTGCAGGGATGGGTGTCCGTCCACGTACCAGCACTCCATCAATGTCAAACAGAAGCCCAAAAAAGCTGCGGTCCGGTTCATCCTCAAAACAAACATAATTACATGTTTTGTTAGTACTCACTTAGCAGACACCTTTTATCAAGTCAAGTCACCTTTATTTATATAACGCTTAATACAAGACAGTTTGTTTCAAGACATATTTACAGTGATAAACAGGGAAAAAGTGACCAACTGTACACATAACACTCGGAGGAATCTAAGGTTAAAGGTCGTGATCAAAGTCACAATGGTGATAGTTTTGTCTCAGTTGGGGATTTGAACCTACAACCTTCAAGTTACAGATCAAATTGAGGCTCAAATTGAACAATAAAAGCCACACCATCCCCCAATAACAAGGTGTCTCATACCAGAGATTGTTTTCACATTTCCTGCAAAAGGAAAGTGAAACCTTGAGTACATCATCCACTCACATTTGCTGTGCTATTTAGGGGAAAACATCCCACAGTAAAGAAATCCAGGTGAAAGTTCATGTAGATCAATTGCAAAAGTTCCATTCACTTGCTGAATATTAATTAGTCAAAATAACTAATATATATATATATATATATATATATATATATATATATATATATATATATATATACACACACACACACACACACATATATATATATTTATATACATACATATATTATATACAGTATGTTAACTAGTTGCTTATTAGAATATTACTAGGATATTGGCTGTTTATTAGTAGGCTACTTATTATGCACATATCAATGCGTTATTCTGCATGACCATATTCTAGACATACCTAAACTTAACAACTAACTTACTAACTATTAATAAGCAGTAATTAGAAGTTTATTGGGGCAAAAGTCGTAGTTCATAGTTATTTAATAGTGAGAATTGTACCCTAAACTAAAGTGTGACCATAATTCTTGAGCCGAAAATGTTGTCTAGATAGGCAGCTCACTACGTATTGAAATACAACCCGACACTGACCAGCAACTCATAACAAAACAACAACACCAAAAGCCTTAAACACATAACACCACTCGGTTTGAGTTAGTTTGTTCATGATTATTAATGAGGGTTAAATTCTGAATACTAATAACAATAATAATGAGCATGAACTCACTGTGCTGTAGCGGCGCTGCGTCTGCGCAAAAGATGCTGCATTAGTAACTTTCCTGCTCAATTTCACGCCTATCCACCCGATCCTAAACATATTCAAGCGGGGAAACATCTCTGAGGAAAAACAAACGAAGAAACGAGACAACGTTTCTACTTTGACCTGAGCATGACTCTGCACTGCTGCTAGCCACTAGCCCACATGCTATCAGCAGCTGCCAAACATGTTTTTCTAGATCTAAAGGCCACGAATAAGATGGCTCTTATCTAAATCAATGCATGTGTGTTGTGTGTCAGCAGGAAAGAGTGTAGCACTGACAGGCAAGCGCCAGTGCGCGCTCGTGTTCTTGCGCAGACTCAGAACGCGTTCCATTAAACACAAACACACTTCCGGTTTGTAACCAGCGTGTTTTGAAAACGAGGAGTGCCAGTGAACGCTGTGAACGCACACAGAGGGTAACTAAATAAAAAAAATGATTTGTATTAATTTATTTTACCACGAGAATATGATACTAACAAAGGTTTAATAATGTGAGCATAGGTCAATATTAGAAATGGTACATGTAGCCAGCTAGTTGGACCATTAACAACCGTCATTTTTTATATTTTGATTTTATTGTACAACAGTAACTATTTACTTCACATCTGACAGGTTGATTAATAAATAAAGTGATCATTTAATTATATCGTTAATTTATTGGTCCAAATAAACCTGTATAACACTTTGTTTGTTCAAACTTCCCACCGCAAAGCGTCGTCACTGTTTACATGACAACCATCAACGTGCTATACTGATCATAAAGAGTTTTTATTTAGCGAATATTTTATGAATCTTGATCTGTTGCATGTTGTTTTTGTTTACCTTAATTTTAGAGTATAGTTTGATCTCCTACTGCTCATTATTTTCAGGTGAAATTACCTTAAAATTTGAGTACACCACATTATAGTATTTTTTTTATCATTATTTTAGGCCATACTCAATGTGATGATGGATTCTCCTCCTACAAAAGAGCATAAAAGGTAAATATCATTTATATTAACACTGATTGAGAACATCACAAAAAAGAAAGAAAAATAAACAATATTTTGCATGATTTTTTCTTTTCTTTTTTTATGACCCATTAAAACTTTTTAGTAATTACTATTTTCATTAGTTTTTACATCCCCAATCCCCCAAATTCTCATTATCATAATCCAATTTTACAATTTCCATTATTCTTGCTGATTATTCCCATCACATTCTCCTGTATAATTCCTTCATTTATAATATAATGATTGAAATAAAGGCAGAAAATTTTAAACCACCATGCACAATTTATAGATCATTCATTTAAGAGTGAGATTTTTTGTTTGCTGTTTGGATTATGGTAATGAGACAATGGGTGCAAAATATGCTTAATCGACATGGAAACAATACAAGACAATAAAAGAATATATAGCCTATGTGTATATATATATATTCTCTTATATATATATTTTATTTTATATATATATATATATATACACTCTTTTATTTATATATCTATATATATGTGTGTATATATATATATATATATATATATATAAATATATATATATAGAGAGAGAGAGAGAGAGAGAGAGATAGAAAGATATATCAATATATCATTATTGACCAAGTGCATGTATGAAGCATGTCTGAAATCCCAAATGACACATTTTGACGTGCTGAAGCTGCTGTCCTCCTCTTCCTCTCTCTGTGTTTGGGTCAGTCAGCTTGAGTCTCCGCTGCCCTCCATCTCGGAGCGTCTGGCGTTCCTGCGGCCGTCCCGCGAGCTGCTGGAGTTCTACAGGCAGAAGGTGGCTCAGTTCGACGGAGAACATGAAGACCTGCTGCAGATGCTGGAGAAGTACAGGAGCACCGCAGAGGAGCAGGTCAGCCCTCTTCACCTGGATTAGGGTTCTCTCTTTTCATGTATATTTTTATTGAGCAGTTTCTTAAAGGACAATTCCGGCCCAAAATGAACCTAGGGCTAAATAACACATGGGTACAGAGTCGACCGTTCTCTGGGATGCGTTTTCATGATAATCGAATGTACCCAGTTTTATCTTTAGTTTTAGTTTTACCACAGATTAGCTTATAACACTAGACTAGTGTATAAGGGATAGAATAAGTTAAAATAAAAATTGCTAGTTAATACCACTAACAAGGCTCAAACTAGCCCCACACTAACCCGGTAGCATAATGAGGGTCCCTACCTGCAAACCGAAGCATTGAGAACTTTGTAAGTGTACAGACAGTTTAATAAGGAGATACTTTATAAAGACAGTACACTTCGCGTATACAAGCAGGAGCCATCTTTGGAAAACAGTCTCAACCAGTTGAACCACGAACGCCGTGATGCGTGAGCTGAACTGTGACTATCGACCAGCACGTAGCACAGCGTATCATGAAAACGCATCCCAGAGAACGGTCGACTCTGTACCCATGTGTTATTTCAGTTCATTTCGGTTCTTTTTTGGCCGGAATTGTCCTTTAAGTGACAATATGTGCGTGACATATGAAAAACATCACAATCTGCTGTTTTTCTTTTTTAACATCCATAGAACTAAATGAAGAAAAATTATACAAATATACAGAACACTCTTAACCTTACCCATCCCAAATTATACCACACAAAAAAAAAAGGGGGGGGGGGGGATCAAATCTACAATGAAGGTACAGTCTCAACAAAGGAAAGGACAGGATTCCACATTTTATAAAATAAGTTAACAGAGTCTCTGATGGGAGTGTTTAATTTTTTTTCCAGGTGTAGTAGAAAGGACATTAAGAAAAATTTGAAGTTTGGGCATGAGGATTTTCAATGTAACAATATTCGTCTTCTGGCTACCAATGAAGCTAAAGCAATAATATCAGCATGGCGCTTGTTGTACAAGCCATCAACAACAGGTGTTACTCCAAAAATTATAATTATTGGGCAGGGTTTCACAGAGACATTAAAGGGATAGTTCACCCAAAAATGAAAATTCTGTCAGTAATTACTCTCCCTCATGTTGTTCAACCCCGTAAGACCTTCGTTCATCTTCGTAACACGAATTAAGATATTTTTGATTAAATCTGAGAGCTGGATCACTCCTCCATAGGCTTCTAAGGGATTGAAACTTGTTCCCCGAAAAGTTATTAAAGACATCGTTAAAATAGTCCAAGTGACTACAGTGGCTCAATCTTAAGTTTATCAAGCGACGAGAATACGTTTTGTGCGCAAAAACAAACAAAAATAATGACTTTATGAGTTCACTAGTGTAACAGCTCAGCGCTTCTGTGTTGTACGTCACACGCATCACACACATGACCAGCGTCGGCCAATAGTGAGCCTACGTGTGACGTAGCTCTACGCTATCACACTACGCTAACTGACTCGAGGCCCACAGAGAAGGAAATGAATAGTTGAAATAAAGTCGTTATTTTTGTTAGTTTTTGCGCACAAAAAGTATTCTCGTCGTTTGATAAACTTAAGATTGAGCCACTGTAGTCACTTGGACTATTTTAACAATGTCTTTAATAACTTTTCGGGGAACAAGTTTCAATCCCTTAGAAGCCTATGGAGGAGTGATCCAGCTCTCAGATTTAATCAAAAATATCTTAATTCGTGTTCCGAAGATGAACGAAGGTCTTACGGGGTTGAACAACATGAGGGAGAGTAAATACTGACAGAATTTTCATTTTTGGGTGAACTATCCCTTTAAGAGCCTTTGACAGTGTAACAAAAAAAGAAGACCAGAATGAATACAATTTAGGACGGGTATAAAATGTATGCGTATGATCTGCTGGGGATTGGATTATGTTTCTACTCTCTCCGTCGGTGTGTGTACATGTAACGCTGTGTGTTGTTGCGCAGCACAAGTTGCAGTGGGAGGTGCGTCAGCGCGAAGAGGAGATCGTGGAGCTCCAGAACGCTCTCAGTGATATGCAGGTGTATCTGTTCCAGGAGAGAGAACAAGCGCTGCGACTGTACGCCGAGAACGACCGCCTCAAAATCAGGTCAATGTCTGATATCATTATAGATACCATAGCACAAACATGATCACTGAGATGAGCACTAGTCAAAGCTTTGTTTACTGTCACAGAGAGCTGGAGGACCGGAAAAAGATCCAGCATCTTTTAGCGCTGGTGGGACCGGATCCTGGCGAGATCACGTACTTCCATCGAGAGCCTCCCAATAAGGTTCAAAAGAATACAAAGCAACCTTACTTTGATATTTTATGGCCATCTGTGTATTATGCTTTATTTCGGTCTGCAAAGTTTCCATTCATTTTGTTTTATTTAGGTCACAATCCCTCAGAAGAAGATCCAGCTGAGATCACATGAGGAGTCAAAGCTGGCAAAACCAAGACCTGTGTATGCGAAAGGTTTGACCATCACCTTTGCTTTTTTAAATGTTTAGCTGTAGAAGGTGAAATACTGATTAAATTGTAGCAGTTGTATGGGTGGATTGATGTTATTTTGAGGTCTCATCTTGTCTATGTAAGAGGAGAATAGCTTTACTTTAACAGCATGTGTTGTTTTTCAAACTACAGGAAGCAAGAAATCGTCCAAAGAAGAAGACAGCAGAAGTTCAGAGCAGTACAAGAGAGACAACCAGACGTTACTGCTGCAGGTGTGTGTGTGTGAGAGGGAGGGAGGGAGGGAGGGAGGGAGGGAGAGAGAGAGGGAGGGAGGGAGGGAGAGAGAGAGGGGGAGAGAGAGAGAGAGAGAGAGAGAGAGAGAGAGAGAGAGAGAGAGAGAGAGAGAGAGAAAGAGAGAGAGAGAGAGAGAGAGAGAGAGAGTGTATGCGCGCATGTATGTGAGAGAGAGAGTGAGTGTGTGCGTGTGTGTGAGAGAGTGTGAGAGAGAAGAGTGAGTGTGTGTGCAGGGAAACTAAACTAATAGGAAACTATTCCTGAATGTATTACTGCTGTTTTCTATAACAACATCAGAAGTCCTACAACGTTACGGTATAACTAGTCAATATGTGAGGCTAAGAGGCATAGACGTGTTTTCAGCATGGTTTTCATCCTGGAATGCGAGGCAAATGTTGGATCACAACCACAGTTTCCACAAATCCCTTCTCAATTGGGATGTTCTCTTTTATTCTGGAAGGAAAGGGCAGTGACTGTGACATCGAGCGTATTTTGCAGTATTAAACACGTTTATACCAATTTCATCAGGCTCTGAATATTCTTTAAAAAAGAATATCAGCTGCCATAGTTGCAAATCTTGCGTTATCAGAACAGGGTGTTCAACGCACCACCATTTCCATTTAAAAAACGTTTTGCAACTTTTTGTCGGGGTTGAACGCAGGCCAGTTCTCATTAGTCAATTATAGTCTTAAAGGGATAGTTCACCTAAAAATGAAAATTCTGTCAGTAATTACTCTCCCTCATGTTGTTCAACCCCGTAAGACCTTCGTTCATCTTCGGAACACAAATTAAGATATTTTTGATTAAATCTGAGAGCTGGATCACTCCTCCATAAGCTTCGAAGGGATTGAAACTTGAAGTACAACACAGAAGCGCTGCGCTGTTACACTACGTGAACTCATAAAGTCGTTATTTTTGTTTGTTTTTGCGCACAAAAAGTATTCTCGTCGCTTGATAAACTTAAGATTGAGCCACTGTAGTCACTTGGACTATTTTAACGATGTCTTTAATAACTTTTCGGGGAACAAGTTTCAATCCCTTAGAAGCCTATGGAGGAGTGATCCAGCTCTCAGATTTAATCAAAAATATCTTAATTCATGTTACGAAGATGAACGAAGGTCTTACGGGGTTGAACAACATGAGGGAGATGCCCTTTAAAGGGACAGTGTGTAGTTTTTTATGTATTTTATTATCTAAAATAAATTTTTTTCATTCATAAATATGTCCTCAATGGTGTACAAATACCTCTGCCAATTATCTGACTTATCCTCGTAAATGAAGAATTTATTATCTTTATATACATGCGACGGGTAGGTCCACGGAGGCTTCCATGTCGTTCCGCCGTCTTGAAAAACTATAATAGCAGAGAGGGTCAAAAAGTAGTAGGCCAACGCGTTTCACATCGCGTTTTCGTTCGTTTCGACGAAGTGCTATTAGAAGACATCCTGTCATAGCTTTTTGGCACATAACAGCTACCGTAGATGCAACACGCATTTGAAAAAGTGAGGCGCTGGAGAGCACAATTCGTTTGAATGCAAAATACAATTTCACGATAGATGGGAGAAATTCCTACACAATGTCCCTTTAATGATGTGAAATGCTCAGTGTGCTCACGGATGCTGTTCCTCCATTGGTCCAGGTGGAGGCGCTGCAGGCTCAGATGGAGGAGCAGACAAGGCTGGCTAAAGAGCAGGTGGAGGCGCTGCTGGAGGACAGACGCATTCACCTGGAGGAGAGACAGGTCCAGCACCAGCGGGACCAGGAGAGAATCACGGCCCTCGCCGAAAAGTAAGTCCATCCCTCCTTCTGTTTCAACAAACCCTGAACCCGGAGTCAGGGCCGGCCTTTATGGGGCCCTAAGCAGAATTTTATTTGGGGGCCCATGGTGCCGCCAATGTGATTGACTATTGCCAATGCTTGATTATTCACAGACTACAAAACATACCCATTATCAATGTTATTAGTTGTAGCTGTGTTGCTAACATCAGTGTCTGTCTGGCATGTTTTTACCCTTATACGGTTTCAAATTGTAACAGTAGCAAACCCACAAGAGTGGCCAGGACTTATTTTGCACTTTAATATTCAAAGTCTTATACAGTACTAAGTGGTATACTCAAAATACTAAATAAACCAGCAAACCTGCTTTTGGTAATAAAAAAAAAAAATGCGAGCAAATGTGCAGAACAATTAACTAAGTAACTTTAGATAAACAGCATCTTCTTATATAAAAAAAAACATAATTTAATTTCAAAACAGACAATATTAAATTAAATACTTATATAAGACATTAAATAAGGCATTAAATGAACAGATCAGAATCAGATGGACCTGTAACAAGATACCCCTTTAATGTTAATACATTTATTATTGTTAAGTTCACCCATGAAAATTCTGTCATTATGTACTCACTCTCCATGCATCAAATTTTTTTTCCTGCTGAACACAAAAGAAGATATTTTGACGAATCTGTGTAACACAACACGGTTGTGTGTAAACGGAGTATTAAACCTCTCTCTCATGTGGCGTTCTCAGACTCCAGCGCACGCAGAATCTGCTGTACGAGAGCACGAGGGATTTCCTGCAGCTGAAGTTCTCGAGTCGAGCTCAGGAGAAGAGCTGGATGACGGAGAAGGACCGTCTCCTGCGAGAGCTGGACTCCTGTCAGGAGCGAGTGCGCGAGGACCACAGCTTCCGCGAGCAGCGTCCGTCAGCAGACCCGCTGCTCATCACACACAACCACGAGAGCAGCCACACACACCGGGACGAGATCAGGGTCAGAAAGACCATTTTTCATTTTTTAGAAGACTCAATTATAACTTTATAACTCAATATATAATTTTTTTAATGTCTTTGTAGTTTTCATAAATTTATTTATTAGTTTTAATTTTGTACATCTAGCTAAACTAAGAAATGTTGTGTGTATGTGTGTAGGTTCACCTCTATTATCAATATTTTTGTTATTAATATATAATGTTTAATATCATATTTTTATAATCTTTAGGTATATATATATATATATATATATATATGTCTTTAATTCATAATGTCTTTGTGCTGGATAGACAAACTGGTTTACAACCATATTCTGTAAGTCTTTATCCAGCTCTCACAAGTGATTTTGTCTTTTTTTCCCAGCAGGCTTTGCAAGAGGAACTGAAACAGGCTCATAAACTGTCTGACATGTACCGAGATCAGTGTGTGAATCTGGAGACGGACCTGTCGCAGATCAGAGAAGAGGGCGACGTGGGCCGAGAGATCTTCAAAGTACGCAAACAAACTCTTAGTTCACCAGAAGAAAACAAAGAAATGATTGCTCACCCTCCTTCATGTGGGCATGCAAATGTTTTTACTTCTGTGACACTAAAGTCCATGTTTAGCAGAATGTCGAGACATTAGAGCAGCCCAAACATCACACTAAATATCTCCTTTTATGTTCTATTAATAAAAAGTAATATATCTCCTTTGACACTAAAACATTTTGATATTTTATTGAAGAGTTGAGATCGTTTAAATGCCAATCTAGTTTCTGAATTTTGAGTTTGTGTGTGTGTGTTCAGGAGCGCTCTGACAAGATGGCCAATCGTCTGCAGCTAATGACTCAACGTTACGAAGCTCTGGAGAAGAGACGGGTCATGGAGGTGGAGGGATTCAAGACTGATATCAAACACCTGCGGCAGAAAGTCAAAGATGTGGAGAAACATCTCTTTAAAGTCAGTCATCGCTCTCATTTGTCTCTTCTATACTGTTTATAAAAAACATTAAAAAACATTTTTTGACTTATTTTCAGCTACACACAATGAAATTGTCTGATATCATTACCTATGAAATTGGCAGACAGATAACTATTTGTTGGTCATTCATATTATCATTAATAGTGCTCATCTATTTAAAATGATGCAGATTTTGATGACTGTCTCTTCCACTAGTTGACGCTCAACGTGGGCCCTAATCAAGACCTGGCGATTCTCCACGAAGTGCGTCAGACCAACAGCCGCACGGTGAAGGTCCAGGACGAGCTGAAGAACCTGAAGGCCAAAATCTACAGACTGGAGAACGATCTGAGATTCTGCTGAAGACTCAGCATGTGGATTGATGTAGGCATTTGCATATGGAAGTATGAACTCTATCCGCTCTGGATCATATTGTTGGTCTCACATTGTTGTTCACACTGTTTTTACCAATGATTTGGAGTATGAGGAACTCTTGAGACTTAAGACTGGATGAATCATTCAGAAGAAAGTCGGACGTCCCGTGTGTTTATTTGTGCTGTTGCATTTTCTATATTAGATAAATAAAGGTTGATTTTTGTATTCAATATGATAATGATCACTATTTTTGACTGGTCTGAGACAATGATGTACAACACAAGGCTCATGTTCATTTTAAAGCTTTTAAACATTTTTTAAAACAAAAACAATACTGAAATGCTTGTAAGAGACTACATATTTCAGTAGACAAAAAACTAAAACATACAGATGAATCTGATGAAAACTAATTTAAAAAAAAAAAAAAATAATCATATTTGTGACCCTGGACCACAAAACAAGTCGCACGGGTATATTTGTGGCAATAGCCAACAATACATTGTATGGGTCAAAATTATCGATTTTTCTTTTATGCCAAAAATTATTAGGATATTAAGTAAAGATCATGTTCCATGAAGATATTTAGTAAATTTCCAATCGTAAATATATAAAACATTTATTTTTGTGAGTGAATGCAGCACAATCGCGAACATAAATGGACAACTTTAAAGGTGATTTTCTCAATGTTTCGATTTCGTTGCACCCTCAGATTCCAGATCTTCAAATAGTTGTATCTCGGCCAAATATTGTCCTATCCTAACAAACCATACATCAATGGAAAGCTTATCTATTCAGCTTTCAGACGATGTATAAATCTCAATTTTGAAAAAAATGACCCATATGATTTTTGTGACCCTGGTTTTGTGATCCAGGGTCACATTTTACAAAAAAAAAAAGATATATATTTACCCACATATACACATTTTTATAAATGTATGTGCGTGTAAAAAATAAATGAATATATATATAACAGTAATGAGAATTTTTAATTTGAAGATAAAATAAATAGAAGTTTAGCGGTAAAATATGCTTAATTGTCAAGAAAACATCACAATGCAAAAAAACTAAAAACAAATTACGCATATTTTATTTACATGCAACATCTGAAATATGACTCCGTACATTAATTTGTGAGGTTCGCTCATACATTGAAACGATCCACCCTGAGCACAGAGAAGCGGTGACACCGTCACACTGTCTAGTTGCATCTCATTCAAGTATAGCATTCATTTCCCAAAAAACATCTCCAACTGAGAGTTTCGTCATTTGATATTAAAACGAGTATATTGCACGATAGTGTAGAACGTACCATTGTCATCACTTGGCAATAATATTAATGGTACAAATACTTTTTTATAATATGCATTGACTTAAAGCCAAAGTATATACACTAAAACCCACATATGAAAAACATGAAAGCAACAAAGGTCTTCAACACTGAAAGCTGCACTTCACACGTACCTCAAGACCTCAGTGACGCCCATATGGCTTCAACAATGACAGAATGATTTAAACACATAGTTAATTTGCTCCTGAGGCACAAAAGTGCGTTGTCACTTCACACTCGATTAAAGATCACAATCTGATTGTAGTGTTGAAACTTTGGCCCTTTCAGTTGTTGTATTGTTTTTGCATCACTAATGCACAAGTCTGAAAAAGGATGGTGTCAGTTTCATTTTTACTTTAAAAATAGTTGCGTATCTTAAGGCTGTATTATTCCCGACCAGCAGGAACCAGCCTGATGACTGGGATTTTACAGGTATAAACATATTCTTCTTTGATGAGACATATAAGAGCATTTTAGATAGACTTGGGCATTAATGGAGGCACCATAACTGCTGTCAAAACACCAGCTTTAGTAAACAAACTACTGTTTTGTTAATCGATAGGCTTTTTAGGGAGGCATGTGGCTGTCCACCCTCATTAGTTTGTGTCTAGAGTGGGTTTGTGACTGTGAGAGTTGATTGTGTTCACAGTGTGTCAGATCATGTAGTTCTTCTTGAGCACCTCCAGATATTGTTGAGTGGCTCTGCTCACGGGGTCCGTCTGCTCCTGGGTCACGTTCAGGTTCAGGTTTTGAGAGCCGGAGGCCGAACCTACGGGAGACAAACGGGCAGAACCTCCTTCCAGCTCTCCTGTCACTGAGAGAGAGAAAAAAAAAGTTGCGTCATCTCTTCTCTGATGATGAGAGACCTGTCACTCACATGAGATCCACCTCGGATATATACGTCACAATAGGGAAGAAAAGGCTATTGAAACTTCATGATATTAAGGATGTTTTGTTGTAATAATGACTCACCGTAGTCCAGCTCCTTCGATATATTCTTCTCCAGCTCTGTCTGCATCTGTAACAGGAACAGACAAACATGATTACACTCCTATCTTCATCTCATCAAACACGCATGTCCTCAAACTAGCACTCAGCCACGTCACAGCGTTCACAATAAAACCCAGCGTTAGTAATCGGAATAGTCTAATTAGTCAAATGCTAGTATAACCCATTCAAAAGTTTGGGGTTTTAAGCCTGCATTTATTTGATGAACAATACAATAAAAACAGAAAACACTTATTTTAAATTGTAATAATATTTCTATGTGAATATATGTTAAAATGTAATTTATTCCTGTGATCAAAGCTGAATTTTCAGCATCATTACTCCAGTGTCACGTGATCCTTCAGAAATCATTCTAATATGATTATTTTTTGTTTGAGCAAACAAGGCCATAGCTAGTGATTAAGTTATGAATTTGATTAGTATAATATTAAATAAAGAATGTAACAGATCTGATGCTAAACTGAATCATTCACATGGATATTAGTAAAAGAATTGAGCATCAAATAAAGGGGTTCAAATTTTGACTAATACACACCTGAGAATAGCAGAACATGTTACACATCATAAACATTAGATCTAATTTAAATATTCATTAAATACAGACATATTGGATACTTCATTAGTATGAATATTGTATGCACAGTATGTCAATTTTCTGTACCCATTAAGTTCCAGGATGACCTACATTTATCAAATTGTGCAGTATACAACAGCACACTGCACTGAATACTGTATCCCACAATGCAAAGCTCTTGACTTTACCTTCCATTTCCAGTGCGGTAAAAGATCTCAAACTAATATCATCTGATCCAACCGTCAAAAGTTGCAATATTTTTACACAAAATAAGAATTAAAATGTAAAAAAAAAAAAAAAAACTTTTTATAACTATAATGAGGTAATTTGAAAACAATGTAGCATACAACAATATTTTCAATGTTGCACACTGCGAAATAATAGTACAGTGTATATTATCCAGTATGTAGTGCACTTGATTTCATTCTGAACAGTGTTATTTTCTCCCCAAACCAGCTGTGTGAAGCCACAGACAGACATTAAAGCAGGTGTGTGTGTGGTGTGTGTGTGTGTGTTCTGATAGTCAGAGATCTGCACACAGCTACACACCTGCTCAGGTATCAGGCTGCAGAGAGGACAGGTGAGAAACAGACTTTTGAGCTAGAAGCTGAAGATATCAGAGACACAAGAGGTCATGAGTCCAGACAGCAGGAAAAACAGGCGAGGAGGTTATTTGGTGCGTTTAAGAAGGGTAAGATAATGGAAGGAGAAAACATATCATTGTTCGTTAGTTTTAGAATCACCACCATCTGATGATTTTAGAAACGGTGGCTCTTCTAAAGCTAACAGTGAGTATTAGATCATGGTTAGTGTTGAATGTTGAAGCAATGACGTGTGGGATTTGGAAAACTGCTCAGAGTCTAAAGCCGGGTGCACACTGTGCGGTTTTGCCGTCTGAGACAAATTTAGCAAATCCTAAAAGATTCCTCTGATCCTAAGCTAAAATCTGAAGTCTTTGATCGTTGGTTTAACATGTTCACCGACAGCCGATTCATGACCGTTGTGATCAAATTTTACCTCCGACGAAATTGTGGCGGTGTCAGAAGATTTGACTCACAGTCGTGCATGTGACTTCTACGACGACCGTCAAATTGTCTTAATTTTTCAAGAAAAGCCATGACCAAAATTAACGTTAGAGATTTCTTTGTAGCCACCATTTCAATCCCGCGTGTACCGCAGCTCACATCACGAACACGTCATCGATTAATGATGTGGACAAGTTTTCTTGCGTGCGTCCATTTTTAACACATCTTGACAGTCATACATCTGACATTAATGACAACTGAGATCTTACATTGTGACATGACTTACAGCGAGGATCATGTTCGTACAGTCTATAAATCGCACAGTGTGCACTCGGCTTAAAGGAGAATGAAATGACTTGATGAGCGCTAACCTTTGCCAGGTAGGCCTCGACGCGGTTGCTCTGGGATTCTCCTACCGTACCCAGCAGGGGGCTCCCCAGGCCCAGACTCCTGTTCAGGGGCCCCAGAGAGGCTCCGTACGCCCCCATAGAGCCCAGAGACGCCACATCGAGAGCGGGGCCTCCCAGACTGCCGTTCACTAAACTGCTGGTGAGCAGAGATTTACTGCGCTGCCTCTCGCTCAGGAGTTTAGTGTTGGCCTCCGCTAACCGCTCATTCGACCTGCACATCATCATAACAAAAAGACATTTAATGGTACATTATAAAAACACAGACATAAATCAACTGAATAAAAACAAAGAGCTGTTCTATTCTATAGTTAAAAATATTTACTACGGCTGTTTAAAATAATAATAAAAATAAAATAATACATTGACTTTATTTGTTTTTAGTTTTAGCTTTTACTTGGTAAATGTATGATGACTTCCTGCACCTCCCTTGATTTGCTTTGAAATAATATTTATTAATTTTTATTTAAATATAATATAATTATTTTATTAATTTATTTGTATTTTTTTTAGCTTCACTTGTTAAATTTTTCATTGTTTTCTGCTCTTTCCTTAACACACACACACACACACACACATATATATATATATATATATATATATATACACACACACACATATACATATATACACACATATACATATATATATATATATATATATATTTGCATTTATTATTTTTAGTTTTACTTGGTAAAAATATTCTGCACCTCTCTTGGTATGCTTTGAAATAATTCATATTTATTTATGCATTTGTTTGTTTATATGTTTACCATTTTTTTTATTTTACCATTCATTTTCTGAGCCTCCCTTGATATGCTTTGAAATAATTAATTGCCATTAAACTCTTTTTTAGTATGGTTAATGTAACTCAATTAAATTGTTAAATCTCACAATGTGATTGAGCTGTGATTATAATTAAGACAAACATTTATAAATGATGGGACAGACTCCCATCATGCCTCTCACCTCTCCAGTTTGGAGGCCAGACTCTTGCGTAGGCGCAGCTCTTCGCTGTACAGCTGTCTGTAGCGCTCCAGCTCGGTGCGACTGGAGTCTCTCTGAACCAGACTGTCCTGCTGAACGCTGCGTGTGCGACTGAGTTCTGCCTCCAGATCCTTGATGCGCTGCTCCTGCTGAGCGCGCTGACTGGCCTCATTCACAGCTTTCATCTGCTCCAGAGCTTCCTGAGACGCCGCCTGCGTCTGATGGGTCAAACACACAAACAGTGTGTAAAACTTTACAATAAAATTATTCTAATTATCTTTAAAAATACAGTGCTGGTCAAAATTATTTGCCCCCTTGGTAAATATGATCAAAGATGGCTGCATTGTTTATCCTTTTGATATTTTATTTTTTTTAAATCCAAAAATCTAACCTTTCATTAAAGTAAAAGAATTGAAAGTGGGGAAATAAATCACATTATGAAATAAATGTTTTTCTCCAAAACACGTTGGAAACAATTATTTGCCCCCTTTTATTAAATACTTTTTGAAACCTCCTTTTTTCAAGATAACAGCTCTGAGTTTTCTCCTATAATGCCTGATGAGTTTGGAGAACACCTCTGGCCATCCCAGTCGCTGAGCTGAACCCTATAGAAGATGAGTGTGTGAACTGAAGAGCAGAAGCACCGACATGGATCTGGGAATCTGAAGGATCTGGAGAGATTCTGTATGGAGGAACGGTCTCTGATCTCTGGTCAGGTGTTCTCCAAACTCATCAGGCATTATTCGGTTGTTAAGTCTGACGTCACGCATGACGTTTAGCCTCTTCCGGGCCCAAGCGCTCCGCTCATTCACTCCAGATCCTAGACTACATAAACCCTTTTCTTAAAGGGCTTTTTTCGCTTCAGTGCCAGTGTTACTAGGGATTAAGGGATAGCACCCACTGGCGCCAAAGTTTCTTCATTCGTTTAAGATTTGTAACTTACCTTATCAACTGCAGCCATTTTCTCTTATCTTTCTCGTCACAGGGAAAGCGGTAGAATGACAGTTGAATGTCACTTGTTTTTTTTAACTCCTATCTATTTAAACAACACGGGAACACGTTAAAACTCGGGCGAAAGCGGTAGGTAGGTGGAGAGGACCCGGCCTTTGGACCCGGAAACAGTATTATTGGAGAGTGGTTACGTCACGACTTAACAACCGGATAGGAGAAAACTCAGAGCTGTTATCTTGGAAAAAGGAGTTTTCAAAAAGTATTTAATAAAAGGGGGCAAATAATTGTTCCCGGCGTGTTTTGGAGAAAAACATTTACTTCATAATGTGATTTCCCCCCCACTTTCAATTCTTTTACTTTAATGAAAAGTTAGATTTTTTGCAAATTTTTAAAATAAAATATCAAAAGGATTAACAATGCAGATTTATTTTGTACGGCCATCTTTGATCATATTCACCAAGGGGGGCAAATAATTCTGACCAGCACTGTATAAAATATTTTATATTCCAGAAATATATATTATCATAAACTAATTAAATAATAATAAATAATACAATTTTGCCTGCATCTGACCTGTATAATAAACACAATTATTATAATTAACTTTATAAAAGAATTAATAATAAAAACAGGAAACAATATAATAAATAATACAAATTATAATAAACTAAATAAAATTCCATTTGTGTCTAAAGATTGAAAAATACAGTCTAAAACCTGAAACTTTATATAAGAAGACTTAATTTAATTTTCAAGACAATAAAAAATCAAATAAAATAGTAAAATAAAATAAAACTTTGGACCTTGCATACAAACTGAATGAAATGCATTATGGTGCACGCCGAGTCTCTGATTTGCGCAGTGTACCTGCAGGAAGAGGTTGACCTCCTCTAGTTTGTGTCGGATCTCGTGTCGGGCTCTCTCCTCGGTCTCCCTGCGGTACTGCTCGGCCTGGCTCTGGTCCATCACTCCGGCCTCCAGCTGCCTGCGCAGACCGGCCACCTCGTCCTCCAGCTGCCTCTTGCTGCGCTCCGTCTGCTCGTGGCTTCGGCTCAGGCCCTTCACAGACGCCAGCTTCTCCTTCAGCTGTCGGTTCACCTCCTCCAGCCGGGAGCAGCGCGACGCCTCGCGCTCGAACTGAGACTGGAGCTCGTCCATCTGGCAGAAAACGGCACGTAAAGGAGGAAATAAGAGACTCAATGGAGTTTGCATACTTTTGCAGTCTTTGCACACAGAGTCCGAATTCGTATTCGTCATTCGGTGACTCTGAATTGTCGAAATACCTCTTAAAATAATTGCTACGGATGCAAAAAATGCAGAAAATCTGACCCGATCCGAATTTTTTTATGACGGACGAAAGTTTCGGAGGCAGTGTGCAAACATGATTGATATTACGTGAAGTCGTATTTATTTTTTAAAGTGCGAAAATTTCAGACGAGAATTTCGGACTCAGTGTGCATGCAAGGACCTTAAAGGCTGTAAAAGACTGTACCCTAGTCTTCATTCTGCTGGAAGCGCTCTCTGCCTCCAGTCGGTGGCTCGTGTCTCCTCTGAAGCTGACCAGAGGAGAGTCCAGCTGTCCAGCGCCCTGTTCACGCAGATGTTTCTTAGCGGTCTTCAATAGAGTCTTCAACCTGACACGTACAGTAAAATACGATGAATACCCAGACATTCTCTATCAATGTGTAAACTATCAAAAAAAGAGTAAATAGATAAATATATATATTAGATGAATAAGATATACTTAAAAAAGTTTTAGAAATGCTGGCTTGGCAACTAACTGAAATAGAAAGTTGAAAATCTAAAATTAATCAAATTAAAACTAAAATAAAATTAAGCTCAGTAGAAATATTTTACTTAATATTTATTTTAATCTTTTATTTATAAAAAACAAAACCTGATAAAAATGACAAAAGCACATAAAGTACTGAAACAAACAAAAATTAAAATAAAAGCTAATCATTAATATATATTAGAAAATACAAAATATGAATAAATATTATACAGATAATACTGAAAAAAAACTATTCAGCATTTATTGAAGTCAATAAAAGCTTGAGATGTCAGCCTGGCCATATAAATAATATAAAAATAATAATATATATATTAAAGTCAACATAAATTATTTAAATTGTTTGTTTGCTTGTTTACTTATTTATTTTTACGTAGTAAATTTATGATCATTTTTTGTGCCTCCCTTGATATGCTTTGAAATAATTTAAAAAAAAAACTTTTTTTTTTTGGTTAATGCAACTAAATTAAATTTTTGAATCTCACAATGTGATTGAGCGGAGTTAAACAATTTGCTTTTCAAATGACATCACCAATTCCTTTTACTCTTGAACTCATCTTATCCAACTATCCACCATGTGGAGACTTTTTTCACCATTTAATCAATTCACCATGGATAATATGAACACTTGGAAATACATCACTATGGAACCGCTTTGTGAATGTTTTAGCGCTACACATTGCTGTATGTCATCCTAAAGCAATATAGCAGCAAAAAACAGGCTTGGAGTCAATCATCAATGAATTAAACAAATATAAGATGTGTCCTCGCATGTAAAAAGCATTGATCTCACACATTTGCAAGCAGGAGGATCTGCATAGCCGGCTTCTCTATGTACTCAAACACGTCTACAGGTGTAGAGCTGCAGCGGTCGGGGTTAAAGGTTAAAGGGTCACCTGTACATTTCTTTCTGAAGGTCTGTGTTTCTCTTCATCTCCTGCTCCAAACGTGTGTCCACAGATTTCTTATGCTCGGCTAGTTTTTTGGCCTTTTTCTTCTCGAGCTCCATCTGAAACACAGAGTGTTAGAAAGAGTGTGTCTGGTCCTTAAAATCTTAATAACAGGCAGAAATCTTAATTGTGTTCTCAACATGACATTTCAAAGCTTTTTAGCGTGTGTTCCACCGTGTGACATGAAATACTTAATCTAATACTATTTCAAACAAGATTTTCCCTATTTATACACTACTTTTTAAAAGTTTGGGGTCAGTAAGAATTTTTAATACTTTTGAAAGTCTCTTCTGCTCACCAAGGCTGCATTTATTTGACCAAAACAATAATAATACAGTAAATACAGTCATATTGTGAAATATTATTACAATTTTTAAATAACTGTTTTCTATTTGAATATCTGTTCAAATGTAATTTATTCCTGTGATCAAAGCTGAATTTTCAGATCCTCCAGAAATCATTCTAATATGCTGAATCGCTGCTCAACAAGCATTTCTGGTTATTATCAATGTTGAAAACAGATGAGCTGATTCATATTCTTGTAGAAACATTTACTTTCAGGATTTTTTTGATGAAAAGCATTTATTTTAAATATTTTGTAACAATATAAATGTGTTTACTGTCACTTTTAATCAATTGAATGAATCTTTGCTTAATAAAAAAATCTTATTATATACTTCAAACTAAAACAACAAACATTCAAGGGCATGTTACATGTAAAATGTAAAACATCTATTTCCATGTGCTAACTGAGCTTTTTTGATTGAGTCCCTAAACATTAAGCAACTCGTAAACATGCAGACTTATTTCATTAAAAAATATCAGGTGTCAAGTAACACATTTTGGATGGGCATTATTATTATTTGGATTGACCTGATTGGTCAGTTCTCCTTTCTCTCTCTCCAGCTCAGAGAGGCGGAGTCCCAGTCGTGAGCGGCCCTTTAGCTCCTCCTCCCACAGAGTTTGTGAGTCCTGGGCATTATGGGATAGCATACTCTGCTTCTGCACCTGGAGAGGAGGACCACAATTAAACAAACATTTTTATAGTATATTCCTATAGCTTTGCTTTGTTCATCAAGATCAATGTGACATGTTTGTTATGAAGTGTACCTCTCGGTTGAGTTGTTCTTCTAGCGTCATCTTACTGCTCTGTAGGTTTGTGACAAGATCTTCCAAACGATTCCTGACCTGAGAAACATCACAGAGGTCATTACGCAACAGGATCTTGCAAATGAGTTAACTACTTCATGCAGATCTAGATCTACTTTTGATCTAAACACTTTAGATCCCAGAAACAAGAAATGGAAAAGGAAGAAAGGGAGTTTACAATCAAATGAAAGTCGAATCAAATCTGCAAAAAGACCACCACCAAAACAGAGAAAACACCCCGCTAACAACCTGACTAGAGAAAAGCAATAAAGTATACAGACACTTGTTTATTGTTAATTTCAAGTGTAAATCACAGTAAGATTTGAGGTCTAGAAGAGCTGTAATTCAAAGGAAAGAAAAATAATCAATAAAGGGAATTGCTAGAATCACAGCTAGAAGTTTGATACCAACCCCTTCTCCAGGTGATGAGCCTGATAGCTGTGAAAACAGTGACTATACCATCAGTTTACATGAAATCTCCTCTCCGAATGACTCGCATGTACACTCGCCTCATTTCTGCACTGACCAGGGTTCATCTAAAGTCAAATGTGAAGCTCAGATGACTTAAGAGGTGAAACGAGGTTCTGACTGGATTAATGTCTAAATCTAACATAATAAGTTGAGTCAGGACACTTGTGCTTCACAAAATAGAGGTCCAGCTCGACCCCTGACCACTAACTGAGCGATATTTGAGAGAACTCACCCCAGCCCCCTCCTGAACGCCCTTCTGTAGCGCTTCAATGCGGTTGCTCTGCTGTTTGGTCGTGGCCTCCAGTCTGGCATTCTCGATCTCTAACCTGTGGAGATGTCATAATCTCATTAGCTATTTTCACCCCTTAATGATCAGTTAGCTTAGTAGTTGTTTAGTTGATAAGGGAAAGATGAGGGGGAACAGAATTCTTTGTTTGAATGCATTATTACAATACTTAATAATATGTCATAAATAACATAACTGAAATATTTCAATAAGAATATAAATATATTCATATAATATTCTTATTTATATTTAATAACTTAATATTATGCAATAAATTACTATTTAAAGCTGCAGTCCGTAGTTTTACCTCTTCGTCGCCATCTCTGTTCGAAATCTGCAATTGCAGTTATTCGCGGAATTATCAACTTTATGTGGGTTGTGCCTCGGCACGGCACAGCGCGGATGAATCCAGTGTTTTGAGGAGAATGTGCGGCTGTCAGTCGCCGCGCCGGTGTGGATACTGTCATTCAGAATCACATATTCTACTTTTTGGAAGTATGACCAACATGAGAATTTTCAATGGGAAAATGATCGCTTATCATATCACGTCAAACCGTGCAAATTATACTTTGTCCTCAAATTATTAATGTTAACAACATCAACATTGCGTGACTACATTTAATGCCCTTCCGATGTTTATCTTAGTTTTCGCATGGGCCGCTTGCATTCTCTTTTTTTCTGTCTTTAGTCTTTTGCATTTTACAACGGGTGAATCTCCAGTTGTCACTGGTGATTGTCGTTTGAACGCGCACACGCAATATAGCCTACTAGCCCAAACTCCTTCTTTATGTGTACAGATGTGACGTAACGACACAAAGACAGGCTCAAATTTCCCTCGGAAATCCACCAGTACTACTGGAATTAAAAACATTATTACAAGCTTACCGTTTTAAATAGAGCTAAGGCAAGCAGATAGTTTTAAACAATAGCTGGTTATGTATTTGCTCAAAAATTTATTTTGCGTAATTTTAACCCCCAAAAGGACTGCAGCTTTAAATAAGTAAATATGAATATACAGTATATATATATATATATATATATATATATATATATATATATATATATATATACACATAATCAATTTATATTAATTTCATTTAATATTCATATACAGTAACTTTATGCAATAAATTACATTACTGAAATAAGTAAATACTATTATAAATATATTCTTATTTCTATAATATTCATATTTAATAACTTAATATTATGCAATAAATGACTATATAAATAAGTATATATATATATACATTCATATATTTTCATATCATATTCATATACAATAACTTCAAATTGTGCAATAAATGACTATTTAAGTATGTAAATATGAATATTAATATATCCATATAATGTTAATATTAATTTTATATAATATTCATAAATAATAAATTAACAGTATGATTTAAATTACATTACTGAAATACTTAAACATGAATATAAATATATATTTATGTAATATCAATATTCATATAATATATTTATATTCCTACCTCTATTATAATGGTACTATTTTTTCCATTTATATTTTATTTCTATTATGAATATATATGAAATACAAATATATATGTATATATGCACAATATTTGTTTTCTATAATAAACTGTTTGATTGTGATCCCTGACGTCACTTTCATGAGTAACATTATTTAAATTAAATCAACATTATTAAACTTAAATCATGTATTATGTTGAAGTTCCAAATAAAGTGACTGTTCTTTGCAGCCCCAGTTGACACTGATTAACTGCACCTCTGCACCGCCTCCTCCAGCTGTCGAATGGTTTGCTCTTTGCCTGTAGAAGCAGATAGCGCCTCCTCTAGTTTCTGAGCGGTACTGCAGGCTTCTCGCTCCTTATCGTCCAGAGAGCTCTTCAGGTGGCTGATGCGTCTCTCGGCCTGGACGTACACTTCTTCAGACTCCTGCAGCTGGAATTGAACAAAAAGTATAAGAGCAAATTAATCAAACGAAAGGATTGAACGGCCTACATAAGAACCTATATTTGTCTGTGGCAACTTCATATATTTAAATAATGAATATGCATGCAGAAAATAATGAATGAACATATATTGTTCCTGAGACTCCAGTTACATACAGATTGTACTGTTAATGGTGACTGGACCGTTTTCAGGAAGTAATGGGTACCTTGGCCTTCAATCGGTCCATGTCCTTGAGTGTGCGTGCCTTCTCTTCCTCAAGGTCGTTTCGGTACCGCGTGTTGACCTCCAGAGAGGCCTCACACATGGACAACTTCTTCAGACTGTCGGCCAGTTCCTGCTGCAGCTGTCGAAGAGAGGTCTGCAAAAACACAACATAGCTTAATTCTCTCATTGGATCATCTTCCTTTTACATTACACACTGGGTCTACACCGGATGTGTGTACCATGTTGAGAAGTTGCGGTCTACATTTCAAGTGCCCATTCAGTTGACCAATGACATTTTATTTTGTGTCACACTGCAGAGCTATTCTGGCCATTTTATTTTCTTTGTCTGTCTAAAATAAAAAAAGTCATACGTTTCTTCTTGTAGATTTTTTAAATTAGTATTGTCTTATTTTATACTTTTATATACAGCGCACCACTGTTCAAAAGTTTAGGGTCAGTAGCATCTTCTGCTCACAAAATCTGCATTTAATTGATTGAAAATACAGTAAAAAAAACAGTAATATTGTGAAATATAATTGCAATTTTAAATGCCTGTTTTCTATTTGAATATATTTTAAAATGTAATTTATTCCTGTCATGCAAAGCTGAATTTTTAGCATCATTACTCCAGTCTTCAGTGTCACATGATCCTTCAGAAATCATTCTAATATTTTAATATTAAGCTGTTTTGCTGCTTAATAATTTTTGCGGAAACGGATGCATTTCTTTTTTCAAGATTCTTTGGTGCATAGAAAGTTCAAAAGAACAGCATTTATTTGAAATAGAAATATTTTCCAATATTATAAATGTTGTTTATGTCATTTCAATGTAATGTGTCTTTGAATTATTCAAAATATATACTACTATTCAGCAAATAACTTTTGAATGGTGTATATATTATATTATTAAGGAATTAGTATATATATATTTTAGTCATTTAGTTATGTGTAAAATTATTTTGCTATTATGTGTAAAATTATTTTGCTATTGTAAATTAAACTATGCCAAATCAGTTTCCTACCAATGAATATCTAAAAATAAAGTTGGATTTCATTTCAAGGTTTTTTTCGTTTTTCTGTCACTCTTCATAAAGGAAATGAATATGCATACTGAAATAGTATGCATATTAATTGGCTTATTTAAAAAAGCAGCCAGTCTCTGTTTCTCTACCTCTCTCTCAGCTTTCTCCTGCTCTAGTTTGTAGTTCTGCTCTCTCAGCTCGCCATTCGTCCTCGCCAGCTCTTTGCTTCTCTCCTCCACCAGTTGGACTCTCTCCTCTCCGTCTGCACGTAACTGGTTCAGCATTTCGGCAAAGTTTTGATGCACATCTGTAACAGCTTTGTCCTTCGCCGAGCCCTTGTTGAGTGCCTCCTCCAGCTGCTGTCGTAGCAGCGCGCCCTCGCTCTGAGCCTGGGCCAGACGCTCCTGCATGGCTTCCAGTTTGGCACTGGCACGGCTTGCCAGCTCCCGTTCGCTCAGTACCGTGGCCTCCTGTTCTTTGAGTTTGGCCTGGGCCTGGTCTTTCTCCCGGGCCAGAGTCTCCAACAGCACGGCCTTCTCTGCGATGGTCAGAGAGTTGCGGTGACATTCGTTCTCCAGGCTATTGGCACGCGCCTCGGCCTTGCTGAGTTTCTGGGAGAGGGACTGGATGGTGTCCCGCTGGGTGCTGGACTCAAAGATGTGTTTTTCCTGCGTACGCTGATGCTCCTCGCGGTCTCGCTGGAGTGTGCGCTCTGCATCTGTGCGGGTCGCCTGACATCTCTCGGCCTCCTGTAACGCCGCCTGCAGTCGTGCCCTGCTCGCCTCCGCCTCGGCCTCCAGTTGCTGCCTCACCTGCCTCTCATGCTCCAGTTTAGCTGTGATCACTGAGCATTCGGCCTTCAGCGCGCCAAGCTGCCCGTTGTACTGGAACACGGTCTGGGCCAAGGCCTCCTCACTCAGTTTCATGTCCCTGCGTGTGTCCTCCAGTCTCTCGCGTAGAGCATCTCTCTCCTCCGCAAGTCGTGACTCTTCCTGGCGGCTGTGACACTGCGAGCGGTCCAGCTCGGCCCGAGAGCTGTTCAGCTCATCCTGAAGGGCTCGGTTTTGTTGCATCAACTCTCGCTCACGGTCCGATGCCTCTGTTAGCTGGGACATGGCCTGAGAACATCAGTAATTAACATGCGACAAACACATTTTAACATTGTTTTAAAACGAATCCTTAAAACAGTACGTGGCTTGATTGCACTGGAGTGATTGGCTCTATAACACGGTAAGTTAATGCGTAAGTGCAGGTTATTAGGACAAAGCCAGAAAATCTGACCAATCACATGTCAGAAAACAGGATTAGAGCAGTTGGGTTACAGAGAAGATCTGCTGAATGCTATAAATTCACTGCTTATATGTGGTAAACTTAATTCATATTAACATATTTTATTAAATAAGGGAAGAGGGGAATTGTAATTTAAATATGAACAGTTTTCAGATTTAGGTAGGCCTACATTGGTAATTTGTTCTCAATTATTTTCATATTCTTCATGGTTTCTTAGATGGGATGGGCTAAAAGCTGCAAAGCTATGATGTCACTGCATATATGATCATAAAGATATGACCACTGATTTTGGGAATTTGTTCTCAGTTATGCTCATATTATTTATGGTTTCTTAAATGGGATGTGATATAAGCTGCAGAGCTATGACATCACTGCATATTTGACTCTAAAGATATGATGTCACTGCATATTTGATTGTTAAGCCATGATGTCACTACACATGTGGCTGTAAAGATATTACGTCACTGCATATGTGACTACATGCATTTGTTATTTGCAATGAATTTACTGACTGATTTACTGACATTTCTAAATATTCCCCGACAAACACACATAAAGCTGGTAATATCTGAGGTGACAGCGGTACCTCATTGCTCTTGTTGAGGTTTCGGAGGTTCTCCTCCTCAATGTCCTGCTGCTTACGCAGGTGGTTGTTGAGTAACTCCTCATGTAGGGCGCGAGCACTGCGCTCATGAGACAGGAGACGTTGAGACTCGTCTCTATCCTCCTCAAGCTAAACATACAAACACACACACACACACACGCATACTGAGAAAACTGTTATGCGCTGGCTTTACCAGCAGGGGACTGTAAAATCTGACCTGTTTGATGCTGTTCTTCAGGGCTCTGATCTCCAGTTCCAGACTCCGGACATTCAGCGCGGCTTTGTGGCGCTCCTCGGCCTCGGCCCGCTGCTGCTCCTCTTTCCTCTGTAACTGCTCACGGGTTTTATTATACAGCATGAGAGCGCTCTGATGCTTTTCCTGTTCCTGTCTCAAAAGGAACCTTTCATGAGGAGAGAGAGAGAGAGAGGGAGAGAGAGAGAGAGAGAGAACAGAGAGTCAATGGCACTGTTCCAAACCCTGGTGAGCATCTGACCTCCTTCCACATGCATTGAGTTGAGCTCACTTGAGATTGTTCATGTCTGTTTCCAGCTCCAGTCTGAGATGTTCTAGGCTGGACTTGCTGCCTCTGATCTCATCCAGCAGGATCTTGAGCTCGTTGCGTTCTTGCTCCAGCTGAGAGGTTTTATCCGCCAGACGACTGTGCCGGTCTCTCTCCCTCTGGATTGTGCGCTCATACTCATGAAACATGTTTTGTAGTTTCACTACGCTCACTGAGTCTGCAGGGTGGACATAAGACACAGGAGACTTAAGCAAACATCTTAATTTGCTGAACACCTGATTATAGGTAACCTAAAAGTTTATTTGCAGCTGATTGGATCAGAGCGACTCACCCATATAGCTTGAGTCGAGCTGTTTGAAAAGCAGAGATGCGTTGCGGTATCCAGATACTGGAGTATCCAGCTCTTCAGTGGCTGTGTCAGAAGACTGGGTGAGATCTTCAAAATCATCCGCCATCTCCAGCTCTCCAGTGCTCTGCATAGGAGACAATAAAAGTCAATAAAACAATGAGTATCCTGTGTTGAAGTCACCATAACAGCAAATTAAAAAAAAATGTATTGGAAAATTGCAGTATTTATTATAAATGATTTATCTGTGCAAATAATTTTTTTAATTCATGTGCCCTTGTAATCTTTCATCAAAATCCCCTTCCTCTTGCAGCCACATCTCTTCTCTGATGGCGTTTACTGCCGCGAATACAGGGCAACCTGTCACTCACATCAGATCGACCAATAGCAAACCACAACCATCCACTCAATTCCCCCCATGAACAAAATCAAGTCCCGCCCTACATTTTTTCTGTCCCAGAAGTCGTTTCATTAAGATACACGTCACAACATGGAGGGAAAAACTATTGCAAATTCATCCTGACAAATATTTTCCTTCTTATTCTCAAAAGGTGCGTTTGGTAACCACTGTCATAAACAAACACTACAGGGGTTACCTTATCAAGAAAGAAATTCACCTGCTCTTTCTTACGCCTTGAAGACGGAGACCTGTCAGAACAGAGGGGTGAGGAAGAGAAAACATGATTTTAGACAAGTTTATCTTTATACAGACAACAACAGTCCACCGGAGAGCAAGTTTGGTGCTCTAAAAGATATAATGCAGTATTCGCTTAAAAAATGTAAATGTTATAACAAGGCCCAAATGGAATCTGCACTCTTTTAATTTGTTTTCTACACTGATTGTTGGGAAAAGTTGTGGAATTTTGTTGAATGATTTACAGTTAATTTTTATCATTAGCTAAAAGACTTATCAAATTATTCAAAATATTTTTCATATTAGGTAAAATGCTATGGGCGCAGATTCTGTACAGGCCAAGTTACACTTCTAATGTTGCTGCTGCAACACATAAAAATCAATATTTGATAGTGAAGCTGCATTAAAAAGCATTTAAATACTGCATGTATACCTCCTGTCCTCCTCCGACAGCTCACTTAAAGTACTATCATCAAAGACAGACTCGAGGTCTCCGTTATGGCGGGTCGCAGGCCGGGAGGGTTTTCCCTGAAGCGGGGGAGCTACACAGAGATTTCTCACTTGGCTACCTACAGTTTTCTTTTCCTCCTCCTTTTCATCTTCCTCACCATGTGGTGGTGCCCTGTCAGTACTGGAGGTACACAGATCTCAAAATGAAGTTGAAATGAAAGATTTAACTAAAATAAACAAATGTCAACATCACAGCCTCCGCCCTGGAGACACCCAGAAAAGAAAAGGCAAAATCAGAGCGTCAGCAAATACCTGATGGCTATTTGTGCTGTTTTTTCATTAGAATGAAACATAACAGTCGGACAAAAAATATAACACAATAGATGTATAGCATGGCAACAGACTTTGTTTTTGATTGGATGCATATTCATTAAAAGTAGAATGAAAAAAAAAATCTATCAGGCTGTTTGCTGAAAGCTCTTTACTCTTTAAGAGTCCTCAGTAATTGTTTTTCCAGTAATATTTGAGTAGTGTAAGCACACGGGATATAAGGAATTCCAAAATAAAATAAAATAAAATAAAATAAAATAAAATAAAAGCATAGTTGCATCAGCTTCCATATTTATTACAGATATTTTCCACCAATTTCCCAGGAAGTGACGATTTTTTTCTTGAACCCATGGGACTGAAAGACTGCTTTATTTTATGCGATATTCCCATTTTGTCTATAATTTAAACTTACAAATTTGGATGAAAGCAAAGCGTATGTGATCGGATCAAAAAAGAAATTCTCCCTTCACATTAATTCCATCTACTGTTGTAATGTGACACATATACCTTCTTGGACTTCTTGACAGATGTCTCGGTGAAACACTACCCTCTCTTCCCAAAGACCTGCCGACAGCCATCCCTTCCTGTTGAGGTTTTGGGTTCCCAGAGTTGGTGTCAGTTTTCCTCCCTTTTCCTTGGTCAAGTTCAGCTCGTCCTCTGGATCCTCCAGAATCCCATAAAGCACTGGGCTGGTGTTCTCCCCTCATAACATCGGTCTGTTCCTTACCACCCTAAACAGAAGATATTAAGGAAAGACAATTCTAGATTTAAACCCACTTCTGGGAAACGTTAATGCCTTTATCGATTTAGCCAATTGATCATGCAAAACATTCATATACAGTCACATACAAGACAAAACTCAGCAAAAACACCACACAATACAGCATGTCTTCTTTTCTTATTTAAAAAGAAGCGCAAGCAACATAAAAACACTTCAAACCAATGTCAACGGAGAAGTTACGACCACAGGGTTAAAAACGGTGGTTGAAAACTCATCAGTTGAGAAACATCATAAAAACACACACTAACACTGACAGATCTTCAGGAAGATGAGGAGAGATCTTCAGACAGCTGAAGGAAACCATCCTTGGCACACATGCACACGACAGATGAGGTGTGAACTGACGCCCATTTGTGGCTTCAAGTGAATCATTTGACACCAGTGCATAAAATTAACTGATAAATATTTAATAGAGTGACAGACTGAATTCAAGACAGGTGCTAGTCAGGTCACACTGACATCTTACAAACGTTAAGACAGATACAGGACAAGATGGAACAAGGGACCCCGTGAAATCAAGCTGTGTAGCCCATGTCTTTTAGCATAGTACTAACAGTTGAATCATTAATTGACTAATTTGCCAATGTAGCAGCATACTACTGTCTAAAACGTTTATTGTTGCACAATGTGAACTCAAATTGTTGCACTATGAACATTACGAACACAGCACAAATTAGGATTTGCTAGGATGTGGTGCAAATTAAAAGGTGGCTTTTATAAATATAAAAAACTAATAAAAATGCACATAATAAAATGACTAAAAATTAAAATAAAATGAAAACTGAAAATATAAAAATAAAAGCCAATTCAAAATACTAACTCAACATTCAAAACACTGTAACGTTATATAAATAATACTTAAATAATACAGATTTCATGGGGTCTTAAAATGATAGAATGCAAATGATATGAAAACACTGGAATGAGTAGAAATGCTAGTATAAAAAACGCTGACAAGACAATAGCTCCGTTTCAAAAACTAGCGTGCTGCCTTGCTTAATATATAGCCTCCTGCTTTCTGAGGCACAATGCTAACCATCATGAAACCTCACAAATGACTGATTTGAAGGATTTATAGGCAGCAGTTCTGTATAAAATGTGAATATTTACAAATTTACAATTAATATATGTGAATGCGTTAAATGCATCACGCTAAATGCAATGCATCGCACGCTTTGCACCATAATCACATATTTACAGATACAGTGTCAACTTAATGACAGATAAGCTTTTAAAATACCTGTCTATGGTAAAATAATGCATCTCTGAAAGCAGCATTTCAAACAGCCATTATCTTTTTGATGCCTTAAAATGCTGTCTAGGTAGGCAGCTCACTAGGTTTGGAACAGAGCTAATGATTAGCATAACCAGAGATAGGGAAGAGTTGTGTAATTTGGCTGGTCAGTATTATAAGATGACAGAACAGACGCTGTTTCTGTTTTTGAAGCTGGAGCTTTTCGACCTCATATTTTGAGTTTACATGAATGAAGAACAAGAAGACAGAGGTAAAGCTGAAAGTCTTCATTTGTTATAAAAGTTTATCTGAGACTCCTCCCGGGGTCCTACCTCAAGTCTGGACTTCCACAGGCCCCCGTCAACCTCATCGGAGTCAGAAGAAAGCACTTCTAGAATTTTGGGTGGGACTTTCAGCTCATTCTCAGCAAGTAATTGGAGTCTGTAAAGTTCTTCAGGTTCTACTTCTACACCAAATCCAGATTCTTGTTGACAGTTTTCTTTGCTTTCACTATTAGCTCCCTCATTATCATCAGTGCCATCTGCTCGGGTCTCTGGCTGCTGGACCTCATACGTAAGGGATTCTGGGATGATTTGAGGGTTGTGTTGATCACTGGGAAGCTCTGCATCGCTGACCTCAAGACTAACCGTGCGGTGGACGCTTTCGGACTGTGAGTCCTCCAGACCTGACTCTCTCTGCTCAGGGATGGGCAAGAGTATGGCACTTCTCGCCCGGGCGGTGGGCCGCACTATTGGCTCTCCCTCTTCCTCACTGGAATCATCCTCATCCTCATCCGCTTCCTTTTCCACCTCTTTTATTTCCTCTTCATCTTTCTGTTGTGCTTGTTTCCATTCCTGCTCCAAAAGGTCCTTGTGCTCCAGTTCTCCGAACTTCTCTTTTAGTTCAGCAGCCACATTTTTGTATTGGGACTTGGTCTCCTTTTTTTCAGTCTCCACCCAGATTTTCTCATAGCGTTCCTCCCAGGGAATCTCATCAGTTTTCTCATCTTGTTCGTCCTCTCTAGGAGAGGTTGGGAGCTTCAACGGTTCATTAGATGGCTTATTTATGTTTACAGAAGACGTTTGTAATGCCTCTCTTGCCTTTATTTGCATAATTGGACAAAAGAATAGAATTAACAATGAAAAACTAAAACAAGTCTGGTTGACAAGGACTTCAGACCAAACTTAGGACACAAGCACGTGACTCGTGCCAACATTTAAAACTGTATCACTGTCACAAACACCACTTTTAACTAAAATAATGCACAAAGGAAGCACATGGTAACAATAAAGACCAACTCCACTGAAGACAAAAAACACATCACTGTAGTTTCCAATTATAGCTAAGGCAAAAAACTGTGCTTTCAACAATTACAGGAGAGTTCTCCAATTTTAATTAAATTAATAAAATGATAAAAATGTAAACCAGATAAAGCTTTTGTTTTCATTCTTGACAAGTGTCTGCAAAGTACTCGCTATATAAAATGTAATAATTCGATTTTAATTTTAACGAGTACTTCGCAGACACTTTTCACTGTGAAAATTAAAATCATTTAAAAAATAAATATTTTGGCACATAGTTTGCAGACATTTTCAATAATGCAATGCTTACCCACGTTTTCAGTTTTATTTATTCATTTATTTAAAATTGGCAGAAATTCTTCCATAGAGTTTGTTAAATGAATTACGCCCACCTGATCTGCATTTTCACTTGCGTCAGAACTGTTTTCACTCTCATCATCTTCAGCTTTGGGTTCCTGCTGATGAACTGAAGACAAATTCAGACACATTACTATACAATATAAAACAGTGAACACTTGTATCGAACCCTGAATCTTTACATTAAAGAGATTTACCTGCGTTGGGCTCAGTGACGTTTGGCAGTGAATTTGTTGTCTTGGCTGGACTGGAGGTGTCTGTATCCCAGTCTGATTCTGTGTATCAATAAACCATTTACTCACAAATTCACCAGAAATGTTGACATGTTTCATTATCATAAAGATTTCTAGTTTCACCTTCACTCTCTGGCCTCTGATTCGAGTCCAAGCGCAGTCGTGGCAGTGGTCGTGGCTTTGAGGTGCCGTTTGGATTGAGAGATCGTGGACTAGGAAGAGGTTGTGTGCTTGAGGTTGTGGGTTTGTTTCTCTCTGGACTGGCTTCTTCATGTTCCCTGGTGTCCACACCCTGCTGCTGGGGTGTTATGGGTAATGCAGAAGCTGCTGGGGTTTCAAAGACCGGTTCCTCCTCCAGCTTATTAACTGGGAAGTTCTTACTGGCCTTACTGGTGGTGCTGGCAGAGTCCCAGTCTGACGCATCTATGACAAAAAGTGAAAACAAATGAAAAAATGCTAATTGCAAACCCAAAAGAGACCATCTTCACTGCCAGTGTGGAGCTGAAGACTTTTCATTGACATTCTCACTGGAGATCTTTGAAAATAAGCATATTCACAAAAAGTATAATTTTTTTTATTAAATATGTATTTACTTTTAGCAATTTTGCCATTTGACAAAAGATGGAAAAGACCAGGGAAATGGGAAAATGGCAAGCTGAACTGAAACTTTTGCTGCCCACTGTATATGCACTAACTGCTAGGCCACGGCTCTTATATTAGCAAGCATCAGCAGAACTATAAATGTCCAACGAAGGTACATAGAGCAAAAGTGCTTGAGCATCTGACCTGGAGGGCACTGGCGATTTGCTTTTGTGTAAAATAAGACAAAAACATGAACACATCAGACACACATAACATACATTCAGCGCAAAGTTTAAAGATGGATTCAAGAATGTTTTAGTGAAGCAAAAACATCAAAATTACCTTCAAGATCATCAGCATCCCCCAAACCAAGTTCTTCCATTAGGTCTGCAAGAATAGAGAATTTTATTCAAAAAGCCAAAATTGTTACAATATAGTTTATTTTTGTGTTAAAAAAAATTAAATGATGAGATGACCTGTTTTCTTATTGGCTTCTTTTGAATCCATCAGCTTACTAAGGACAGACACTGGCTCTCTTTTGATCACTTTGGGCTGTGAAGAAATTTTTTACATTTGTTATTAAATTCAAAAGTTAAAAAAAATATATTATTTACTTATATTTAAACATTTACATTAACATTTATGCATTTGGCAGATGCCTTTATCCAAAGGGACTTGCATTGAAGGTATAATTTTTTTAAATCAATGTACTCCTGTAAATGAAATTATCTACTATTTGAACTACATGAGTACATACATATTTTAATATATTGTATTATTACATCATACAATATAAATAATATGAATGTATCATATAATTACTACGTAACTATAATATTAATATTTTTAACATTGCAGGAAAGTATTGAAATCCTTTGCATTTCCATCCATTTTCTTAAATTAATTCAGCTGACTCTACTTAACATTGAGAATCCATTCAAACTTTGTTTTGTAGAAAATTTCAGTCTTAGGTGCGCTGTGTTGTATTCTATATTTCAAAACAAAATGTATGATTAAACTTTAAATATCCCCTACTGATTTGACAATATTTAGCCTTCACAATCTAATCATTAATGCATTTTACCCAAAAAAACTGCATTGCAAACATCGGTTCTTCATTCATGAATACAAATCAACTTCAATAATCAAACTTATTTTAAAATGATGCTCACTGGTATTTCAGTTTCCTTCTCTTCTTCATCATCCTCGTCATTTCTTAAAACTGAAAGGCAAAAAACAAAAATATCAACTCCCCTAAAAAAACTTAATATCACCGGACAAAGACAAGCCTCCGTGTGGCGAGTGCGCAGGCATGCACATGCAGCGATGGAGGTCTCCCATGATGCCTGTAAACTGGGGTTCGAGTTCACAAGCATTTAAAGGAAATAATTCTGCACCATTTAGCTACAATGTTAATTTGAATGAACTCATCTTGTAAACATGAGCAACAATAATGGACTCGCTATTAGCAAATATTAGTTGAGCATCATGCCATGTCTTATCACATGCCATGAATGGACAATGACAACAGACGCATAAGACAAGAGATCAAGATCCGAGGACAAGATGCTAATGTGATGGTTGGAGACACAGCAGGGGGTTATGGGTGATGATTAATCCAGCAGGACAACAGCAAATCATGAGGCAGATCAGAATGCCTACCCATCGGCCTGCAGCCTCCTGGCTGGCCTATACTTCTCAATAAATTACTCTCCCTCCCTCCTCTTACGAAGGAGGGAACGTATAAGAAGTCTACAAAAGAATTCAATGAGATTATGAAATGCAAATCTACAAATAACCTACACTTTACATTATTTAGCATAGCATGTAAAAACATCTGTTAAGCAGAAGCAATGGAAAATGTCAATATTCTCTGCATATTTTTAAGCATGAAATGGCTGCAGAAGGCTACACAGACAAAGCTATTGTGGTATTACACTCTTTTTATATAGTAAAAAAAATAAAAGCCATTGCCAATGCCATACATACCTTCAGTGTTCTCCTCACAAATACTGGACATGGATTTATGTGATTTGGCAGGAGTTTGTAGACCACTTGCCTGCTTTTTCCGTGGGCTCTCAGAACCAGACTGTTAAGTGAAAAAAGAGAGAACATACCAGAATGAAATAGAGTCACAGATGACCATAGGACAGGGGTTTCCAACCTGTTTTCAATTTTACATTAATAAAACAACTATATGTGCATTGATTAAATTAATTCCTAATTTAAATAATTAAATATAATTGTTAAAATACATAATTAGTATTTAAATATAACTACAATTTATTAAATAAATATAAATTCATTTTACGTATTTTGAATTACAATAATTTTATAATTTAATTAAATATACTTGTTAAATAATATAAGTATTCATTAAATATAACTACAATTTATTTAACTTATTTAATTTAAGAATTTTGTATCCTTTTTGTTTAACTAAGTTGCATTAATATCACAAATCCACAACCCTTGCAATTCCATCACAAACCTGTAGGGGTTTTCTTGGTGAAAGCCTTTTTTAGGGTGTGATGCTGTATGCATAAAACGGATTACTGTATGGAGTTTCACCAGATTTGCTTTGTTTAATATGCCTTGTGACTGACCTCTGAATCCCAGGGAGAGTCGTCATTTTCATCTTTTTCAAGCCCCAATTCAGAAAGGAAATCTGAAAAAATATGCACATCTAGTCAAAATGTATGTATAATATGTATAATGTATATATATATATATATATATATATATATATATGGTCACAAAATAAATGCCAAAACTCATAAACTATGAAAATGTACCTCTTCGCTTGTCTAGCTTGCTAGTGCCACCATTTTGAGGAACATTAGACTTTTCACACATTTCCTCCAGTTCTTCCCTCTCATCCTCCTCTTCTTCTACATCCTCCTCTTCCTCATCCTCTGTGGACACCTCTTCCTGTTCAGAGATGACTTGAAAGTCAACATAAACAGAGCATTTTGCACTGAAGGCACTCAAAAAGTTGTACAATTCAATGAGATTAGATACATAAAAGAACAAACAATTGGGATGAGCAAGAACAGATTTGTCAGGATTGCATCTTTAATGCCTCCTACCCATAGCTACCACATCTAGAAGCTATAACTACAAACCACAAGTCACCACCTCCTATCCACAAGCTACGGGTATCATCTACAGAGTACCTGTAACGATCCTTGCTCTGACCGTCTTTCTTCCATTACAGATTCGTTAACAGAGTTCTTCTCAAGTTCTTCCTCCTTACCATCCTCTCCATCAGAATCAGAAGTGAGATCAACTTCATCTATGACGGTATAGGGGATTTCTTCTTGAAGAGCTGGTTCTGGTTCAGTCACCTCTGTTAAACGTTCATCTGCAAACTCTACCGAAAGGTCACCCTCAAGATGAGAATTGGGGCTTGAACATTGAGATTCTAGATTCATAACTGCTTCCTGTGACTTTTGATCCAAATCCTGAGATATAAAAGGGATAAATGTTGAAGGTGAGGGACTGCAGTGTTGGGGACTTGGTGAGTGGCTTGAGAAACTTGAGTTTTGTGGACTAGTTGCAGCTGAATGTTGATGGTTAGGTCTAGCAGATTGCCTTGGACTTGACAGTTGCTTGGGACTAGGGTTCGTTGGGGATTTTGGACTTGTTGGAACTGGGCTCATTGCTTTTGAAGGATTTGGGCTACCTGAGAGAGATCTCATCAGGAATGTTTTTTCCAATGGTGCTGGACTAGATGTTGTGGAACATTTTTGCCTAATGTTGGAGAGATTTGGAGACTGCGGTTGACTTGCATCATCATCATCAATACATCCATCATCATCTTCCACCATAGATTCATCGTCAGATACATCAGAGATCTGATCTATTTCAGAAGCTTTGACCGAGCCACTTACAAAGTCATATTGCATTTGCTTCACTTGGCTGTCGTCCTCTTGGCTTATACTGTGGTCTTCATCACTTTGACCAACAATCATGGACACTGGTATAGTTTCACTGTAATCACTGTGTTCCATGCGCTCAGATTCTTCATTTAAAGGACTCTGGGAAAGGTGCTCAACAGGTTCTAACAATGACCTTTTTGAAGTGTTGTCATCCTGAACCAAAGTCTCTTGATGTTGATATTTTTCTGTACTTGGCATCTCCTTAGCATCTTTATCTCCTTCTGGTGTCCCAGCACTTTTGTCTGAACCAGACTCCCAAGAAACCTCAGGGCTCTCCGGTTCCTTCTGTCCCAGCAAGGTCAGAAATAAGTTCAGAGACTTTTTCGTTTGGGCTTCTTCTTCCTCCCCAACATCATCCCAATCATCTTCATTATCATCTGCAGTAGTTATGGCTTTAGACTTAGGTGATGTTGAAGGAACATCCAGATTGCTGGTGTCAAGATCAGCTATTCCTTCATTTGGTCTCAGTTGAATTTCATCGGTTTCATCTTGAAGTTGTGCATCTTCACATACAAGGGATGTCCCTTGAGAGGCCTCCACTTTTAAACTGTTCTTCCCAGTTCTCAACAGCTCCCCATCTTGATCATCATCATCATCATCCTCCCAATCATCATCACTATGGTTTTCATTCTTGCTCTCTATTGGATTTCTGTGCGATGTTCTGTCCACACTTGGTAAGGAAGTTGGACTTGGACTGTCATTGGCCCCCTCTTTGTCCTCCTCATCTGAGAATCTTGCCTCGACCCTGACGGCTGACACAAGACAACCATCCTCTAAATCGAGAATCCCTAGAATTGGACCTCCAAAAAGTGGCTTTTCAGGAATAGTTTCTTTCACATCCATTTTCTCTGGTGCCTCTTGTTCTTGATCTGTCCTTACTTTCAGAGGATTTTCCCCTGAGACACTGTCCTCCATCCTTTCCCGTCCAGGTTGGTTGACATTTTCAACAGCCTTATTTGATTGTTCAGCTGTACTAAGAGCAATGGTTTTAGGCAATCCAGAAATGCTTGTTGTCTCACAAGCCACAGCAGGATCCTCTTCTTCATCTTCCTCTTCATCATCTTCTTCAGCATCCTCATTTTCATCTTCATCTTCATCATCATCTTCTTCGTCATCATCATCCTCGTCTTCCTCCTCCTCACCTTCTTCTTCTTCTTCTTCTTCACCATCATCGTCATCATCCTCATCTTCACCTTCTTCAGATTCATCCTCTTGTCTTTCATTGCCTTCCATGTCTAGTTTACTACCAGAGGGCAGCTCTGTTAACTCTCTCTGCCCACCTGACACAGCAGGGTGGAATGGGTTGAATAAAAACAATAAAGGAGGAAAGAGTTAGACAGTGTACCACACAGAGACACACAGGGTTACCTTATGGGTGCTGCTGAAGGGGGTGGAGATCATCTGGGGTGGGTGGGGTAAAGAGGCAGGTGGGGTTGCTACAGGAGGTTGGAGGGAGGTGCTGCTGGAGGGGAGTGGTCTGGACAGAGGTGGGTGGTTTAAACCCTTATTCACACTGTCCAGTTCTGACTCTGACCCGCTCCAGGATTTGTCTGCGACCCAATCTGCTATGACTACAGACAGAGACAGCATATCACTTCACATTGTGGTGGCTGCTGGATAAGAAATACCACCTTTTTTCTTTTACTTTTTGATAAAGACATCACCTCGTCTTATTTCTCTAAAATGAAACATGAACTATACAGTTTTTTAGACTAAGTTGATTATAAGCAGCAAAAATGATGATACCATTTTTGTCAGATTTAAATTGGGATTTGAAATATGTCACTGAAACAAGTTTAGCCAATTTAATCTTTCCATATTCAAATTGGATGAGAGAGGTATTTGTGTGCCTATAACTTTATAATTATATTTATATATAAATCTGCCAAGGAGCCTTGCCAAGATGGCTGCCAAGTGGTCTGTGTTGCCCTAAAAGGACTTTGCTAGAGGGAGGGGCTTCAAATTACAGCACAGCCAAAATTCTTACAAAAACATTTAAAATGAAAACTTACCTTCTATTTTTTCCCTTTTCGAGGTGCTTATGAGTTTCTTTAAATTTACTTTCTGTTTCTGTAAAAAAAAAAAAATTGTATTACCTAACCGAATATTACAATATTTTCAATGTCACATGTTTTCATGCACAATACAACAGAGCTCAGAAATACCTTTGGGCTCAAATCTAACTCGTCATCATCATCATCTGATGAAGGCCAGGAATCAGCAGCACCACTTTTTGATGGTCTGCAAATTAACACATTTTAGTGCTTGATAAACTTATTGAATCATTTGTAGCTGCTGTCATCATCCATTCCTGTCTGATATATCAATGACATCTCACCTGCTAATGGAGTCTGTGTGGGAAATGTCTTCCGTATCTGAGGAGAGAAATATGAAAGCTGCAATATTACCTGCACTTAGGACAAAATAGACCCTAAATAATCCATAGCAGGTACACGCATTTTCTTCCAATACAGCTATAGATCAATTTGTGAAGATCAATTCACAATTATTCATTTGTGGTGCATTTCTAGAGTCCTATTCACACCAATAAAGTATGTTTTATCCAATTTCCCCCCTTTGTTTGACCAATGGGTTAAGACCAATAAGCCTTTAGCTCACGTATCTATTAAATGTTCCATATACAGTAAATGCAGGGCAAAATAAGTGGCATGACAAGTGATTGCTGATAAAGTGGGACTTTATTTTATATATTTATACGACAACAAAAAATCTGTTGTTGTCAAATGTTTTTTATTGTACACTGAAGAATGCTAATGACTGGATTTTTTCATTAAGTCTCGCTTTTTCATTTCAATCAAGGTCTCGAATAGGTCTTTAACCAAGTATGCAAGCGTACAACACACAAAGAAGGATAGCTCCTACGTCATGACACACCATGGTTTACCATTCAGCAACATGAATGCACTCATACTACTCTTATATTGTGTCTTAAACTCTGAGATGATAAAGAATGATGTGTCTGATCTACAGCACATCAGTTGGCACACATTGGCAATACCTTTCCCTGCTACTGCAGAGCTGCTTCCTGCTGCTATAACAGATGAGTGTGGAGTAGGAAAACAGAACTAAATCAAAACACTGCACTCAACACTGCAGGAATACTGACGCACATATTTATGAACACAGATGACACTGAAAACCTTTTGCAAAGGGTCTCACCATCTTTATCCAGAGCTGGCCCTCCCAAAGGCAAACCGGCCACAATACCGCCTGGGCTGTCAAGGACAGACGTCTGTTTCTTTTTGCTTGTGGTTAAATGGGAAGGTGACTGAAGGGATCTCCTCTTTGTCCCATGCTCAATTATCAGATGTGAACATCTGGAACAGAACAATTGATATGAGCTCCAACAAGCTTCAAACAAAGCTGTCAATGTCTGCATTGCCTTTCCATTATATTAACAAAACATTGGCAATTTAACATATTACCATCACCTTTTCAATTATTTCTAACAATCTTTACAATGCATTAAAATTAGATAATAGCAACACAAATCACCAACATTCATTGTTAAAACAACATAAAAACTTTGTATTTAACGTCAAATGGTGAGAAAGCCCTTACGCGTGGTGTCCATTCATGACAGCATAATCATCAGAAGACCATCCCTTATCATCTTTCACCATGATGTCAGCATCATACTGCAGGAGCAAACGCAGCATGCTGATTTGTCCATTGCATGCCACTATCATCAATGCTGACCTTAACAATGGCAGAAAGAATGTAAATCAGTTTTGTTATAGCTAACTAAAACAAAAAATGCTAAAAAAAAAAACATTTACGTAAATGAAATAAAATTAACTTTTAGCTTTTTTACATGTTCATCTTTTCTTTAGTATGTAATTTTGCTCTTTGAGCATGAAAAGGGTCTGCAAAGTTATTCTCTATATCAGTGTCACTGTGTCTGAACTTCCTGAAACTCCTCCATTGTAGTCTTAAGGAATTCTTCTGGGAACGAACACGACACAATATTCCTCATTTAAATAATTCATACGCAGAATAAAGGGGCGGGGCCTTGTTAGTTAGTTAGTAGTGTGTTGAAACTGGGGGGTTATGGAAAGGGGCGGGACATTTCCCAAACTTGACCAATCACAACACACTGGTCCAGCCAAACAATCAGAGCACACTGTGCTTTTCTGAAGGAGGGGCTTCATAGAGACAGGAACTAAACAGAACGTTACTGACAGACTGGGAAGAGAGGAGCTGCAACAATGGAGAATATGTAAAGAATAATGTGTTTTTCGAACATTCAAGCATGAACACCTATTCTAGTAGAGCCCAAAAAGTGCATATTTTTACCGTTGCTCCTGGTTCTTGACATTAACATCTGCTCCCTCTTTCAGTAGAAGCTCTGTCATGTCTGTGTGGTTTTCCATCACAGCCAGCATCAGTGGAGTGTTGCCATCCTGTCAGTCAAAACAACAAAACATCTCAAGACTGGATTGCATGAACTATCTAACCTTTTAATATGCAAAACAATTATTTTTGGTGCATCCTGCCATAAGTTATTTGAACCAATGTTGTGGGTAGGCATTTATAGTGTATACTATGCAGTGCACACTAGTTGGCACTTATAGTTAGCTAGCAAGTTAGCTCCAGCTCCAGTCTGGTGCCGCAGAAATGACACTCTTCACATTTATGTGAATGTACACCTTTTGTGTGTGGTTAATACTGGAGTCGAGCGCTGAAGTTTCACCTTGTTCTGTGCATTGATGTTGGCTGAGTGCTCAAGGAGCTGCAGTGCCACAGGTAGGGAGGGAATGCGGGCGGCCAGGTGCAGTGCCGTGTTTCCATTGATGTCCACCAAATTGGGGTCAGCCTCATGTTCCAGGAGCAAAGACACAGAGCGGTCTTGCTCACACTGAACCGCCTACAACCCAAAAGTCACATGCATGACCACAAATACATAGCTGTCAGCATTTATTTATATTCATATGATTGACATAATTCCACAAGACCAAAACGAGTGTACCTTCATCAAGGCGGAGCGATTCTGATTGTCACATAAGTTTAGCTTCACTTTGCTTTCCACCAAAAACTGAACGATATCTGTGTGTCCGCAGGAACAAGCGATGTGCAGCGCAGTTCTGTGGGCAAATAAGTTCAAGTAAGAATTTAATTTAAAAAAAAATTTTCACTTTTATTCAGCAAGGAAGGATGCATGAAATTGATCAAAAGTGACAGTAAAGACATTTATAAAGTTAGTTACAAAATATTTCTATTTCAAATAAACACTGTTCTTTTAAACTTTATATTCATCTAAGAATACTGTAAAAAATGCATCACATTTCCCACATAAATTAAGCAGCACTGTTATAATAAACTGTTTCCAACATTGATAATAACTGAGCATCAAATCATCATATTAGAATGATTTCTGGAGGATCATGTGACACTGAAGACGGGAGTAATGATGCTGAAAATTCAGCTTTGATCACAGGAATAAATTACATTTGAACATATATTCAAACAGAAAACACTTATTTACAATTGTAATAATATTTCACAATATTACTGTTTATTTTTGGTCAAATAAATGCAGCTTATGAAACAACAAATTCTACCTTGAGAGCCTGGAGTCATTTAAAAGATGCATAAAGAATAATTTAAAGTCAACATGAAATCAATGTGCCTTCGAGATAAAGTGGTAAATTATGTTTTTTGCACAAAGTACTCGCATGGATTCATAAAATAAACGTTGGATGGATTATTCCATTACTCAAATGGATAAATTTAATGATGTCTTTACTACCTTTCTGGGCCTTGAAAGTGGTAGTTGCATAGACTGTCAAAAGGGACAGAAATCACAAATTCGATTAAAAAGATATTTTGTGTTCCGAAGATGAACGAAAGTCTTACGGGTTTGGAACAACATGATAGTGAGTAATTGATGACAGAAATTTTTAGGTGAACCATCCCTTTAGGTCTAATCACTGTGGTTGATTGGAAAGATTCTGTATTTTCTATAATACATTTCGCTTCGTCCACTACAAAGTATATCAACGATTACCTGTTTTCCTTATCCAGCTGATTCAAATCATTCTTCTTGGCCAGCTGTCTGAGTTTGGCCACATCTCCGCTGAACGCAGCCTTGTGGACCTTCCCGAGGTCTTTCTCCTTGACGTCGTAGCTGGCCGACAGCACGCTCGCCGTCTCAGAGGGACTCGGGGAGCCCTTCTTCTTCTTGAAGTTGAATATTTTCTTCATGGTCGGTGATGGCACATCTCCATCAGCGGATTGTCGTTCACCTGACGTTCAGGCACTGGTCACCTTGCATGTCTCGCCCATCCTCCAAAAATAAACCCTGCAAAGAGGATTAGAGTTATTTAATAATGACAGAGGCGCAGGTCAGTCTGTCGTCTGCACTTTCAGTCTAAGTAAAGTATACTCATTAAAATAGACTGTACAAATAAAAGCTACATTCTTTAAAAGTTTATTATAAAGCCCACACCTCCCTTACAAAAACTAACACTGTAGTAGTATCAGACAGATGTTAATATCATGGTATTTTATGACTGCCATATTCATATAACATGGTGTTTGCAAGGCACTCCAAAACACTTCATGAAAACTTCAAAAAAATCATGGTATTACCATGGTACTTGTTAGTAAATCATTGTTTTTTTTATTTTAAATATGCTATAAACCCGATAACTATATAAAGTATCATATTAGAAGTCAATTCGACAAACATAACATACAAAACACGGTTGTTTAGATAGAAAAGCAATACATTTATATGTGTTTAGAAAATCGTATAACGTTAATCACCTCAACATGTAAATCTGCAATTACCCGGCAAGCAAACAACCTGGCGAGCTTACAAACTCACCTTCATTTTCGTTTCATTGTAGGGCGTCTGACAAGTATATTTTAAACGAAAAACAACACGAAAAGTGTTTCAAATGATGTTTGCTATCGAGTAAGAAACATCGGGTTAGCTCAAACGATGAGCCGTTTACGACGCTAGCAAGCTAGCTGCTTCTGTTACCATGGTAACAGTGTGAAGATCGCATTTAATCTTAATAATTCATTATACATTTGTGTACTGCGTAAGTACGGTTAAGGAATTTGGAGGATTGTTCCAAATGCATTTTAAACATGACCTATTGTTATGTTTAATAATATGAATGATATTAATATCAAAGCACGGAACTCGTTATGTTTTGCTCTGTTTTTACACGGAATGTCAATCACGGGAACCTCACCAAGGAGGCGGGACTTCAATGCTCTTCATCCTGCATTGGACGGTTTGAATAAATGACAGACAAATGTATCCTCCAATGAGATCCCAGCTCGTCATTCCCTATACCTTCTTAATTGTGATTGGCCAAATTTGTCATGACAGGCAGCAATATTGTTCAATTACACACACGGAATATTTGGACCCACCCAGAAACGGCCGTTCGTAGTTTATTATTCGTCAGAGCAGAATTTTAAACTATTTAAACCGTTTTGAGCGGGTGCCTGGAAAACAAGAGGCAGTCGTGTCGAAGAGAGAAAAAAGTAACTTCAAATTAGCATCCAATGTTTATAAACAAATTAGAAGGAAGGATCATAACTTTGGATCATCCGGTCTTTGTTTTTGCAGTGAGATCGTTCATAAAGTCGAAAGAGGTAGATGACGTTTTATATCCTATTATTTTACAACTGTTTAACGTTAGGTTAGCTGGGTTGGCTAGCGATTCTCAATGTAACGTTAGTCATACTTAAATCTTTGTTTTAGGAAAATCAAATTTTATTACGTGTTACTGTATTATTCTCACGTCGTAGATGTAACGTTAGCAGCCAAAATGTAATAACGTTATCTATTGGTGTTTATCATAATGAAGCATGTTCATCTGCGTCTGTGTTTGAACTGAGATCGGTAACGTTAACGTTATAACGTTAAATATTTAGTTTATGAAAACCAAATGAGGTAGTTTGTGTTTACATTCAATGAACCATATTAGGCTTTTACATTCGAAAGTGTGTTGAAATGGTATGTAATTATCTAACTTGACGGCGTCAAACGAATTTGCGAAATGACTTCCATTTCCTTTCTTGAGAAAAACAGTATAAATGCATAATTTCACTGTTGTAAAATGACAGATGTCAAATAACGTTAAGCCAGGTTTTATGTCAACCTTTGCAGACCTGGATGCAGATGAAATTCATATGCATTATTAACTGGACCTTTGCTCTTTGTTGTCAGGGTTTCAAATTTTCCACGGAAAAGCAAATGCATGTTTTTCCATTTTCATCTAAACTCAACACAATAGTGTATATGAAGTGTAATTGAATGCATTTTTAATATGACAGCATGATCAAGCACAGCAAAAGTTCCAGTCGGATCATAGTGCAAAGTTAGTTTCTGATCAGTTGCATGCAAGTTATTTTTATCCCCCAAAATGCTATTTTTTACACTTTTTACAGATCTGTGTAAAAACCTAGAGCCTTCCTTCTGTATTTCCAGGGGCGCCACCATGAGTTCCTTGCCGGAGGCCACGCGCTCCCTCATGCAGGTTTTTAATGGGAAGTTGCAGGATTTTACCAATGAGATTGATACTGTCCACATGGTGTGGCTGGAGGAGATCCAGCAGGAAGCGTATCGCATGTTTTCAAGGTGAGAGAGACCGTTCATTTGAGGTGGAGTGCGTTATACTATACGCTTGATACTTTTGTGTTCTGCACCCATATCTTCTGTCACTAGTGGCTTGTGTCTCTTTGTGTGTTTATGTAAGATTCACTGTTACCATCCAGGTCATCAGACATGTTAAAAAAAAAAGCTGTTTTGTTGTGCAGTGACTTCAGCACTGAGCCGGAGCTCATGCCGAAGACTCCATCACAGAAAAAGACAAACCGCAGGAAACGAGTGTCAATGGATCTCAATGAGTCTCGCAGCAAAAGACGGTGAGGGCTTTGACCATGCTGGTTTTCTAATGTCTTAATATTTTTGTTTATTTGCTTGGTAAAAAACCTTTTATATGTCTACAGAAACATCTTTAGATGTAGTTTAAAGGTATAGTTCGCCCATAAAATGAAAATTGGTTTTAATTACTCACCCAAATGTCGTTCCCAACCCTTAAGACTTTCGCTCATCTTCGAAACACAAAAGAAGATATTTTTGATGAAATCTGAGAGATTTCTGTTCTTCCATTGACCTTCACGTAACTGACACTTTGACAATTCCAAAAGTTCATAAAGAGATCATAAAACTAATCCATATGAATTAAGTGGTTTAGTCAAAATCTTCTGAAGAGACTCGATCGCTTCATATGATTCATAGTTTGAATTTAGCCTGGAAAAAAATAACTGATTCTTAATATAAATTATGTATGGCTCTGGATATCTCTCCTTTAATATACATGCATCCAAATTGGCATCTTTTTCCTACACTGATATAGTAAATAATGTCATTGTCTGCCTTTAGTTTCTCCAAGGGGAAACGCAGCAACCTGCGTCGCTCCTCGGTCCAGATGAGCCTGAACAGCATCTCTGAGCTTGTTACAGCACACGTCCCGAACGACAGCTCAGAAAGCCTTACAGAGGAACCTGCTCGCCGCACGCGTCGCAACAAAACCACCGCTCCGGCTGAAACCGAACCCGTCAAGCGCAGCACCCGTAACAAAGCTGGCGCCAAAACCAAAGAGGTGGAAGAAGTGGCAGAGAACGTTCCAGAAGTAAAAGAACCCGTTGAGGTGCAGGATTCGGGCTCCAATCAGGATCAGATCCTGGTGTCTGAAGCCGTGTTGAAGATTCCCTCCTCGGAGCATCCAAGTGCTGAATTGATGCAGAACGCTGGTTTGTCTCCAGGCCGATCCGCCAATAAAATCTCCATCGCTGCATCCGGGTCGCAGGCGACACCTCAGGGCTCGTCTCGGACGTCGGTTCGGCGCTCACTGGTTGTGAGGCGCTCGCTGGTGGGACTCAGGCATAGCATGACCCAGGAAGCTGTTCGCAGGGCGTCCCGGCGCTCTTTCCTGAAGAAGAAAGCCAGACTGGGCAACTCGACCTGCAGCAGCTCCGTCAGTGGTGAGACTCCCATTTACATTCAGTCAAAACTGAACTTCAAATTGCCAACCTTCTAATTAGAAATGAATAACTTGAGGTCTGTGTGAATGCCTTATTGGGATTTATCGCTTTGTTCGGACAGTCATGCATGCTGTTTAAAGTGATTTAAGTTTGTATGTTATTTCATTGATTTTTTATGTCTGCACTGCTTGTTCCAGAGGACATTTGTATGGACATTGAACCTGAGGACATTGAGAACAAAGAGGAACAGTGAGTTTGCTTTGAAATTTCAGCATATGATGTATTTTTTTCTGGGATTCAAACCCATAATCTTTTGGTTATCAGTCGAGATCTTTTAAACTGCTTTTCTCGCTTGTGTTTAGGGTTGATGCACCAGAAAAGATGGCCGAACCTCCCACTGAAACCAACCCTGAACCTGAAATCGTGCAATCTGAGGTGAGAACTTTCTGCTGTGATTTTCATTTACCCTCTCAAATAAGAGTCACAGAACACCCACATTTAACCAAACACGCCCATTTCTGTTATGATAATAGTAAGTATTTTATTGCATAGTGCAATTTGTAAATAATTCACGGCTGTGTGATATCATAGGAACCTGAACCTGAGAAGACTGAAAAAAAGGAAACTGAGATAAAAGACGACAAACTACCAGAAGAGATTTCTGAATCTGCCAGCACTGTTGAGAACTGTCGCTTCACACGATCCATGGCTCGTACTTCAGAAACAGGTACAAGTCTAACAGAGTAAATACAGAAGGTGTATATGGGATGACTAGTAAGGTTTGATTCACTATTTATTAATCTTCCTGTAATAGATGACAGTAGCAGGTCAAAGTCCAGAGGAGATGTCCGGTAAGCACACCATCAATTCGAATTCTTCATTATAGTTAGTGGATTTGTTGTATATGTTTTCTAATGGTCTTTGTGGGTTTCCGTCAGGCCTATGCGTTCAGGCTCCAAGCGTCGGGCAGCTGAGTCAACAATTCAGGAAATCAACACACCCAAGAAGAAGCAATCTCCTCCGAAGAAATGCCTCACGGTATGAGTGTCTCTGACCATCGTAATGCCAGCAATCCACTTAAAATGAAGCCAAAACATTCTCTGACTCTTGTAAGGAAAAGCTTTCTGCAGAAGTCCACTAAGTTTCTCTGTGGTTGTTTGTTCGTAAAAAGGATTTGTATTGATTTGTGGCCTGTGTGTGTTTCCTGAGGATTGGATTAGCCCATCTTTGATCGGTGCAGACTATCCATTATGTGTCTGTTTGTTGTGTGCATGTAGAGTATTGCTCCACACATGCGCTCGTTCGTGCACACGGTGCAGAAGAACCAGATGCTGATGATGACGCCTGGATCTCTGGGCCGCAGCAACATCATGAAGTCCTTCATCAAACAATCTGCCAGCAAAACCGATGTGAAGGTGGGCACACCTTTTAGACTGTTCCTCTTTGCATATTTTTTAAGGCCCTATGGAATCGGTTTTATTTATATAAAAAAACAAAAAAAGCATTAATAGATTAATTAAATTTGTCAGTTTGCACTTTAACATTCACAGACACTAGTCATATTGCGATTTGATTAAAATATAGTTCACCCAAAAAATTTAATTGTCATTACTTACCCTGATAATTTTCCCAACCTGTATGAGTTTTTCTTCTGTTAAACACAAATTAAGATTTAGTTCAGATATTTTAAAGAATGTTGGTAATCAAACAGTTGAAGGCATCCACTGACTTTCATAGTAGGAAAATAAATACTATGCAAGTCACATACTATGGTTAGCATTGGTTACAAACACTGTTTAAAATGCCTTTTGTGTTCTTCAACAGAAGAAAGAAACTCATACAGGTTTGGAACAATTTGGAAGTTTTTGGGTGAACGATTCCTTTAAGTGTGAGAGCCCTACTTTTGATTTATTCATCTGAAATGTGCCAAATTCTGAGACATTCCGTGGTGTACAGTAAATTCCACTATTCCGTAATTTTTGTATTTCAGAGTAGGCCAATTTATTAGGTTACTTCAATGGTAAATGCGTGCTAATATGCTTCTCCAAGTAGAAGTGGTTTTAGTTGGTAATTGTACTTCCTGTTTTTCCCCCTCAGTTGGGTTCTGGCTCTGTGGTGAGTATAAACAATGAATTCAGACCGGTGTCATTTCCATGTCAGTCCACTATTAGAATTCACTTTTGTTTGACACTTCCTGTTTTCTTACATTATGAATGGGCTTATTATTATTTTTATTTTTTTTGGGCCTCGGCTCAATCCTTACCTCATAAGCCCCTTTCACACAGTGCTGCGATCCCATAAAATTGCTAGAGTGCCTTCTGTGTGAACGCAAACACATCCCAGGATTGATTCTGGGATTGATTCCGGAATGGGGACCTAGTAATATTGCCGGGATCAGTCCCGGAACGCGCCCTGTGTAAACAAATGCCGTAAGCGGTTTGTCGTAGTGAGGCCGCTGAAGCTGAGATCGTTCGCCAGATTAGTGAAATGGTACGCAATGCTATAGTTTATGATCGAATCAGGGAAAAATGCACTAGTTTCTCTAAAGAGAAAGCGCAAACTTAAGATGCTGCGGATACATTACTCGTCACATTGATGTCGTGTCTTTACGGGATGTGTGTAAACTGAACGGACGCACAGATTTCAGAAAATCACTGGCAGTGTGAATGAACCAAAATGAAACTATCCCGGGAATCTCTGTGTGAAAGGGACTATACTACACTTCCTTCGGGCAGTGAAGGCACTTTGTGTCTAAACTGAAACAGAACTGACCATCACATTCAGACTTTGTCGGATTAACCTCATCACTCATGTGGTGTATAAATGTGTGTGTCTGTGGCTTGGGAAGTTCACCTTCACCCATTTGTGTATCTGAGATGTTGGCAAGAACTGTTTTTATTCACTTTTCACACAAAGCAATAGCAGCCGTCCTTGTATTTGGTTTAGCTTTCATCGTCCTTGCTTAAAACCCCAGTCATTCTTCACTTAATTCCTGTAATTGTGGTAACTCTAAAATGAACACATTTCCTCCAGGAGCGAGAACGTCAGAAGTGGGACGCCTTGAACAAAAAGATTGAGCAAGAGAATGAACGAAAAATAAAGATTGAGGAGGAGAGACGAAAGAAACAGGAAGAAATGAAAAGGTGGGGAGGTGCTTTTGATCGACTAATTTCAACTGAATTGTTATTCATTTAATTGAATTATTAATGTACTTTAAGTGTGAATGCAAATCGGGACTCACTGTGAATTCTGTCCACCTTAGAAAGCGGGACGAGCGTTTGAAACGGGTTGTTGAGGCTCGAGTGAAAGGTGAGAAGGAGAAGGAGCAGGAAAAGAAAAAGAAGATTGAAGAAAAAATGGCACAGATGGAGAAGAAAAATGATATGGTTGGTAGTGAATTTCTCAAGACTGAATGGAAACTCACGTTTGAAACCCATTTATTTGTTTTTATATTGTGGTGGTTCTCTCTCACAGCTGCGAGTTGAGCGAATGGTAGAGGAGAAAGCCAAGAGGAAGGTGGCCACTAAACGACAGGAAGAACTGGAGCTGCGCAAGAAACAGGAAGAGGCAGCCAGACAAAAGAAATTGCAGCAAGTTGTAAGTCAACACCAGCATTTCAAGTGGAGTGTTTTGCAAGTATGTTAATGAGACAGCCTTCAATATTGAAAGTGTACTTCAAACAAATTGTGAATTATTTATTATTTTTGCAACCACTTATTTTCTTTCAAACCAATGGGAAATATCAAGGCTAATATAAGATTTGTTTATATATATTTAATATATATATATATATATATATATATATATAATATATATATAATGTATATACAGGTCCTTCTAAAAAAATTAGCATATTGTGATAAAGTTCATTATTTTCCATAATGTAATGATAAAAATTAAACTTTCATATATTTTAGATTCATTGCACACCAACTGAAATATTTCAGGTCTTTTATTGTTTTAATACTGATGATTTTGGCATACAGCTCATGAAAACCCAAAATTCCTATCTCAAAAAATTAGCATATTATGAAAAGGTTCTCTAAACGAGCTATTAACCTAATCATCTGAATCAACTAATTAACTCTAAACACCTGCAAAAGATTCCTGAGGCTTTTAAAAACTCCCAGCCTGTTTCATTACTCAAAACCGCAATCATGGGTAAGACTGCCGACCTGACTGCTGTCCAGAAGGCCATCATTGACTCCCTCAAGCAAGAGGGTAAGACACAGAAAGAAATTTCTGAACAAATAGGCTGTTCCCAGAGTGCTGTATCAAGGCACCTCAGTGGGAAGGAAAAAGTGTGGCAAAAAACGCTGCACGACGAGAAGAGGTGACCGGACCCTGAGGAAGATTGTGGAGAAGGACCGATTCCAGACCTTGGGGACCTGCGGAAGCAGTGGACTGAGTCTGGAGTAGAAACATCCAGAGCCACCGTGCACAGGCGTGTGCAGGAAATGGGCTAAAGGTGCCGCATTCCCCAGGTCAAGCCACTTTTGAACCAGAAACAGCGGCAGAAGCACCTGACCTGGGCTACAGATAAGCAGCACTGGATTACCCACAGTCAGTGATGGTCTGGTGTGCCATGTCAGCTGCTGGTGTTGGTCCACTGTGTTTTATCAAGGGCAGGGTCAATGCAGCTAGCTATCAGGAGATTTTGGAGCACTTCATGCTTCCATCTGATTTCATTTTTCAGCACGACCTGGCACCTGCTCACAGTGCCAAAACCACTGGTAAATGGTTTACTGACCATGGTATTACTGTGCTCAATTGGCCTGCCAACTCTCCTGACCTGAACCCCATAGAGAATCTGTGGGATATTGTGAAGAGAAAGTTGAGAGACGCAAGACCCAACACTCTGGATGAGCTTAAGGCCGCTATCGAAGCACCCTGGGCCTCCATAACACCTCAGCAGTGCCACAGGCTGATTGCCTCCATGCCACGCCGCATTGAAGCAGTCATTTCTGCAAAAGGATTGCCGACCAAGTATTGAGTGCATAACTGAAAATAATTATTTGAAGGTTGACTTTTTTTGTATTATAAACACTTCTTTTATTGGTAGGATGAAATATGCAAATTTTTTGAGATAGGAATTTTGGGTTTTCATGAGCTGTATGCCAAAATTATCAGTATTAAAACAAAAGACCTGAAATATTTAAGTTGGTGTGCAATGAATCTAAAATATATGAAAGTTTAATTTTTATCATTACATTATGGAAAATAATGAACTTTATCACAATATGCTAATTTTTTGAGAAGGACCTGTGTGTGTGTATGTATGTGTATATATATATATATATATATATATATATATATATATATATATATATATATATCATTAATTGTATATACACTACAGTTTAAAGTTTGGGGTTTGTAAGATTTCTTATACTACCATTTTTCCTTGCAAAAACATTATATCACAATTTTAAAACTTCTATTTGAATATATTGTAAAATGTAATTTATTCCTGTGATCAAAGCTAAATTTTCAGCATCATTACTCCAGTCTTCAGTGTCACATGATCCTTCAGAAATCTTTTTAATATGATGATTTGCTGCTGAAAAAAGCATTTCTTATCATTCATGTTAAAAAACAGTTTTGCTGCATAATTTGAGGAAACCATGATATTGGAATAAGTGTACAAGAACAGCATTTTTTTTAAATGGGAATCTTTTGTAACATTATAAATGTCTTTACTGTCACGTTTGATTTATTTAATGCATCTTTGCTGAGTAAAAGTTAATTTGTTACTGACTGCTGAATAAAATTTTTTATTATTATTATTTTTTATTTAAAATAAAATTGTAGCTACAATAGCCAATTTATAAACTTGTCTTTTGCTTTAGGAGGAAGAGGAGCGGCGACACCAGGAAATGCTGGCTAAACGCAAGGCTGAAGAGGAGCGAGAGAAGGCCCGCAAACTAGCCGAGGCCACACGCGCTCTGGAACTGAAGAAGGAGCAAGAGCGGGAGAAAGAGAAGGAGCGCGAGCGTGAGCGGGAGCGAGAAAGACAGGCTGCAGCTGAGAAGTTAGTGGTGCTTTATCGTGCATGTGTTTGAAATGAAAGCATGACTTTCAAAGATATTAAATATGCACCTTTGTGTCTTGCAGAGAAAGACTAGAGCGAGAGAAGGCTATCGCTCTTCAGAAGGAACTGGAGAGAGCAGCCAGAGAGAAAGAGAGGAGAGAAATGGAGGAGGAGAAGAGGAAGATGGTGAGAATTTTATTGTAGTATGCTATTACCTGGGCTTCCATCCACCTATGTGCATTTTGGGATATTGCATAAACACGCTGGATTGATATGCTAAAATTAAATTGAAATTGTTCATAAACATAAAACATAAGTTTATGCACAATTAACATTAAATTGTGCATAAACTTATGTGCTCAATTGAGATGGATACATATTTTTATATGATAAACTACACTGGAAACACATTTACCGAATAAATCCCTCGATGTGCAACAAAAAACTTGTGACTGCCTCAACAGAGGATGTGATTGGATAGCTGGACTAACTAGCGAACCAATCGAATCACAGCATCTCAAATGTTGGTTTGGTCATTCTGAATTGCCTGAGACAAAATCTGTCACCAGAATGACAGATGTTTAATTCCCTCCCTGAACCGTCTCGTTCCCAACACCAGGCATCCGAGCATTTGGTATTGAATTTCTTCTGTGCGAGTCATTTATGATGTATGAAAAAAAGCCACACTGGCTTTCCAGATTGCAGCTAATTCCATTTTCTTATTAAATTTTGCAACAATTTCCCAGGAAGTGAGGAATTTGTTCACTTGAACACATGGAATGTAAATGGTGCTTTATTTGCGAATGTTTTATGCAATATTCCAATTTTGCATACGAGTTATATTCTCAACTTTGGAAACCTAGCCAGTGGTCTAAAATCCAGCTCCACACAACTTAAAGGCCATGTTGCAGGTTAACCACCACTGTTGATTAATGGGTACATAAATCACTCAAGATATGTGTATCATTTTTAAAATGTCTCAAAAATGGTCTTAAAGACCATTTTTTTACGTTTCTGGTATAATTTTTTTTTTTACGCAACTCTTTCATGACGTCACGTTGGGGAGAAGCGGAGGAAAGGGTGCCTCAGCCTAGTATTAGAACTATGGCGACTGACTGGGATGAGGAAGAGTTGGCAAGAAGAACTAACATGTATTATGGCCCGCAGCCGTATAATTTTGAACCTGCTAGACGTGAGAGGGCAAATGAAGAATTGCCAAGAACTGATGGCCCTCAAAGCCAATTGAATGCATGGTCCGAGGAGAATGAGTGGAGAGTTGGTGAAGTGTCCCGGTGAGTTGCTATCATTTAGCAACGCAGAAATGAACACTGGAGCTAGTCTACAAGCTATGGCAAGCCGTTTTAACTTACGAGCAGCAGTGCACAATAACGACACATATATTTTTTTTACGGTCATTGAATAGCACCAAGTGAAAAATCAACGTTTTCTTTATATCTAGTGGCAGTATATGATCATGACTTTAGTTCAGATAAGTACCGGTAACCTTTGTCATAGTGTCGTAGTACTGGTAATGTTTGTCTTTGTCATCTAGAAATAAAAAGCATCATGCTAGCTATTAGGGGTGGAATTATACATGTATTCATAGTGTGTGAGAGAGAGAGAGGCGCAGGCGCGATCGAACAGTGGAAACATAAAACCATCGTCATTTTGTTCATACAGGATATCGTTCAAACTGCAAAGTGTTTTCTTATATTTGTGTACACTCGCAATAAAACAGTGCTTCTGTCACACTCAAAACTCTTGTCAAACTGTAACCTACAACTGTATATATTTCTATCTAGCTGCTAACGTTAGCTATATCTGCTAACGTTATGCTGTCTGCCTATCTCTCTCTATACTTGACTATCTATATATCTAGTCTGTCTATATATCTAGTCTATATATACATCTCGTCTATCTATCTCTCTATATCTATGTATTTATCTATAATCGGCGCTATCTGAATACTCTCGTCTACTACTCGTCGCTCTCAACAAGGCGGGCAGCAGGCTTTGGTAAATTCTCTCCCCAAGGTGACGTAATGCAATGCATTGTGGGGGAAAGGAGAATCGTTGCAAACCGCTGTAAGATAGTACCTACTTTTTTCGTTTTGTGATACCCAACAACATAAAATACAATGGATAACAGTTTAAATGTTTATTACCAACAAGCAAATTGCACAAATTCGTTGAAAAATTAAACCTGCAACATGGCCTTTAATATTAAACTGTGTTCTGCTTGACTGATGTTTGCTTTCAATAAGGATTGAACAATTCTCAACTTTGAAATTGTGTAGCACCTACGTTACATAACAATCTCATTAAATCTGAGTGCTCTTTTAACAGGAGGAGCAGAAGAGGGCCAAACAGGAAAGGGAAGCCCAACAGAAACAAGCCGCTGCAGTCTCCGCCTCTGTGTCCCATACAGTCACAGCTCAGGTAATTAAGTCATAGCCTTGTGCGACATTACTCGAGTATTATTTCTTAATATTTTGAATTGGGCTTTTATTTTAATATTTTCAGGGTTTTTTCTTTCTTGTTTTTGTTCAGTTGCTGAAAACGATTCAATTGATCATTCTCGATAATGACAATTAAAAATGTTTGTTTATTTTATAGACATTAACTGTTTATTAATAGCCATTACAAAATATACATTGCATTTATTTTGTTGTTGTTTATTTTTATTTTTAAGCTGCGGTAAGTGATTTCTGAGAAACGCTGTTGAGATTTGAGATCACCAAAACAAACACGCTCCTACCCAAAAGGATCACACTCCCATATCTTGATGGCTCCACCTCCAAATTCACATACGTTCTATGCAATACAGGCTCCTCCCCCTTCATGAGTTGACACGCCCCTTAATGCTGATTGGCTACAAGTGTTTTGGTGCTGTCTGATCCACTTTCAACCACTTTTCTCAGAAATTGCTTAATGCCCCTTTAATACATTTTAATGTTAAATTTTCATTTATACTTTGTACACTGAATCCAATTTTTATTTATTTTTTAAATTATTTTTTTATTAACAGGTCTCAAAAACACAAGGAGCTAATATGCTCAACTCCACTATAACTAAGAGTTCAGCTCTAAACATGACTGTAGATATTGAGGTAAATGTCTTTTCCTTTGCTGTTCTTTCGATGCCTGTTCATTTTTGCTGCACTGAGTTACTTACTACTAATAACTATTTTTACTAAAGCTATATTATTCCATCTCCACAGAACTCTGGGCTGAAAACTCCAGTTGGGAAAGGAGCCGCTCAAAATAAGACCATAGATCATGGAGCTGCACTCAACATGACCGTTGACATCGAGGTGAGGTCAAGGCAACTGTGATGCACCTTTATCCCTGCTAAAGGAGGGAACGTGTCAGATAATATTAGTAAGCACGGAATAGTTCCCAGAGAGGGAAAAGTGATGGAATTAAATTTTTAGTTGGACATTTTTTTTTTCCCCCTTTCTAATTTAGGTTGAGTTCTAGTTTGGTTTTGGTTTCGAGGGATGTTTTTTGTGTGTAAAAGCATATAAAACAATCTCAGGTGACTAGAACAGCTGGTTTCTGACCCCATCCCTTGTTTTATACCTTGCAGCAATCTCCACAGTCCTACCAGATCACTCCTAAGGGCCAGAAGGTGACCGTTTTACTGAATCCAGAAGATTACGGCATGGACCAGAACAGCGATGACTCAACAGATGATGAATCTGCACCTAGAAAACCCATCCCGTCCTGGGCTGAGGGTATGATGCTTTTTTGGCAAATGCTGGAAATGTTTTTTTGTAGTTAATTTTCCATCTGTGCACTCTAGGGTTGTCAAAATTGCTCAAATGACGTTCGAATATTCCCTTTTAAAAAAAACGCATATATTTGAACATCTGAATGCGCATTTTGTCAATGACGCACATTACGTCAATAACAGGACAAATTAATACAAATAGACATAACTACTTGTATAGGTAGTTTATTAAGTTTAAACCTATTTGACAACGTATTACCTACACAAAAACAAGTAAATCAACTAATGACCAAGACCGCAGAGCTCACTCTGGATCGCTCACTCGCAGGCACTTTCTCTCTCTCACCCTCATGCTCTCTGTGCATAATGGTTTAAATGAACAACAACAATAAACAAATGTTGAGTGCTGATCAATGTGTGCAAACAATTTAAGGTTGCGACTTTTTCGAGATGTGACCATGTTGCTAGTGGTCGAATGGTATGCTAACTGTATCTTACATAGCTTGCATACTACTTTATCTCGCGGCTCCACAATTTTACCTTCTACCGACCAAAATCCAAAGTACTTCCAGACATGGCTTTTTAGATTTTGGGGGGTTAAAATCACTTTCTCTGCTGCGGTAGAGTTGGGCCCTGCACTTTATGCCATCTTCCATGTAAGTCAACTTTCAGCAGTGACGCTGTGCCAGTGCGACTCCTGTGACCTCTCCCTGATCCCTCAGGCAGCGCGCCCACTCGCAAAGCAGACAGCCGCGCCTCTTCTACCGCGGGCGTGTTTTTCCACATTCGAATATTAATTTTCACCTTCGAAATTCTGTTTTTTAAAACTATTCGAATATATATTCGAATTTTGAATATTCGTTGACAGCCCTACAATGTAGGACCGTTACGCTCTTGCGTCTTTTGCAGCGTCTTTTGCGGCGTCTCGCACATGACCCGACGTTCTAAAAATGCGGCACTAAAGTTAAAATAAGTTCAACTTCAAGAACCAGCCGAAATGGCCAAATACGTATTTACATCATGTCTAGACCTTATGCAAATACAGTTGTACCTTATATTGATATTAAATATGCAATATTAAGATTAATGTTTTTATGATATTAAAAGCTGCAATAGACAAAAAGGATAAATGGATCAATACAAGAATAATGTTTGAAAAGATGAATCATAGAAATAACCATAAAAGACTAATCATACGCATATCTTTTTTTATTATACTCCACGTTTAACAAGATTTGATTGATCTGAATGAATTTTTACTTTTAAGTTGCATTAGTTTTTTTTATTATTATTATTAAGAGGTTTGCACCAGAGTTAGTTAACTGTAAACTGCAGACATTAAACTTTAACTGGAAATGTTCTGTTAAGTACAATTACGAAATGTATAAAAACTAAATAGAAATGTTATCAAAATAAAAACTCAACTAAAACTAACAAAATCCTTAATGAAACGAACTAAAATGAAATTTATAGGAAATTTGAAAATATTAAAATAAACTAAAAATGCAAAACTATAATAACCTTGGTCTGAGCAGCGTCTTTCTAGTAATAGAAGAGTTGTAAGTTTCAAAAAAATATATAATGTAGCGATTCAGTATCAAAGCTATTAAGTAGGGTTGGGTATCGTTTCAATTTTAACAATTTCGATTCTGCTTATCGGCCCTCAGCCCACACAAAGTGCATGATTATTTTTGCTCTATCTACAGCATGTTACTGTATTATTTTAAAGCGATGTGTTGTTTTGTGCAGGTATGCAGTTGCAGCAGTCTATAATGAAGCACTATTACAACCCACTGGATCTCAATTCATATTTTGGAAAGCCCGAACCACCCAAGCTGGAAGCGATCTTCAGGCGGACCAAACCTCGCTTCTTTAAACGCACTAGCTCAGCTGTCTGGCACTCTCCACCGCGTTTGGGAAATTTTGGCAATTAATAAGCAAATGTACTTTTTTTCCTACTTTTAGTCTGTCGTCTTTTTTATGTTGTTGCCTTTTATACTTTAAGCTCACTTTAATAAAGCCTTTTAAAAATCTATATGTAAGTAGATTAGAATGAGGGAAAAAAGAGCAGAATGTGTAATTTAGATTACACAAAAGATGGAGTTTGAGACTGGGATGGACTGTCCCTGTTTAATTACCTTCTATGTTTTTAAGTGGGATTACATCACCCATGTAATTAAATATAGTGTCACGTGTAATAAATTTGGAAGTGTACACAGGAGCTGCTACAAATGGGATGGTAAAGTAGATGTAGACAATATGGGGGTGGTGTTTTCCCACAATTCACTTCACGAAGAGTGTCAGATTACATGGACTGTCAATAAAAGGTATAATTTCTAAATGTTTACAGTGTGTTATTTATGGTGGTTTATGATTGATGTGATTTGATAAGGCAGTCTGGATATATAGCATCAGTTGCAATTCCTTGTTTTAAAAAACTTTAGGGAAAAAATTTACCTCCATAATTTAAATAAACTCCTTTATTTTTTATGTTGAAATGAATTAGTAATACATGGAGACATGGAAACCTGAATGGTAGGAATGAATGGGAACAAAACAATGTACTACTTATGCTATTTTCTTAAGCATTTATAAGGTTATGTTCAAGCTAAATGAATACATATATTAAGTAAACATGATTAAGGTTTGCCGAGAGTTCTGGTAAACTGTGTCAGAGGAAGGATTATGACCAGTACGCATGCGCAGATGGCGGCAGTTACTCATCTCGTGAGCGCGCACAGCAGTGGAAAGTTTCATCGTCATAACGGCGTCGCGCATCCCAGGGAAAACGTTCACCCAGGACAGCGCTCTGAAATCAACACGAAGGTACGTTATTAAAACAGGGTTTGTTTTAGTGAAAACAGAGCTATTATGTTATTCAGTCACTGGTTTATTGGAACAACTCGTTTTGCTTTATAATAATAGGTGCAGTTTACGGTCACACGCCTAATATAGGTCCGCTATTTAAAGCATTTGTGAATTTACGCGCAACCAGAGGCCTGATTTTGTTTACATGTATTATAAATTGGCGTATCGACTTCAAATATTTACATATTATATTCAACACATCGATACATATTATATCCATCACCCGTGAACGATTAAATAATATGTTGTATAAAAGGAAAATAAAATAAACTGCGTGTTGTTGTTATTGGTGATATATGATATTATGTGATCATTTAGTTTGATATATTCCGATGTATCAAATATGAGTATTTGGATGAATTTTGTTCTGCTCATCCTGACATAAAGCCACGAATAGGTGTTGGAAATGGCCTCCATACAGTGAGAGACACACACACTCATAGAGATTCGCAGACCGATACACACTCACCGTTGTCATTGCTGTAAATACTTTTGTCGGTAGGCATGTAAAGTTACTAAGATACTCAGATGAGCATGATGGGTTGTTAAATAGACAATTATAGTGAAATAATATATTGTTACGTAATACATTTTTTGACAAATCTGAGCACATTAGGTGGCAAGTCACGTTTTTTACTCCAGTTACTATTTGTCAGAATTGTCAAATGTTGCACCAAAATATAACGTCTTTACTCCAAAAAAAAAACCGAAATTTCCACCGTTATTGATCTGAAGAAAGAAAAGAAAGAGAGAGAAAATATATATATATATATATACAGTTCATGTTTACTTTTGTTGTAAACATTTTTTCTTCTTAAGTGTAGGAGACTCAGAAGTGAAGAACCAGGAGACGTTGGTAGTATCTTCAGCAGGATTCTTTATTGAGAACACGAGCTGTCGGTAGCTGTAGTCACCAAGTCTAAATTAAAGTAACTTTACATAGTATATTATAGGCATTTTAAGAGGAGGGACTTCTGGATTGTGGAGACAAATTCAAACAAAGCATGCAAATGTAGTACGAACACACCCTACTCTGAGGGCATTACCAATCCAATGGAATCAGCATAACTATTCAAATGCTGATAGTGGCCAGGAACTCTGGTTCCAAGAGCCATCCCAGGGCCATTAAAGAAAGTCTCAGTGATCAGACTCATTTAACTTATAATGGAGAAAACAGGATTTGCCAGATTCTCTTGCTGGAAACTGTTTCACAGCTGATATCATTTACCATCCTAACCTGAATTGCTAACTTCAACAAACAGAACTTTCTCTGTTTATATATGATAGTATTAGAAACTTAAATAAAACATTTAATAAATTTGTATTCCTTCACTTTATTAATGTTAAACTATATGGGGCAAACTCACAAAGGGCAATTGGGCATTTAAAATGTTAAATCAAAAATATAAAAGGCAACACATTTTAAAATCACTCTATACAAATTCTATACATTTCTAACTAGGGCTGGGGCGGTATGGATTTTTTCTAACCGCGGTTGAAAAGCAAGATTTTCCCGCGGCATGGCGGTAAACCGCTTTAAATAGCCAGCCCCCAACCACCCCCCCACCCCCGACAGACTTTCGCGCACGCACCAGAAGTCGTTTTTGCTAGACAGACTTTGCTAAATATTGTCACCTACATCCGAAAAAAACCGAGCACAATTTGAAATAGTCAAATTTTCATCAAGCAGTAATTTGGCATGAACCAATCACTGAATAGATTTCCTTATTTAAGAATATTCTCAGATACATTCGCATTGAATTCATCATTTTCAGGAGAATACATTATGATGTTCACATTGGAAATGAAAGAACACCTATTGCAACATTTCTTAATTACAAATATTATACTCCATATTTATGTTTACATAATATAGTGTTATTTTTTATTTAATCTATGTCGATTATATGAAGAGTGAACAGCATGAGTAAGATAGGATCATAAGATGGGTCAGACACGATTTTGACCACTTTATTAAGTTTTGTTTTGTAGAAAGCCTTTCTTTAAATTAAATTTCGTTTTGTATAAATTGTACCTTAATTTTAATCACTGTTTCATTAACGAATTGCCTGGAATTAAGAAATAAGAAGAAAATAGCAGACATATAATCAGGAGGACGTGGAAGCGCGGGTGCGATCTCTTGCGCGTGAACTGGAGCTCGTCTCATAAATGAACCGAAACTCGGCGTAGGCTGGGCCTAAATGTCCACTTTTAAACAAAATTCAAAACGAAATGATAACATTTTAGTCTACAGTAGCCTAGTCAGGTAAGGTCAGGTTTGCCGATGTGCGTTATAGGCTATTTACTTATTCATATTTATTCCTGTGCGCCGATCGGAGACGGAGTTCACTGCTGATATTCTGGGGATATAACATAGCCAATATACTAGGGACTTAGCCTTTAAATATCTTTGCTGCATTGGATCAGTGTTCTTTCTAGAACAGCCAAGAGCTTTCTAGCCTCGCCGCAGCAGCGCCTCGCACTGCTCATAGACCTTAAAACAGTCAGCGCCGCGGATGCGGTTTCGAAAATTGATCAAAAAACGTTGGTGCGGGTGGATGGCGGACAGAAGATGAGTTTTGTGATGCGGTTGCGGATGAAATAATAATAGCCCATCCGCGCATCTCTAATACGAATGGAATGTTATTATGCGTCATGGAACATTGTGCTCCTCAACTCGCGAAAGGTCGGATTTGCTCCATCTTTTGATGATAAGTTTTGTTTAGAAAACCTTGAATCCATGTAAGCCACAATATCATTAGACATAATCAATGTCATTAGAATCAATGAATCCATGTCATTAGACACAACGTGCACACATGTGCAGGCCAAGGTTATTATTATTTTTTTTTTTTGCGGTGATGACGGTGACGAGCTCAGACCCGCGGTTGGAGTCACGTGACCGCGGTAATGCGGTAACCGTCCCAGCCCTATTTCTAACATATTTTTAAAACTTGCCCCACCTTGCGTGTGTTTTTAATGTGTTCATTTGTTACCCTAAAACTATTATAAAAATCTGATTATGCTGGAATTTTAGTTTGGAAGCTACAAAAATGATCCTATTTTGAGATAATTTGGAAACTGGATGTTTGAAGTCACCATGCTAAAGAAAATCTTAATTGTGTAATTGGGCGTTTGACTTAGGCAGCCACAGTCTCTTATATGGAGCTACATTGACACTTTTAAAGGATTAGTTCACTTTTTAAAAAACTTTTGCTGATAATTTACTCACCCCCATGTCATCCAAGATGTCCATGACTTTCTTTCTTCAGTCGAAAAGAAATTAAGGTTTTTGATGAAAACATTCTAGGATTTCTCTCCATATAATGGACTTCATGGGGTACCAAACGGTCCAAGGTCCAAATGACCGTTTCAGTGCAGCTTCAAATGGCTTTAAACGACACCAGACGATGCATAAGGGTCTTATCTTGCGAAACGATCGGTCATTTAAAAAATAAATAAAAAAGTTTAAGTTTTATAAGCACAAATGCTCGCCTTGCTCTGTTCTGTGATGCACGTTCGTGACTCTCCTGTTCGAACTCGTTCATCAAAATGAACTAATCTTTTTTCGAGTCATTTCGTTCATTCAACGAACGAAATGACTCGAAAAAAGATTTGTTCATTTTGATGAATGAGTTCGAACAGGAGAGTCACGAAATTAAATTATCAGCAAAAGTTTTTTAAAAAGTGAACTAATCCTTTAAACTCTTAAATCTGAAGTGTCAGTATCTTAAAGTTCATTTCAATAATGTAAGCATAATCATTGTCTGTCACTGTGGGCCATCCAGCTTTCATTTACCTTCTGCTGATTCCAAAGCTTTAAATAGTGTCTTACATGCATATATTTCTTGCTATTTAGTGAGTGTGTATTAGGGCTGCAGGATTTGGGGAAAATGTCATATTGTCAATATTGCGATTGAGATATAATAAACAAATGGTATCATGAGTCAACTTGCTTGGTTCTCAAGGAAAATGCACACACAGATTACTGATAATGCTGAAATGTGTATTTCTCAACTCAAACTAGCAACAACTAAATGCACAGTGTTTTCAAATTAAAATAATTTTAAAATTAAAATAACATATTTGCATTACTGCAAACTTGTTATTGTCTCAATAGTACAGCTAAATAAAATAAATAGATAAATTAAGATATTTTTAACATTATGTCCAAACAAACAGGGACATTTAACCAGGATGTAACATAGGCTATGCTTTGTATAAACTCTTTCAAAAAGGAAACTGGATATAAATGTGTGGTTCACACTCAATCAAACCAGTAAAACTGTTGTTGGTCATTTTAAAAAACAAAAACAAAGCAACAACTGGTACTTCCAAATCCTCTTTCGGTAGCTAACACTTTATTTTACAGTGTCCTTGTTGCATATGTTACATGTACTTACCATAGTAATAACAGTAAATTATGCATAATTACATGCAACTAACCCTCAACCAAATCATAATCATACCCTATCCCCTATAGTAAGTACTAGGGATGTGACGGTGAGGATATTTTCCCACCGGTTAATCGACGTGTGACAACACCAGTAATACCGGTATCACCGGCGGAGGATTTTAAATCACTAATTTAAAGACAAACATAAAATGCGCGCGTTTGCACGGGCATATATAATGGTACGGTCGTGCGGAGCAGCACTGTTTTGTTATTGTGCCCTGAATTGGCGCTAATTCGAAAACAAAACTAATTTTTTTTTACAACGTTTATAAAAAGCTGGTGCGGCAGTGTGCACTTCACTTTAACTTCTAAATTAGCGTCAATTCATCCTTCGCAGGGAGTTTGATTGACATGCGATCTGACCAATCAAAATCCACCATTTTTGTCCGACAAAGCAGTCAGGAGAGTTAGTAGATTAACGTCGGATTTGAATTTGGCTCTAACTGAGGCAATCTGTCACGACACATAAAAAAGCCACAAAACGTTAGGCCTATTTATTGTTTAATTTTCTTTGACTGACCAAATTTGAAAGTTGAGACTTTGTTCCATATTAAATATTACCTGCTCGGTCCAGTCTGTCAGCGCGTTGTCAGTGTCCTCTATTTTTCACTGCTTGAGAACATGGGTTGAATCCGAAATCGCTCCCTAAACCCTCATTCACTAAGTAAGGCTTATTCCCTACGTTTGTCCACTAATACTGTTCACTTGAAGGAGTGAATGAAAACGAGTGAGCGAATTCGGACAGCCGTCGAGGCCGAGCGTACATAAGCTGTACACTCGTTAATGCAATGCAATGTGGTATTGGATAAGTGCACTCAATAAGGTCCACTATGGTTTCTCACAAAACTCTACGTTCATTTAAGACTTTATTTAAATAATTTAAGACTCTTATGTGGACGCTCGACAAAACTTTAGGTTACTTACGTAACCCCGGTTCTCTGATAACATGAGTGAGGTATCTCACTATGGGAAACGCCTCTGGGCGTGACAGATCTGGAAGTACCAATCACACCACGTCTGTCAGTTGACAGACCAATTACGACAGTGATGCAGGAGTCCCACCTCCCTCATATATACCGCTGCCTGTGGTCCCTACTTCATTCTCTGCATATCTCTTCTCCGTGCACTGCAAGGAGGGACGTGTGGTGAGATACCTCACCCATGTTATCAGAGAACCGGGGTTACGTAAGTAACCTAAAGTTCTCTTTCAAACATTCGCTCGGTATCTCACTATGGGATATAGACAACTCCCGTATTGCAGATATGCTTTCCGAAGCAGGCATGTCAACCAACTCAGTGATGTATGCGACATAAACACTCCACAATGAGTGTTTTTTTTTGTTTTTTTTTAAACACTTAAGACGGAATGGGCCAGTGATGGCTCAGTGACATCCAGTCTATAAAATCGGACAAATGTGTGAGGCGAAGCCCAACTTGCTGCTGCACATATGTCCTGAACTGAAACGCCCTTAAACAGTGCCCATGAGGTAGCCAAACCTCTGGTAGAATGAGCCCTCAGCCCTTCCGGAGGACAAAAACCCATGCCATTATAACCTAATATAATAGCTTCCACTTTATGAGATAGTTTCCCTTTATGAGAATCAGCCCATGAAACAAATAACTGATTACTCTTCCTCAGCGCTTTTGTTCTGTCCACATAGTAACGCAACGCACGGACAGGGCACAAGCAATGAAGCCGCGCATCCTCTGACGAGGAAAAAGGCTGCGGATGGAAAGCCAGTAAATCCACCTGTTTACAGGCGAGAGCTGACTCGCTCACTTTAGGGACAAACGCTGGATTCGTTTTGAGAGTTACTCTCGAGTAATCCATAGCGAACTGCATACAAGAGTTATGAACCGATAACGCGTGAAGTTCACTAACTCGCTTTGCGGTTGAAAGAGCCAATAATAAAACAGCCTTTAGCGAAAGGAGCTTTAATTCAACACTCTCTATAGGCTCAAACGGGGGCTGAGACAGATCCCACGGCGGAATCAATGGCTTTGAAACCCTGTTCAAACGCCGTGCACCTCTCATAAACCTGCATACAAGCGGGTGTTGACCTATAGTGTTTCTGTCAAACCCCACATGACACGCAGAAATTGTGGCAAGATAAACTTTAACAGTTGAAAAAGCTCTGCCCTTATCCAAAAGTTCCTGCAGAAAACATAACACATCCGCAACAGAACAGAGGAACAATATGTCTGAGAGCGCACCATCGCTCGAACACAGTCCATTTCCGATCATATGCAGAGCGCGTTGAAGCTGCTCGTGCGTTCTGAATTGTTTCAATCACGTTTGGAGGCAAACCCGTCACACTCAAGTTCAACCTCTCACGGGCCAGGCCCAAAGAGCCACCTTGTCTGGGGCTGGGTGAAAAATCTCCCCGCGCGCTTGTGAGAGAAGGTCCCTGCGCAACGGGAGAGGCCAAGGCTGGTCGCAAAGAAGTTGAATTATCTCCGTCAACCACAACTTCCCTGGCCAGTTCGCGGCAATCATTATGACTGAGTGACCGTACTCTCTTACCCTTCTTAAAGTTGGAAAAATCAGACTCAGTGGAGGAAACGCGTACAGTAGTGCGTTTGGCCACGGGTGCGCCAGAGCATCCACACCCATAGGCGCACCGTCTCTCGCCAGAGAGAAGAATAGAGGACACTGGGTGTTTTCGTGCAAGGCGAAGAGATCTACGGCAGCTCGGCTGAACCTCTCCCACAACTGGCTCACTACCTGAGGGTGGAGAGTCCATTCTCCATACAGGGGATTCCCTCTGGACAGGAGATCCGCCCCCACATTCATTATTCCCGGGACATGGGTCGCCTGTAGTGAATGAAAATGCTTCACGCCCCACACGATTATTTTCTGTGCCAGACTGTGAAGCAGATGGGAACGTGTGCCTCCCTGGCGATTTATGTATGCCACCGCCGTTGTGTTGTCTGACCTGATCAAAATGTGGTGATTCCTTAAGAACCACACAAAATGGTTCAGTGCCAGAAACACTGTTAACAGTTCCAGGAAGTTTATGTGCGCGTTTCGTAGCGAGACGGGCCATTTCCCTTTCGCTATTCTGCCCTCGCACACCGCACCCCAACCTGTGAGCGACGCATCTGTTGTAACCACCTTTCTCAGAGAAACTGCTCCCAGTGGAGTCCCTGACTCGAGAAAAAGGCGATCTCTCCACTGACGGAGAGCGCGCATGCAGAGTGACGTCACTACCACTTTGCGGTTGAGATGGCGTTTTGGACACAAACCCTGCGCCGCTGTCCAGTTCTGAAACTCCCTCATTCGCAACAGTCCCAGTGGAATGACAGAAACTGTCGAGGCCATCAGCCCCAGAAGACGTAAACACAGTCTGAATGAAACTCTGTTTCCTTTCTGGAAAAGGGATAGACAGCCGCGAACTGACCTGACGCGCTCCTCGGACAGAAAAGCTTGATAGAGGTCTGAGTTCAGTCTGAGACCCAGGTAAATTATTTCCTGTGTAGGCACCAAGCAGCTTTTTGTTTCGTTTATCTTGAAACCTAAGCTCTCCAAATGAGACACGAGCATTTTTGTCTCTCTCTCTGCCTGTTGCCATGACGGCGCGCACAGTAGCAGATCGTCCAAATATGCTGACACTCTTAGACCCCTTACTCTCAGCGGTGTGAGCGCTGCTTCCACACATTTGCTGCAAACCCTGGGAGCTAAAGACAAACCGAACGGAACTGTCAAAAACTCGTAGGCTGTGTCTCGATAGGCAAACCTGAGGAATTTTCTGTGTGCCGGGTAGATGCTTATGTGAAAATATGCATCCTTCAGATCGACTGACGTAAGCTAGTCCTTTGGACGAATAATTTGAGATAACGTCTTTATGGTCAACATTTTGAACTTGTATTTTCTGAGGTGTTTGTTGAGGTTCTGTAAATCCAGAATAGGACGGAGACCCCCCCCCCCCTCTCTTGGGAATGACGAAGTACCGGGAGTAAAAACCCTGATGGCTGTCCTCCGGCGGCACAACTCGAATAGCTCTTTTGCTCAATAAAGAGGTTATTTCTTCCTCTACAATCTGAGCTGACTCCCCCTCTGCTGCTGACATTAACACACTGTTGAAAAGTGGAGGTTTTACAGCAAATTGCAGACGATAACCCCGGCTTATTGTGGATAAAACCCAGGGGTGTACTGCGCATGCGCGCCAGCTCTCCGCCCGAGCAGCGAGTGGACCGCAGCAGCTCTTGTCCACTAGTGGCGCGGCGGCGCCATCTAGTGGCAGAGCTGGGGACTGCAGCTCTGATCTGGAAATTTTTGTTTTTGTGCGTGTTTTTATTTTTGACCAGGGGCGACGCCAGATCGTTTTTTTTTAACGCAGGTGCTAGACCATTGACAGTGGAGAGCTGCGCAATTTTACAGTATATATATTATATAAATACTATTAAGAAATGTACAAAAATTGGCTACTTAATATTTAATATTCAATTAGCCTATTTTAATTATCACAATGAAAGTTTTAATTTTATTAAATTGAACAAGCACAACATTCAGCATTCAATCAAATAGGCCTATTCTTAAAGATTCATTATTATTAATAATGTTATTTCGACATATGTGTGCGACGCGTGCAACAAGCAAGATGTGCATTTGTAAATTCGGTGACCAGCGTGCCGAGAATTGATTTAATTTATGATGAGATGCTCCAGTTCAGAGGCTATGGTGACCGCGGCTCGCCGGCGCCTTCATGTCATGATTATATTGTCTGCTATATTTGCTTCTTATTAAATACAGGCAATTGGTTTATGAAAAATGTATTAAAATTAAGATAGAATTTATACAAAACGAAATTCACTTTAAAGAAAGGCTTTCTACAAAACAAAACATAATTAAGTGGTCAAAATCATGCCTGAACCACTCCATGTCTCCCGATATTGCGCATCCTCCTATCTACTCTGTTCACTTTCATTATCAACATAGATGGAAAAAAATAACATTATAATGTTTTAATATGCAACTAAATGCGCTTATTTAAAGGCTACAACACGTACTATACACAGACTCTCTATTTGTACAAATTGCTACACATTCATTTAATTCTGAATTTTGCACACTTAAGTTGAAAGGCATGTTGCCTTTATTGCGTGCATTTATTAATTATTATCTTTATGAATAATGTAACAAGGACGAAGCATGTAAACTGCGTTGTTTATTTATTCAGAATCGAATGGATCGCAAATGGATCCGAATGAAGAAACGTAAAAAAAGAAAGAAAACCTCGCCCTCAGCGGTATGCTTGGAGAAGTAACAAAAGAGGACATTGAAGGCTGACTATCATCCTTTCTGTCATGGCAAGCCTGCTTCATGTGTCTGCTCATCGTCGAAGTCCCCGTTTTTTTGCTGTCATAGCAGCGCGCCGCACTTGCACTCAACAAAGCCAACACATATGTTGTCACTGCCCACGACTAATTTAAAATATTTCCATACCTCCGACTTTCCTTCATACTTGCTCAAAGTTAATTCTCCTGTTTTTTTTCTCTTTACTTCTTTAAGCTCCATGTTGCACTTAAGCTACACAATACAGTGTGCATGCGTGCGAGTGGAGGAGACGCTGCGCGTGACACGTGACGTGCTTGATCAAGGGCCCGACCCGAGCATAGTGGTGGGAAATATCGGCCCGGCCCGTGGGTCGGGTCGGGTCGGGTCGGGTCGGGCCGGGCTCGGGCTCGGGCTCGGGTAGAGAATCTAAGCTCTACTGCCTGGTTGCACAGGGAACGTGTTTATTATTTTCACAGCACACATATTTTTCAGACAACAACCCTCTGCCCTCTGTTGTAACCCCGTGGGTGGAGGGAGGGTAACTTCTCTGTGAGGCACTGGGGGAACTGGTGCAAACTTCACAACTGAACTGGTCATTGGGTAACTTTTTTCTGAGAACAATTCCCGTGTCCTTTGGGCTCAACTGGAGCTTCTAAGAAATCAGCTTTCTCTCTGTCTGACAGCCCTGAAAGTCCCAGCTAGGGAGCACGCTTACCGACCACTGCCAGGCCCATGCTGCGGCCACAGCTCTGGACCACACCTCTGGAAGTTCTCAGGTTGAGATCTGCAATAACGCAAATCTCTTCCCAGAGGGCTGGGTTTGGTGTCCCAGCATCCATTTGCCTCCCCATCTCTTCCATAAGCTCTGCTTGATAAGCAGTGAGGAGAAAGGTGGCATTAATAGCCCTCACTGCCAGTGCAGAAGACCGATAAATCTTCTGAAACACTGAGGCTGTTAGATGCTCAGTGCGTCCTGGCAGTGAAGCTGAAGCCGAGGAAAAAGCTGTCCTGCGGTTAGGGTGGAGATGATGTGCAACCGACAGCTCGACAGGAGTGGAATTTGACATCCCCAACTCCTCCATTTTATCCACATCCAGCCTAGAAAAACCCTTTACGGGAACCCTGTGTGAAAAGGGCTTATCCCAGAAACGTTTCATTTCTGAAACGCACGCGGGGACCGCTGGAATGAGCTGTTTAGCTGGTGGGGCTCGTGACGGCAGTCTCTTACCGTCATAGAGATCTCTCTCCGTCCCCTGCCCCGTCTGCTGAGACGGCCAGTCTATGGAGAGTTTTGCCGCCGCTAGGGCTGTGTATCACCAACAATGTCACGATACGATACGCATCACGATACTAAAGCCACGATACGATACGTATCACGATATGGATCAATTTGGAATTTAAATTTCTTTTGAGCAGAGTTTAGTAGCAGTAATATCTTTATTGAATAAACAGTGTTATAACAGTTGTGATAACTGAAAAACTGTTTAGTTTTTGTCATTAAAAAACAATGAGAGTTCAATTAAATAAGTGTTGGAATGTGCACCAAACAAAGTAATTTCTTTACATTACGTTGAAATCATTTTAAACAAATAAATACAATAGAATAAAGATAGCCTACCAATAAAGAGAAACGTTTTTGAATAGGTCTAGCACTAGTATTCAGAAATACTACAGAAACTTAAAGTAATTAAATGTAAAATAACATTGGGTAGTATTTTAGTCCTGACTAAATTAAATACATTGGCTATGAATCCAGATTCCTTATAATTAAAGCTATCTTTTGTTGTTTTGACGACAATATTAATGACAGACACATATGGCTGCTGTCACTTTAAGAGCTAGTGCACGGATCCTGTTTTCATTATACTGTCACATGCATTAACCGACTGTGTTGGATACTCACCAAGACCGACATTTTTTACATCATTTTGCTTGTTTTTGTCCGTAAAAGCGATATAATCCGTGAAAAAGAACTTTTGTTACTCACAGGCTGTTTGTGAGGCGGCTTTACTCTATGTATGCATGCAGAGAAAACCATCTCTCAGAGAGCGTGCGAGCACTGAATAGTTTAAAATCGCTTGAATGTTTTGTGTGGTAAGACTTAAAAAGACGAGTGAATGGTAAACTTAAGTGACAATGCAATACTGGCCCGAATATGCAAGTGAATATTCCGTCATGTCCCAACTCCCAAAAAACGAGTGTGTATCGCCGCCTTCAGCGCATTTGACGCTTGCCTTGAGCAACCCATTTTGAGAGACAGAGACAGAAGACGCGGCACAGCTGAACACTCACGCTGTTTGTGAAATTGTGTCTTGCAGAATGTTTTAAAATGACTAATTCGATGTTATAACCTGTATGGATTAATCATTATAAGTGGGAGACCTGCGGGAATGGTTAGAATAATGCGTAATACTCGCAATCCCGTGCTGAAATTCGAGCCCTGAATTGGCTACATTCAAAAGCACGACAGTATCGATACAGCAGTTGCTGTATCTATACGCGCATCGTCAGGAGTTCATGACGATGTATCATCGTATCGATATTCTGAGCACAGCCCTAGCCGCCGCCCTCCGGCACATTTCCAGTAGGTCGAGCTCCGCCTGAGCCGGGGAGGGTGACCCTTCGCTTAACGCGCTGCCTGGCCGGGAGGGATTCGGCGGGAGGATCGCGTCGTCGTCATCCTCCTCACCATCGTCCTCCAACAGACGAGCGATAGCCTTGTCGTCATCGTCGTCCTCCTCCCTTATATCGGTAAAGGATCCAAAGAGGGGAGGTAGTTGGGGGGAGACTTCGTCCATAAATTCGCCCCAGCTGCATGACGCAGCGGGCTGTTTAGTCTCCTCCGCGGGCGGTGGAGAAAAGCAGGGATCTCCCTTGTTAGTGGCCGCGACTCGCACTCTTCTCTCTAGCACCCTCGACGGGAAGAGAGAACAGTGAGGACAGCCCTCGGGGTTAGCGAGGGCTGCCTGAGCGTGTCTAACCCCCAGGCATGCAATGCACAGAGGATGAGGATCCTTGCCTGAAATCATTGAACCGCACGCACACGGAAGTGAAGTTTCTGCTTTCGGGCCGCCGCTTGCAGAACTAGCAGATGCCATACTAATTACCGTATCCAAGTTCACCACAACGTGCAACTCAGAAACAAGGAATATCTAAGAGAATTCGCCGTAACGCGTTAATTCTCGTAGTATATCAGAATCAATAAAAATCACCGTTACAGTGGAAAAAAGACCCGCTAACAAAACAGCTGCGTTTGGCGACGTACCTTGACGGCTCGTCTTAGAACAGTTAAACAACTATTTTGAAGACAGGTCCTACTGAAGGATAGCTTCCAATTTTGATCTTCACGGGGAAGAGATCGAAGAATGAAGTAGGGACCACAGGCAGCGTTATATATGAGGGAGGTGGGACTCCTGCATCACTGTCGTGATTGGTCTGTCAACTGACAGACGTGGTGTGATTGGTACTTGCAGATCTGTCACGCCCAGAGGCGTTTCCCATAGTGAGATACCGAGCGAATGTTTGAAAGAGAACAGACATTTTGGCATAATTTGTGTGTTATGGTTTGTTCAAAACCGAAAGACAGTCCCTCCAGAAAAAAGCGATTATGCGATCGCTGAATTCAATGCATAATCAGCCAAAGTCCGCATATTCATGCGGGGGCCGCATTTTTTCAAATACGCCGCACTTTCGCTAACATAAATTGCCGATTTCCGTGCAAAATATGCAGGGTTTGCATGATTTCATAATTCTCGCATTTTCGTTGCAAAAAAGTCACATATATCTTAGCAGAAAGTTGAAAAATGTTGCGTTTGCTTCACACAAGAGCAGCCATTTCCCCGTTTCCATGGGAACGTTATGAAGTGACGCAACTACGCGACGGGATAGCTCACAGCTGAAGTTATTGCAGAGGCCAGACAGACTCACGGAGGCGATTGACATCTCACAAATCGAACTCATATAACTGTCTGTCACACGTTCTACCGTCACATCGTTACTTAATAAACAAAATAAAATAAAAGAAGTAGCATCAAACAGAAATTACCTGCACACATGGGGTGTTCGAGGCGCACATATAATATAACACTGCAGACAGTTCAACAGGGAGCGCGCAGCTCTTAAAGGGGCCACACCTTATTTACACTCGTTACAGTCTGAAATAAAACAAGATGAGAAATTAAATATTCCCAGCACTTTCTATGATGTAGTATGCTTGCTTATCAAAGGAAGTAATAAGAAATGACTCTTTACATTAAGGTTGTAGCCTAGTGAGAACAGGGTGTTGGGGGAATCATTTTTTTTCTCTTTTTCATCAAACCGCAGTTTTTGCAAGTTCCCGCAATTTTTGCAAGTTCCCGCAATTTCATCGCATAAAATTGCATAAATATCCCGCATATTCCATCGCATTTTTAAAGAAAACGGGCCGCATAATCAAGGATTTTTGCCCGCAACAATCACAAAAAAAAACTGCGTTTTTCTGGAAGGACTGGAAAGAGAACTCGATACTGACGCGCGTCTTTTCTGTGAGTCGTGTGTGTGTGTGTAATAGGCAGGACTTAACGGATACTGCGTAATTGCGTTAAATATTTTTAACGCTTTAAAAATTTTTTTTTTTTTTTTTTTTTTTTTTTTTTTTGCGGTGTCGCGGTGGGCAAGTGATGAAACCGGTGTTGCGACTGAACACTGAGTAACACCGACTACCGTAGCAAGCCTAGTAAGTACATGTAGTTGCTTAATATTACTCAGTACTTAAATATATTAACTACACTGTAACAATGACACCTTAAAATAAAGTGTAACCCCTCTTTCTAAAAAGCTCTAATTATCACTTGAGAGGTGAACCACTAGAAAGTGCTCTAGGCATGTTTTCCTTGATTTCTTTTCCCTGAAGAGAAATGCGTTGTTGAAAACAAAAGTAAGTGACGCACGTTTGTTGCGTTTTACCTTGAAATAAGAGTTCTGTGTCTTACATTAATAATTTATATCTCATCGACCCGCGACCCACCTGAAATTAATTTGTTATTTTTTATAACTTGGCCCTTCTGAATCGCAGATTATCTGCAGTATAACACAATCACAGTCAAAGTCACAACATGACCATACACGCCACACGTGCCACTGCCTAAACTGAAACTGACTGGTCTTGTTTTTATTAGCGGTTTAGAAAATGAGCAAACAGCTCTCAGAGAGAATGGGTTATTATGCCCACACATGCATTTATTTATTTAATAAAATCGCAGCATTTTGCGTCATAGCCTATAATCGCACAGGCTTGACATCGTGATTGTGATAGGATTAATCGTGCCATCACTAGTGTGTATATCGTAAAACTTCAAATAAGCCGAGTCCCAAATAGACGCCTGTCTCTTTTACACGCCTGGTGTGGCGACAGGTTTGGGTAAATAAAGGCCGGTCTCAAATAGAGGCCGGGTCTGTTTTTTAGTTTCGGGTTGTATTTAATCTTCTAAAACCCGTCTGATTGTCCGCTTTTTGGCGGCCGCCAAAGCAAATTTGTGTCCCGCCAAAGCCTTTTTTGATCGGTAAGTGATGTAGAATAGAATGACTGCTGCGCTTGACTGGGCGCAAACGAGCAGAGAGAGCGTCCCGGCCGCGCACTCTCACGTCTTCAAACAACACGAGCGCTGTCTTGCTCTCTCTCCCTCGCACATATTAATCAAAATCAATTGATACGATAGTAAAAGGTCGGAAGACCGCAGTTTCACGTGGAGCATTTGGAGATTTTTAGAGATTAGAGACTCTAGGAACAACATCTCAATGAACAACATCTCAACACTAAATTATAAAGGCCTGTCTCAAATACAAGCTGGTGCAGTTTGACGATTTGGGAAATAAAAGCCCAGGCTATTATTTGAAGTTTTACGGTATACTTACTACAAGATGTTGATCCTACCATCGTAGGAACAAGCCAATCCTCTTTACAAGTATGACGCAGTTTGAAATCGCTAGTTCATAGATACACTCATTTGAGATTCCATTTGAATTTCTGTTATTGACTCTGTATCAAGTGCAACTTGAATATTAATAATTACATTATCAGACTATTAAGCATAACCAGTCATGTATGTAAATGTGACATACCAAAATTGACAACTTTGAAAATGGTCTCTGATTCTTTTCATTGAAGCTCTCTCTCTTTTTTCCACAGAGATGGGTCGCTTAACAGTACTGTTTCTTTGCCTGGCTCTTGTGGTGTCCGTTTTGGCCAAACGAGGCGGGGGTGGTAAAGGCGGATTTAGCTTGGGCAAAATTGGCTCAAACAAAGGTGGAAGCAGCACAGGAAGCAAAGGTGGCAGCAGCAAAGGTGGCAGCAGCAGCAGCAATAAAGGCACCTCACATGGGACACACTCGGCCCCTGGAAACTATCCTCGCCAACCTCAAGTACCAAACCAGAATCCACCCCCCTATCCCGGTACTGGAGGCGGGTACCCTAGCCAGGGCAGATATCCACCAGCTGGCTCTAATCCAGGTCAAGGAAACCCTAACCAAGGTAGATACCCAGCCCAAGGTGGCTACCCAGCCCAAGGTGGCTACCCAGCCCAAGGTGGCTACCCAGCCCAAGGTGGTTACCCTGCCCAAGGTAGAAACCCTGCCCAAGGTGGCTACCCAGCCCAAGGTGGTTATCCAGCCCAAGGTGGTTATCCAGCCCAAGGTGGTTACCCAGCCCAAGGTAGAAACCCTGCCCAAGGTGGCTATCCTGCGCAAGGTGGCTATCCTGCGCAAGGTGGTTACCCAGCCCAAGGTGGTTACCCAGCACAGGGTGGCTATCCAGGGGGAGCAGGTTTCAACAGGTATCCTGGACAAGCCGGAGGAAACCCCTATCCAGCTGGAGGCTCTTATCCAGGTTATCCAGTCCGAGGAGGTTCCAGCCCTAACCAGTTTGGTGGAGGTGTTGCAGGTGCAGGGGCAGGTGGAGCGGCACAGTATCCTTACTGGAACCCCAACAACAAAATAATGAGCCCAGGCTATGGGGGCAATTACGGTGGCTATGGGCAAGGGGGCAGATCACCTTTTGCCCAGTCAGTGCAGAGCATGGGAATGGCCCCTAATAGCAATTCAAGGGGATTTGGCAAGCAGGCGATTATGGCTGCTGGGGTAGGGGCTGTGGCCGGTATGGCTCTGGGATATGGCCTTGGAAGTTTCCCTCGTCCCCGCTTCAATTTCCACAATCCACAGGAGGAATACTACTACAATAACTACATGTACAAACGTTATGGCCAAACTCCCCCCGAAAGTAACGTGAATGGAAACCCTAACCTTAACTCCCAAGGCGGCAAGCCAGGTGAAGCAGGATCTACCTCTGTGGTACAAGGAAATGGTAACCCTTATGACATCTTCCAGAATCCTCCACCAGAGTCCTATGAGAAGTACATGGACAAGTGTATTAAGAGGACTGACTTGCTTCGAGAGAAACCGGAAGAAAGACCAAGGAGATCCATTGACCTCTTTGAGGCTCAAGCAGCAGAAGTAGAAGATGATCCTAACGGCGCTCAAGAAAATGCCACAAGCAACAACAGCACTGCTGAAAGAGCCAGTACAGATGCCCCTTCATTTATAGTCTCAAACCCAGCCGAAATATCCAGTCAACCTCAAAAGCAGACCCAGGAAGGAGAAGCAGAAGCCAGTGATGATGACGGCGACACTGTTAGCATTATGGAGATTGGCTATCCTGTACTAATTGAGCAAATGAAAGCACGACGATGTGTCGAGCTGTACATGGTCTATGCGGAACAGCATGCAGAAAAACAGGTGCAGGATCGCAGTGGCGTGGATACTAAATCCAACCCCAGTAATGGTGATTTACCTGGACCCCATGGCCATGGAGTCATGCTACTCTTTACTAGCATTCTGTCTCTTATCTTCAGTTGCCTGCTACACTGACATTCGAGAAAAGGATAAACCCCATAAAGCCATTGAGTCAGACTGAGAAATGGACCGCTCACACCTATCACATATAATCTGAGGAATTTGTCTTGGGTGTTGTTGAGACTTAAGACAAGGTATTCTCAAAGGACTATTTGAAGATTCGACAGAAAGTACTTTCCCTTCACACAACGACTCCTTGATAGTTACTCCACTACATTGCAACATGAGCCACCTAACAGTTTGACATTTTTTAGTAGTTTCCGGCAGTTTTTCTACACCACTCACCTTCCATCACTGCCTCCCTCTCGCATGTGGTTTGATGAACACTAACTTCTCTTCCAAGACAGCATACTGCATGAACACTTTATTATCTCCAGTTTAAACGTTGCACACGGCATTGACATTTGAGTCATTGTTTTCTTCTAGTAACTGCTATTACAACAAACCATGATTATTTTTAAGACATGAAATGGTGGCTTCCAGTTCTGTCCTTATGATGGCACTTCTACTTGCGTAGTTGAAATTGAAATTTGTTGTATTTTTATTTTGATTGTTTAGACTGTTAACTTACGGATTAACATTCTACTGATGTACTTTTTTTATTTTAAATTAATATTATGAACATTTAAGTGTCTTTTCAAAGTCCTCCACTGTTGGTTTTGTTATTTTTACTTCTCCGGGGCCGTTCATACAGAGCATTATTTTGCGTTCTACTCAATTGTTTTTCTATATAAACATCCACCACACAAACATCTTTGACCAATGAATCTTTTGCAGTAAAAATACTGTGTTTTTATATTGCCATATCAAGCTGAAAGACATTAAGCTTTTAAACATTTTGTGTGAATGGCTCCTTAGTGAATGTTTATGTAATCATAGCTTTTTGGTTTCAACTCCTGTCCTGTCATGCAGCTCATCCACTGCTCACTGAGATAAAACAGTATTTTATATTAAGTTGAAAATATGAAAATCTTTATCAGTAGCTTGGTGCTGAGGTTTCTCTGAACATTACTGCTGAAAATTCAGTTAGATTATCAACCCAACTTGGCACTTGCTAAATCATTTATCTAGAGCAGGGGTTCTCAACTACGTTCTTGGACCCCTCCCCACACACACACACATTTTAAATCTCTCCTTTGTCTCCTTTGTCTCTCCTTTGTCTGCCTGAATTTGGTGTGTTTGATTAAGGAGACGATGCAAAATGTGCAGTGTTTAGGTGACTGGGAACCCCTGATCAAGAGGGACTGTGGCAACCACTGGATTATCAGCAGAAGGCAATGCTTAATGCCTTATTGTTACTCAGCTGCATATGTAATGTTATGCTTTTGAGATGTTGTGAATGTTGAAAGTGTGTATAATGTTACCGTCACTGGAATTAAAGTGATTAAATGCACCTTAGTTGCGCGTCTGCCTATTTTCATTTGATATTTTTTGAAAAAGTTATCTAATAGGATCTAATAGCCCTCTTCTTTGAAAACCCTGAACAAAACTATGCCAAGTAAAACAAAAATAACCCACTTAGAATGAGGCTAAACATAGTTTTAACATTTAATTGGGCCTAGTGTTTGTTCTATGTCAGTTCATGATAATGTTTTGTTTACTGACATCACTTGATATCAAATGTAGAATCTGGTCCCTGAAGCAAAACCCGTTGAGAACAAAATGTCTATTATGGTTTCAGGTAAGCTAAATGTTCACCTGTGTGCAGTGTGTTGTGATAGTTGGTCTTGGAGGAGTCCTTTTGTTGTTGTTTTTCTCCCTTTGATATTAGTTGAAGTGTACCTGATTTCCTCAAGTTGACATATGCACCCATTCGTAAAGGGACTGGCTAACTAATTAAAAGCTTAAATGCACCCATAGTGGAAAACCATAAGCCCTGTGTGATTATAAGACTATTAGGAGTGACGAAATCCAAATACAGGGCTAGTAGCCCAAGTCTGTAGCCCAACAGAAGATCACAGGAGATAAAAATCCCGTTTGGAGATCATTACTGTGGTTAATCAGGCAGATACACAAATATAGATCACAATATGTTTTTGTTAATGAAGCAATTTGAGAGCAGACAAACAATTTAGGAACATCTTGACAGGCTTTTCCTTCTGCAAGATGCCATTGATATGATCGCTCAAAAGGGGTCAAAGTGCATTTTGAGTTTTTATGTAGTGTGCCGAACTGGATAAAGATGGTTACTGCAACATGCCATCTCAGCAAAGAAGGTATTAGCAATGCAAATAATAAAAAAAACACATGCCAAAAAGAGGACACTGGCAGTGAAAGAATCTAAAGACTCAAAGATTCTCACCTAACAAGAGATTGGGTATATATACGCACATTTATCTAACTCAACTGAAAATGATCACGTGAAATCAAAGGATTAGGTGACCATTGTTGGTTCGAATTGGTCAAAGGTCATAATATCCAAGATAAAGTATTCATGTTTTTCTACTACTGGTCCACTGCGCTGCCATAATAAACTTGAATCATCCATCCATCCATCCATTTTTCAAACCGCTGGTCCAATGATGCTACAGCGCAATATCATACAGGTATAATTCCTTTTTAATTGATTATTAAATGTTTAATCAAAGTTTGTACATGCTAGTTTCCATGACAGAGCTCAAGATAAATCTTTTCATCTTACTACTAGAGCTGCAAGTTTGCAAATTTTCAAATGATTATTAAAAAGCAAGCACAAACTATGCAAAAGCAGCAGCAGTTTCGGCACAGTCAGTGTCTGAATTCACTCTCTCGTTTTCATTCCCTCATTCAAGTGGACTATATTAGTGGAGTAATGTAGGCAATAGTGAATGAGGGTATAGGTGGCAATTTCGAACACAGCCCAAAGTCTACTAATGAGTTGATGAGTTGAATCACGTGTGCTTCCAGTAACAAGGTAGGAAAACACTAGATAGCTGCGTCCCGATTCGGAGGCTGCATCCTTCTAAGGACAGTCTGGCCTGTGGAGGATTGTTCTTGTCACCTAGAAACTGTGACAGCTGCTGTTGACGACCGGCAATCAAGTTTTTCTACTGGACTTTTTGAAAGTTATATCAATTGTCTGAATAAAAACAAGGTTTACAGTCTGTCTAAATATGTTCACCATGGTCCATTTCGGTACTAAAGAGTATAAACTATATAAAATCACATCTCTAGCCCTGTTTCTACTGGAACTACCTGGAACAATTTGTCACAGGAACTTTTCCCCCCCAGTACTATTGTTGTCTGCGTTTCCATCGCGGTTTAAAGTACCATGAAGTTCAGGCAAATTAGTCCAGTGACGTAGGACTGTGCGCAACTTTTCAGTTCCCGCTGGATTTCGTCCTCCGCATATAAACTTAAGTCAGCATGAACATCGTCATCGGTCCATCGGTTCTATTTTTTAAACTCCATTGTTGATTCGAATTGCAAACAACTGCCTGCATCGCAACAGACCGCAAAAAAATGGTGAATGAAATAAAATGCAGCATGGAGTCAACCAATCAAAATGCTGCATAAACTCAACCAATCAGCATGTTCAGTGCCCAAGTCCCGTCCCCAAAAGTTCCTGAACGCGAGCGGGGACTTTCTAAGGGGGAAATTTTTACCTGGAACTTCATTTAAACCCTGGTTCCTGCAGTCAAAACACACAGAGTACCACCTCAAAGTCCCTACTTCCTGGGGATAGTTCCTGTGGTGGAAACACGGTTTCTTTAAGATATAAGAACACATTTGAACCGCTTTAAAACTTTTTAAAATTATATTTGTATCATTAGTTATTTGATTAATTTAAAACCCAATACTTACATTTAAAAGGGTAATCCAGCAATTTCTCTTAAAAAAAAACCCCGTCATCACCGGCACGCAATGAATTCTGGGGTAGGCAAAGCTGCAAAGGATCAATCTGTTGTTTCCTTTATTGCCCAGGAAACGAAGGACGCATTTTGAGGTTGTATTTGAAGGAGCCTTCGTATTGGGACAGCCTTCGTCATGCCGCTGTGATGCAGTCGGCCTTTGACTTCAATTCCATCCCTTTTCCAATGCACCTTTAAACGAATCCTTAGCACTTTGATTAGGTGGTAGCTGTTGTTAGAGTGATTAGTAATAGCATTTAGGTTTAGATGATTGGCTCAAAACAAAACAACAGAATTGAGCAAAGATGGGATGGTATACATTTTGCATAGGCCTACTTCAAATTGCATACTTCCGGATAAAGTAGCAAAATGTAAACTGCAACCAACGTTAATTGCTGAGGGATATTAGCTAAACACACTGTATGAATGTTGCATATGAATAAAAATTTTGACACATCTATGCAAGGCCATCGGATGATCGGATCTCTTTCAGAGAGAATTGAAAGTTTTAGATTTGAGAAAAACACCAGTGCAATTTAGATGCATCTCATTCAGCATGCTACAATAAATTCTAATCATCGGATTCCTACGCTTCAATTAACATTTTAAAGTAAAATCTTAGCATGTTGTTTTGATGATCATCTGTCCCAGGAGAGACCTAAAGAGACCTTCGTTCTTGCGCGCGTTTTTAAAAGCGTGCACTCGTGTGCGCCCTCGTGCATTCGTATATGTCAGCATTGCAATGGGTCTATTCTTTATCTTACAGCTGTGTATTTACAAATAAGCCTACTCTCACTCATGAATATTTCTCAGAGCAATGTGGGTCTTGGCACCGTGCTGCCTCTTACTAGTTTCGAGAACGTGCTTTTGTTTCTCTTCAATGTTATTCTCGCCACCGCGATCATTTTCCTCAACGTGTCCGTGTTTCTCTCCATCATGATGAACAGATCCCTGCGCAGAGAGAACCGCTTCATGTACATGCTCAGCACGAGTCTCAGTGACATCTGCTCGGGGGTCTCCTATTATTATGCAGGAGTTATGGATGTACGCGATTATTTTGAATCCCCGACACGCACTTTTTATATCGTTCCCACTTTCCTGGGTCTGTCCTATATGGCGATTCTGGCCGCTCAGGCGGACCGGTACCACGCGGTCTCCGCGCCTTTCAAATACTCGCAGCGCATGACCCGAAACAGAACATTACTGGTGATTCTGGCCTACTGGCTTTATGCTTTTTTGATTGTGGCTGTTAATAATCTGGTGACTTTGGAGGTCGCTAGGAGAGTGACGAGTTTTGGTACTTTTGTGGCGAACATTTTCACCGTCGTTATCATGATTGGCTTGAACTTAAAGCTGTTTTTCATCGCTAGATTTCAGCTAGAACGCGAACCGACGAGCGCGGAACGGGACAACAAGCGCGCGTCCATTTACCTCATCATAATAGTGGCTGTATGTTTTTTGATCGCATGGTTGCCAATTTTTATTCATGTTATTGCGTGTAACTTCGCGGGGTCTACGTGCTACACGTTCAGAAATGAGGGTTCAGACCCTCTGCGCATTCTGCCCCGGGTGAATGCAGTTCTGACTCCCTTATTGTATATCAGGGGCTGTTCTGCACTAAGGAGCACCCTACTAAGTAAAGTTTGGAGAACAGCATGCTGCAAGAGAAAAGGGTAAACTCTCCCAAGTTCCCTCCGCACACACTGAAATATGACTGTAATTAACCAGATCTTCTCTGAGACATTTTTTTTAATCAACTCACGTAGTGATGGTTTATTTTTTAAATTCAAAACAAAATAGGCTGGCTAATTATGTCAAATGTTTTTTCTTATTATTAAATTATGTATTTTATATATTAACTCTAATAGGCTGTATTTTCCAAAAGTGCCTTCATGAATTGATAATTTTAAGTATTCTCTAGTCTATATTAAATAGTATGTTTATAACATTTATAAATATTAACAATATTAATATTGCCTTTCTGGCAGAGTTGTGGCTAGTTAGGCATAGACCTATATGCAGGCCTTTGTCACACATTAAAAGGACACTGAATATCTTTGAAGCACTTTGGCCTTTAAAGCTTTTCTTTCCCTTTTTTTCTCAGTGTGAACCCTCAGTGAATGAAGCTGTCATCTTCAAGATGTGATCTTACAAGCCAAAGCAAGAAAGGAAAAGTTTAAAAGATCTAGTGCAGGGTCACCAACCCTGCTCCTGGAGAGCTACTGTCCTGCAGACTTCAGTTCCAACCCTGTTCCAACACACATGCATGTAATTATCAAGTAACCCTGAACAGCTTGATTAGCTGGTCCAGGTGTGTTTGATTGGGGTTGGAGCTAAAATCTGCAGGACAGTAGCTCTCCAGGAGCAGGGTTGGTGACCCCTGATCTAGTGCCATGTGAAAATCAAATCTGACTTTACATTTGCTTCTGTTATCTGGTTTCTAAAAACCCCAAAAGTCACATTTGTAATATCACAAGATATCTCAAATATCACAGATGCTGGCTTTATGGAAACCTTGAAATTGTCAATAATTTTGAGTATCTGTTATGCCTCCTTCTCCACATGGCATGAACATGCAATATTCTACATGAGATAGAAATAAAAATATATTTTACATGCATCTTTGCTAGATTTAATTGTCCGAAAAATGTAACTCTTACTGCTATCAGAATAATTTATCAATAAATTCCACATGGCCTTGTGGTTCATACATCATAGCCTATTATGACTTGAATGTTTCAAAGTTTATTCCAGTCATCTTGAATTTAAAGAAAGAAAATTAACCCAAAACACAATTCAGAGACATTGTGTGCAACGTGTAAGTCGTTTTCATTGTGTGTGTGATTTTTAGTATCAGTGAATGTTTTAATGATCATAAAAGGCTCCTACAGAGAAAATGTTAACAAACTTACTAACATGTATAATTTATTATATATGATTAATATCTAACTGGCCAGTTAAATAAAGTATTTTTGTCATTTAATCAGATGATTCCGTGTTAATATAAACCACATGGGAAAAATCTTATAATCTCATATGGGAAAATATCTCCATTTTTACTACTTCCGCTCTGCAGAGCGCGCACAGGAGACGACAGAGGACAGCGCGAAATTTCTGAGGTAATGTTTATATCACGACAAATTATATCACCGTTTTATGAAAATATTATATTAGTGATATTATTAGTCATTAAAGTAAAGTTTAACTAAAATAGGTTTGAAAGACAAACAACGAAGAGAGCTAACTTAGTAAGTTAACGTTAGGCCTAATGTTCCAGTTTTTCAAACATTCACGATCACGACACGTAACGCTTAGCACATTATTAAGAAACTATGTTTGGATTTGATTCATTTTTTTTATTTTGATTAAATATTAACATTATTTAAGCATTTTTGTAGCTAAATGTGTTTGAGATAGCCTACTATATGGTTAATATGCAATATTTAACATCAAGGCTTTCGGTGCATGGCACTTTAACGTTATTTTTTAAAACAAACAAAAAAGGCCCACCAGCTGTCTCCTTTTTTTATCCAGCCCATTTGCATTCTTGGGATATTTACATGGCAAACATCACATATGAAAACACACAAAAGCTTTGAAAAGATACTTAAGCTGCATAAATATTCAGTCATCTCCATTGTTGTTTTTAGACTTTTTCCTGGCGTAATTTACACCCATGAAAATACGAAAAAGCATTCACCTGTGCTTAATGTAAAGTGATGGTCTTATTTTCGTAGGGGGAGTGTTTTCTGCCACCTGTTTTTCACATTGCTATCTATTCAGTGCACTTGATTTCCCCTTCGCCTATTCATAAGAGATTGGATAACTAATTAGCAGCTTAATTACACCTACAGCAGAGTCCTGTGTGGCCGTAAAGCTGTTAGGATTGTCATTCGATGATTAAACATGTCAAAACACACACTAAGTCGGATTCCTGTCAGAAGCATTTATTTTCACCTGGGTGTTTTGGGACATAAATAAACACCTGGGAAGGTGACTTTTGTTTAACAGATTATCAAGGGACATAAAAGCATCTTTATCATTACTCTGGTTAACCAGGCAGAGCAAATGCACAGTGACTGATCATAACATTGCTCTGTTTTTAAAGTTCATAGGGAATCTATTGGGGACTTATTATGACTGTGATGATGATTGGGGTAATTGCAGCAGCTGAGCTAATGAATAGTGACCCAGAACACAATCATGGAGTTAAAGTGGACAAAAACACATGAATTTGATAGCAGGAACTACTTTTGAGTAAATTGATAGGCTTTATGCTAATACACAAAGCCAGTCATGACTCATGTGTACTTATTTATACTTAATATGTATACTAACAAGTGCATTTTGGAAACATTGCACTATTTTTTTTTTAGGATTTCTTACATTTTTAATAGTGAGTTATATTTAAATACAGGGGTTGAACAATGAAACTGAAACACTGGTCAATAGACCTTATTCACAGCAGCACCATCTTTGATTTTTAATGGGAATGAAAGCGAGGCTGTGAGGGACAGACATGCATCTCTGCAACGGGCTGTACTGTTATTTAATATGTTTTTGGATGGTTCTGCTCATGAAACACTGGAAAAATATCTTTCCAAGAAATTTCAGTTGACAAAACTCCCGACAATAAGCTGTGGAAAATTGTAAGTAATCTAGGAGCTTTATACAGCTTTTACATCGGATGCCATTGGAAACACAGCAAGTATATCCCTCACAGCCTCACTTTCATACCTGTTATGACGCTGCTCTGAATAAGGTCTATTTAGTGTTGGAGGATTCCCGCCTGTATATGCGCGGCCTGGTGACCAATCTTCTCTGATTTTACATTACATCAGGAAGAGTCGAGTGTGAAGGTTGAATTAGCTGAGCAATAGCACAGCACATAAAATATTACAATCCACACAACATAACGGGAGACACATGCGAGGTAAAAAGAGGACATATTTTTGGTGTGTGTCTCGCTGGCTCATCTGTGACCAGGACTGCAAGTCTTTGTGGTGTATCGAGAGCTATGCTATACAGGGTAATGTTGGCAAACCACCATGTAGGAAAAACCACATCCAACAGGAGTAACTGACGACACAAGAGGAAGCTGAGACGGATGTAACCCAAACTGTATCCAAAAAACATAAAACCACGACTGAATTAAATACACACCTCGACTCTCCTGTTTCAACCCAAACTGTTCGTTCGAGTTTCACAAAGTCAATATTCATGGTCGAGCTGCTATAGCCAAATTTTTAGTCACTCGTGCCAATGCCAAATGTTGGTTTCAATGGTGCCAACAGTGCAAATCTTGGGCTGGGGACAATGTGAGACATGTATTGTTCTCTGAGTGTACGTTCACACGGCCGCCGACTTGAGCTTCCGAAGCTACCAGAAGTCATTCATTTTCAAGAAAGTTGAAAGTAGCTCAACTTTATGGTAATGAGCTATGATGCGGTTCAGCGGCAAGCAGCGGTAAAAGCCAGCAACCAATCGGAATATAGACGTCCTTCGCGCTGGCTGATTCCGGAGAAACATACGATGTAAACTTTCGTTCCTACCAAAACATTAGTTCCGAGAAAATGGAGGAGAAGCTAACCATCACTGTTGCTGGGTTTCCTATCATTTATGATATCACCATATCACGTTGTTTGCATATAGATACCGGTCCTGGAGGGTGTCATGAACCCAAAGTCTCCGAGTCCGACGTCTTCTCCGCAAATACAATACAGCAGCACCAAAAACAATTACTTCGCGATGATCCATAATGATCCAGTGATACACATTTGAGGATGAGCGCAACTTTTATTGGAAATATTTACGAATGCTCGTTTTAAGCGGGAATGCAATTCATTTGCTCACGGTAACACCGATTTGACCAATTGCACTAATGCAAATAATAATGCAAATAATAATAATAGCTAATTATTCTTTTTTTCTCCCGATCAAATGTGACCAAAACGGTTATAAAAATGCTGTCATTATAAAAGGTTTCTTCAATATATTGCTTGTTTTTTCTGTTTATTACATTTAATGTTGTGACACTTCTCTTCTCCCTGCTACGTCAGAGCGGCCAAAGCGTCAACAAGCTTCCCCGTACTTTTTGACAAGCATCCTTGGCAGGGCGGCCAGAGCTTCTTTGTCGCTCAAGTCGGCGGCGGTGTAAACGTACAGTGATAAAGTCCACCTTCACTGTCTTTCTCACATCCGTGGGAGTTACGGTACAGAAGAACCGAAGAGGCTGAACCCGGACTGTTACTGTCCTGAGTGAAGCACAGGGTGGATCAGTGATGGTTTGGGCTTCAATATCATGGCTTTCTCTACTGTACTTGATGGATGCGTCTCTGCCAAGGACTAGCGAACCATTCTGGAGGACCGTGTGCATGTAATAGTTCAGGGTGGGGCCGTGTATCAGCATGATAATGCACCAATACACACAGCAAGACTGGTGAAAGAATGGTTTGATGAACATGAAAGTGAAGTTGAACATCTCCCAGGCCTGCACAGTCACCAGATCTAAATATTTTTGAGCAACGTTGGGGTAATTTGGAGGAGCGAGTCAAAAAACGGACACTGTTCTGGAAGAGGTACGGCTCAAAATCGCTCCGGCCGCTGTGAAGGACTTGTATCTGTCATTCCCAAGATGAACTGATGCTGTATTGGCTGCAAAAGGAGGCCCTACACTATACTAATAAATGATTGTGTTAGGTGTTTCATTTTCATCATCCAACCCTTGTGTGTGATTTCAGAAAGAAGTAAATTATCTGAGGCAAATGCAGAGTGGGGGTTAACAGGTTTGTGAAAGGTTTTGGAGGAACAGGAATATTATGGATGTTGAGAAAGGTGCAATTTAGTACCATCTAAAATAAATACTTGTGAAAAAAAAAAGCCAATAGAATAAAAACAGTGCAATTTCGGGTAACACTTTCTATGAAGACCATAATGAATTATAGCCCCATTTATACTTATAAGTATTACTATTCTATAAATATATTAATAAAGACTCATTAACTGCACTATAAGAACAATTATAGTTACATTTATATATATTTTTTTATAATTTTAAGTCATGCATTTGCTTTTTCAATGTACACGCTCATAATCCATTATACACTGATTTATAAATGATGACATATAAAATAGTTCCAGCCACTTGCTGTACCAATTAGTTATCAATTATGTCTTTAATGGCTAATGTTTGCATTATGAATGGTAATTTTGATTTGTTAAAATCTATATCTCCTCAACCATATGCATGGTATTGCTTATAGCAGTTTGAAATTACACTAATAATAAACTATTAAAATGTATAATGAGCATATCGTCATGATTTCTTAATATTTGCTTTAAGATTACATCCTATGTTTTCACTTTAAAGCCATCAATGATGCATTTATAGAAGTTATTATTGTCACCATTCTGTCTACATAGTTACCATCATTATTAGTTAATTTGTTTCATCTGTGTTCTATTAATTATCCTCATTTTTGTTGATCCCTCACATTCATTCATTCAAGTATTGTTTATATTAGCCCTCATTAAACTTTGCATTGGTACTTTATTCTTCATCTTCGTCTGCCTTCCTGCAACGACCTGTGACAATTATCACTCACAATAAGTATTTATAAGAACAAAACACGGCTACTAATAACAATATATTCACTTATTTGAAATAAATAAATCTGAATCACTATAAGGTCATTGTAACTATAATGTAATAACATTTTAGCAATGCAAGTTGCATCTTTATAAATACTTTCATCATGGAACCTTACGACTGACTAATACTTATAAATCAGTGTATAATTATGAGCATGCGGATTAGGCTAAATAAGCAAATGCATGACTTATAAGTAATTATAAAAATATAACTATATCTGTTCTTATAATGCAGTATAGGTCTTAATGAGTCTTCATAAATATATTTATAGAATAGTAATACTTATAATTCATTATAAGCATGGTCTTCATCGAAAGTTTTACTGAATTTGGCAGTATGCTGGCAATATCAATTGAGTTCAAACTTTTACATTGTCTCCAAATTACGCTGTTACGCAGACATAGGTTTAACCCAAATTATTCTCTGCAATGTCTGAAGTGCAAAGTCGTCAAGGGTGACTGCTCACTGCACTTACATATTAAAGCCTATTGGGTGCAGAATTGTAGGATACTTATATTTAATACAAAATGTGATCTCAGTCCACTTTACTTTTTGTTAGGTGCTGCTGATAATAATAAAGAGTGCTTCAAATAGGAAATTGTTTAATCTCCTTACTTATGCTGCCCGTAAGAACATTTTTTATTAACTGTATCTTTGATAAACTGCGAACAGTGTTGGAGTGGCATGAAGTTATATTTGATTTTCTTTCATTGGAATATATTACTTACTGGTCAAAAGGGAAAATGTATGTTTTATCAGACTCCTTTCTTTTAAGTGTCACAGGATGTCACATATCTTTTTGCAAAACCTTGGCAGGTCAACATGAACCTATTTTTTTTTGTTGTTGCTGTTGTTTGTTTTTTAATGATACAAATATCTATGGTTTATGTCTGAATGTACTTGTGATCTTGAAGAATAAAAAAAAAACAGGATAACATTTTTTTAATTGTCTTTGGATACATAAATAGATTCACAGAAAACTGGATGCAAATCACTCTTATAGCTAGTACAAACATTTCACACACAATGTCATCCTGGCACTTTATATAATTTATCTCCCTTAAAGTTAGTCGAACGTATAATTAAAATGCTTAGGCAATAATATATTTGCTCTAATATAATGCTACTATTTCAAGATACAAGACATCTTAAGCGGAAAAAAAGGACACGGACATGAAACTGCTCATACTTGTGTTTTTTGATTTACAAATGTTTATTGAATATTTAAAAATAAAGCCTTTTTAAAAGTCCATTTGCTTGAGATAGAAGTGATCTTGAAGATCGGTGGTACATCCCGTCTTCAGTTTTCTCTACATTCTGTGGTTTCACTCTGAGAAGAGATAAGAGAGCTTTTTCCATTATACACCAGACATATCAGTGAAACAAGATTATGGAAGGAAATAAGGCTATGCGTGATATTATCTTTCATGTGCATCAAAAATAAGCTAATTTAAAAAAAAAAAAAACTTACAGAACTGCTGTGTATCATGTTTGTTAGTCTGGATCTAATGGACTAACAAAAGTGTAGACCAGCAGCACACCTTTTGACCCTGGAATTTCCATGATTTTTCCACTCATTTGTCATTACTGGATACAGATTTCATTTATATCTCCTGATATGACAGTTGTCTACAGAAAGAGTAGGCCTATTCCATGACTTTTCCTATGTACAGGCCTAAAAAAATCAGTAAAAATAGGGCATATTCATTTATGTTTTAAAGTTTCCGTATTTCTGTTTTTCACCTGTAATTTGAATTTTGCCCTTCATTGTGTTGTGTTTTAGGGTTAAAGGAAATGTCCGTAATATTACTGGATTATGTCCGGACTCCGAGTAATAAACTGCCAGTAGCCCAACTACTGTTTCTTACAGTTTATCTTACATGTCCCGTGAGAAAGTGCCTGTGCATGTGTGTGATCTTGGATTTACCCTTTGATCCTGCGCATGGTGTTCTCCAGACTTTAATGAATATAGTGCTCCTGAGTGCAGAACAGCCCCTGATGTACAACACGGGTGTGATGATCGCATTGAGACGGGACAAAATGCGCAGGGGGTCTGTGCCATTATTTTTAAACAGATAGCACGGAGTCCCCCTTAATGTACACACAGTTGAATGAAGAAACAATGGCAACCACGCGATCAGAAAACACATGGCAACTATTATGATGAGGTAAATGGACGCGCGCTTGTTGTCCCGTTCCGCGCTCGCCGGTTCGCGTTCTAGCTGAAATCTTGCGATGAAAAACAACTTGAAGTTCAAGCCAATCATGATAACGACAGAGAAAATGTTCGCCACAAAAGTACCAAAGCCCGTCACTTTTTCAGCGACCCCAATAGTCACGAAATTATTAACAGCCACCATCAAAAAAGCATAAAGCCAGTAGGCCAGAATCACCAGTAATGTTCTGTTTCGGGTCATGCGCTGCGAGTATTTGAAAGGCGCGGAGACCGCGTGGTACCGGTCCGCCTGAGCGGCCAGAATCGCCATATAGGACAGACCCAGGAAAGTGGGGACGATATAGAAAGTGCGTGTCGGGGATTCATAATAATCGCGTACATCCATAACTCCTGCATAATAATAGGAGACGCCCGAGCAGATGTCACTGAGACTCGTGCTGAGCATGTACATGAAGCGGTTCTCTCTGCGCAGGGATCTGTTCATCATGATGGAGAGAAACACGGACACGTTGAGGAAAATTATCGCGGTGGCGTGAATTACATTGAAGAGAAACAAAAGCACGTTCTCGAAACTAGTAAGAGGCAGCACGGTGCCAAGACCCGCACTACTCAGAGAAATATTCATGAGTGATAAGAGTATCAATGAACGCAGATGTAATGGAGCTCAGACATCGCTGATGAATGATTAGCGCGCGACTGAACTCAGACGCTCGTGTGGGGCGTTTTTAAAATGAAGTGTAGGACTCACCGGGATTTACGTGGCAGGTTCATGGAAGTTTCAGGGCCTGTTTTAATTAACTGTCTGCATATAGAAATAAATGAGAGCACATAACATTAGGGACAATAAAATAGACTATTTTCCACTCCATATCTATTTTTCTTTTTTATAGTTAGCAATTTATGGGCCAATATTAACTCTTCCATACATAAATTATGACCTCACCCAGGGAATTTTTACTTATGTTTATTGATCTTAAGGCATTTTTTCAAAGAGATTTTCAGATGTCCTCTTGGACAGTGTGTTTTTGGTTTTAACTGAACTGAAGAGATACTTTATTAAACATACTGTAATGAAATTATATAAAATCATGAAAATAATGGGTCATTCTTAGCATTCGGTGCCATTTGAGTCCTCATGACATAATGTAGTATATTTTGAGTAAAAATGGGCTAATACTTGTTTCTAAATGATCATCTTAAATATTTTTTTTTCAATCATTTTATATTTCTACATTTTTTACATTTAAAACATTAATCTCTTAACATAATTTATGCTATTATAATTTGCTGTGTAAATCCATACATGCCATGTCTAAACAGCCTGTGTCAATCCAAAAATGGATTTTTATTGATACCAACTTCCTTTTATTTGGTCATAATAGCCATACACAGTGTCTTTGCATTCTGATTGAATTTGTTGACTAAATTTAACAATCTGACATAAGAGGACAGATAGCTATGACAAAAATACTGTTTTCTCTTGGCTTTATTATTAGTGTTTTGATCTTCTCTCAACTGAGAGAGCACATCCTGCATTATATTGTATTATAATGACTATTTAATATTAGCCTACCACTATTGACTATAGGCATGTTGCATATTAATTATTCTAGGAACCTCAAAGCACATTTTAATTTTTGTGTAATTTGTGGTACTCCATAATGATGTTTGTAGCATAAGTAGATCCCAAACATAAACTCAAGCCCAGGGGCCCTCATCCCCATAAGTCCAGCCCTGGTGACAGTGTATATGATGCACTAGTGTCCACCGTGGAGGTTGATGTGCAACTATGCCATCAAAACTCTTGCATAAAATGCTTTTTCAGCGGTCCACTGACCTCTATGCGTGAAAGGGTTTAAGTGTTTGACAATTTTTGGGGCCCAAACTGTCGCTTTTTAAAAACGATATCACATATTTTGACCGTTTTACGAAAAGGCTCATAAGAATAGGCTACAATTATCAAAATGCATGATCCACAAATCTCTTATTGCAGGCCCACCATCTCTCCCATCAATCACAGCACAACGGTCTCTGACACCAAGCAAATAAAAATCTCTAGTGCAGACTATTCCCAATCCCATGTGTGACATTATCTGAATCATAGTCGAATTTCAGTCTCATGGGTTTGAGCCTCATCTACTTAAACACCCTTTAATCAGCACCAGTGTCTTCCATCTAAAAGGCTCTTTACAATGCTCACCTTTAACCTAACCGTTCCACTCTCTGTTGACTTTTCGCGTCCTGAAGATTATTTGATATTTATTTTTCATATCCTGTTCGCCACATGTTCGTCTCTCCTGGCAGGGTCAGTGGTCATCGGCATCATGAGCACCAGGGCCCTTCGCTCCCAGAACCGCTTCATCTTCATGTTAAACACCAGCATCAGTGACACGTTAACCGGCGGCTCTGTCTTCTACCTCGGCCTGTTTGACGTCCAGGAGGGTTACCCGTCCCGAAACGGCACTTATTACATTTTACCGTCATTTCTAGGGGTGAACGTGTTGACATTTGTGTTTGCTCAGTTTGACAGATACCTGGCTGTGTGTCACCCCTTCTTCTACAAGCGTTACATCACGCGCGGGGTTGTGATTGGCGTTTGCGCGCTCTGTTGGATTTATACATATTCAATTCTTACTGTTCAAAGTGTCGTGCCTGTTGCTTATGCCGCGCAAATGAACGCGTTTGGGGTCATTGTCCTACAAGTGATCGTGGCCATCAAAGTGTTAATGACCGTGAAATTGTACTTGATCGCGAGGCATCAGCTCAGCCGAGAGATGCCCAGCAGCGACAAGGAGAGCAAGAAGGAATCACTGCGCATCATCGTTTATGTGGTCATTTGTTTTCTCATCTTGTGGGCTCCGTCTTTTGTGAATATCTCGGAAAAATATGTGACTAAGAACGGGCTGAGGTTCAAAAATGAAGCTACGAATCTTTTCGCGATCATGGCGCGAATGAACGCGCTCAGCACCCCCGCGCTGTATATTTGGGGTAGTCCGTCTTTGCGCGCGGCCGTTTGGAACTCAGTGTGGAGTAAAATATTCAAGAGAAGAAAGACAAGGTTTTTGTTTTTGTTACTGAATGTAAAATGTTCAAATCCATGCACACACATCTGTAAAAAATATTGTAATAGAGCAATGCCAACTGTAAGGCTCTGTAAGTGTAGTAGGGCTACTATTTTTCAATCTAAAATGCTTGATAACTTTGAACAAAAATTATATGCATCCTAATGAAAAACAGATCAGAAGTTAATGTACTAACAACACACTCCAAAAAATAATCCTTATATTATGGATTAAGAATTTTAAAAGAAAAAAAAAATAGAGCTTAATAAAACATTTCGTATAAATCTTAATGGAACAAATGAATAGACCATTTCAGTTTGATTCGTATTCATAAATAATAGTAACAAAAAAAGAAAATGTTTAAATTTATCAATACAAATAACAAACTAAATAAAAGAAAATGTTTAAATTTATCAATACAAATAACAAACTAAATAAAAGAAAACGTTTAAATTTATCGATACGAATAACAAACTAAATGGTCCATCCGTTGTTCCAGATTTACAAAAAATTTTTCCTTAAGATTATTTTTTTTACTCATTTAAAATGATTAATCCATAATATGAATAATATGTAGCTTTAGGATTATTCAAGTCAATTTGATGGCATTTTACTACAATTGAAATTCGTAAATCTTAAAAAAAAAGAAGAAAAAAAAGGCTTGAGTGTAAGAACGTTCCAAGAACGATGTTCTAATAACGTTCCATAACATTGTTTTAAGAACGTTGGTCCTAACATTTACAGAACTTTTAAAAACATAAAATTGTGGGAACGTTCTGTGTTGGCTGGGTAGGGTCCAAAAATCTGAGACTGCTAATGAAAATACTTCTAGCACTTTTTATTCCAAATCAAGTTTTCCCCAAAAATCCTAAATCTTTATTTTCCGGTTGAAATGAGGGGGGAAAAGTTTTTCAATATGGTCTCAGACTTTTTAACCCCACTGTATGAATCAACCTTACACAGCTGAAGGCACATAACACACTAACTAATCCATTAAACATTTCCTTTGTCAGTGTTATTAATAATTTAATCATCAAGCTGTGTGCAACCTTACATCAATACGTTTGTCCGTGTCTTTTGAAACAGGGTGGACTCTGGTCATGTGAAACCCAAGAAAGGAGAGAGAGTTCTCAGCATCACACAGAGTTCCAGAGACACATGAAGACTGAAGACTCTCTCTACTGAAACACTGAGATGATCCCAGCCATTACAACAGAGCAGCTAATATTAAAATAATATAGGTTTGGCTTCATGATCTATAATGCCAAATTTCACAATATTGTCTTAAGTATATGATGCTCATGTCTTAATGTCTTGCAAGGATTTCCTCCTCCAAACTTAGCGTGGGTAACTTGTGCCTTAAAGTTATATTCTTACTATTTTTTACATTTCATAGATTATTGATACACTAAGTTGTGAAGTAAAGTTACCTCATAAATTTACAGAATTCCTTGTTAGTTCTTGTGTATTTCAGCTGCTGGAGAAAAGCGTGCCATTTTGCATAATTGAGAAAAAAATATGGTTAGGAATTTAATATAAAGGTTGTCAGTTACATTTTTCACTTAACTAAATCTTCCTGAAACTACACCACGACAAAAAAACTCCAGGGAACTATATTAATTTTTCAATTCATAACGGTTTCAGAACCTATGTTTACAGTAAAAAAAAAAATAAAAAAATACATACCTTTATATATATATATAAAAAAATCAATCAAATTATAGACGTCATCACATTTAATTTCAACATTTGTTCAATATATTTACACTGTACTAGCAGCTCTGCAAAAATGCAACATCTTAAAGCCAAGCATGTATATTTAATATACTTTTCTTTCTTCATTTCAATTAATTATTGAATGTATTCATCAAATTAATAAACTAAATTGAGGTTACAGGTCAAGACCATAAAGTTGTTGTTTTTTTCCCAAACAAACAGAAACATTAGACCAAATGTGCATCCTAAACTTTATTGGACTGTTTTAATAAAACTTTTTAAAAAATATTCTCAGATATAAAGATGAAGACTAAATACTGTAACTGAAGAGGTTAACAACGTCAGATCAGTGTTTATTCCAAAAAACGGAAAGCTGGAAGGTTAAAAAGAAAACAACACGAACTGAATATCACATCCAAATAAATGGAAACCGAATTAGGAAGTAACTCAAACTTGAGACAATACGGATCACAAAGCAGCAAGTTAAAGCCCATTTTCAGACTCAAAATTTCGAACTGTTTTGAAAGGAGTCAATGCAAGCTGTGAGAACAGCTGAGGACTCTTCCATAAAATTGGGTTGAGAATGAAGCTTTACAATACTGAGACCCTAAAAAACAGCCAACATGAACTCAAAACCTCAATGTAGACTTAAATCAAACAAAGTTGTGAAACTGCAGGTTCTATGAAACCATTTAAATCTCTCATTACCTGCAGCTCACAAGTTCAGTCTGTTCCAAGGCTGAGCTGAGGGCCTGAGTGGCGTTTCAAACCCAAAATTGGGTTGAAGTTGGCAATGAAGCTTTTTCTGTCACAGTATATAGGGATGAATATGCGGCAGACCAGCAATCATCTCCAGTCTTCTGCTAGAACTCTTAGTATGCATGAAACACAAATGTAGAGAGTGAAAATGAAGGTAAAACAGAGGAGATGCAGGGTTTCACTCTCCCTTTGTGACCAAATCTTCAATGTAGGCGTCCAGCTCATCATCACTGCTGATCTCAATATCCTGCGGAACAAAATACACACATGATCAAAGGAATTCCTTTGATCCAAACATTCTTTTCTCATTGATAATTCTAAACAGCTACTATTCTCATTTCCTTGACAACGGTCCACAAAATCAAAACAAATAGCAAAATGGATTTATATAGGAATATTATTATGTGTGTCAATGCAGTAAGTAAGGGTGTGTGTGTGTGTGTTTCAGACCTCCTGGACTTTCTGCAGAAGAGCGACGATGTTGGTTCTGAGTTTACGGAGTTTCTCTTCAGATTCGCGTAGTTTGGCTTCTGCCCCGCTGCTCTTCTCCTCAACGGCTCGTGCACGAGACTCGGCCCGCGTCTGGTAGGAATTACACAGACTCTGGAGTCCGGCCTCATACTGCTGGAAATACTCTTTCTGCAATGCACAAGACACTAAATTGAGCACTCAAATCATTTAGCCTTGTTATAAATATCTCAACCATGATCTGTACTCACGATGGGAAAGGCCACAAGGTCCTCAGCACTCATAGTGTTCACAGAATCTTTAGGGATTCGGAAATCCGGAGGGAAAAAATACCGTATAAACGTCCTGCGCAAAACAAACCATGAATGTAGGGATGAAACACACACACACAAAAAACGCACTCATAGTGTTCACAGAATCTTTAGGGATTCAGAAAAATGGAGGAAAAAAATGGCATATAAATGTCCTGTGCAAAACAAACCAGGAATGTAGGGATGAAACACACACAAAATGCATAGATCATTAACAGAAACACACCTCATCATGGTCACCAGGCCTTCTGTGGTCTCTCTGCTGGGCCCGCTCTGAGTCGTGTCAGGCTCAGCAGCAGTGGGCGGAGTTACAGACCGTGCTGGACCCTGATTGGTGTCTGGACTTCGTGACTCTGGAGAGGCTGGACGCATAAGACGGACATCCTCGCTGCCCTTAAAAACCCTGAAAACAAACAAACAAACACAAATGAACAAACAATTGATGTACAAAAACAACTACCATTTTGAAGTTGCAATGAAACAGAAGCAGGGTCGGAAATTAACGGGGTTTGGGGTAAAAATGCAAAAAAAAAACCAAACAAAAAAAAAACCACCTCTAACTTAAAGCCAAGCTTCATTTGTCTCTTTATTCTATTGTATTTATTTGTACTATCATTTGTAATTTTCTTATTTTATTACTGACTGTTTAAATTTACTGTGCAAATTTAGTTTAAAGTTTCAAATAAAGCGTCCATGTGCTATGTGAAAGCTATTGCTACAAAATGACCCAAATTATAATAAATAAAAAAATATTATTTTTTAGATATAAACAAATCTATAGCCAGGTTTCCATCCAAGGATTTTTTTTGCCAATTATCAATGGCAGTTGTATTCGGGTAAGAACAGTGGCGGGCCGTGCATTTCACACCTAGGCCTTCAGTGGTGTCCTACCTGAATTAATAACTTTTAATAGTGTGGCAGCGCAGACTTTCTATAATTGTTGCGAAATTGCTGTTTTTATTTTGCACCGGCAGTTATAGGGTTAATGCGGTGATTTGGGAAAAGGCCGGGTAGAGAGAAACGAGCGAGTGAGTTCGGCTTGTGTGTTAGTGTAGTTGTTCTTGCATTCGGATTATAAGTTCAGAAACAGAGCCTCTCTTGTCTTCTCCTTCAAGGGTTGCAATATGTTTGAAAAAAACATTAAATCATAAATTTCTCAACTAATAGTGAAGCTGTGGGTTTTAGTTACTAAGAAATATATATCCGTTTTAAGCCTATTCATTGATAAATCACAGAACAGAGTTTAAAATATATTTCTGCGCTACTGAATGACTGTGCAATCTTCACGTGATGAGCACGCTACTGTCTATGTGTGTGTGTGTGTGTGTGTGTGTGTGTGTGCGCGCGCGCGCGCGTTACAATGCAGCAGCGCATTGGTTTAGGACAACGATTAACTTGCGTGTACAATAAGCTGTTTAAAACTAGTCGATGCTGAGTTTAAAAACGTCATGGCAGACCATTAAAGTCGAATAGTCTGTGCAACCCCTAGGAGTTTCCCTTTCAGACACAACATTTATAGGAGGAGATTATTTAAATAAGTCACACAACATGCTTTTATACAACATGGTTTGCTGTAGTATATTAACTGGCATTTGCGCCATTATTTAACACTCGAAAAAGCATTTTGGGATTGCTTTCTTACATTAATTTGCCCTGTTTAGTAAATCTGGCCCTTTGTGTAATATGTCATAAATGTGGTAAATATTGTTTAGTGTATGATTGTGCATGTACCAGCGATCTCTTGGAGTGTTCATGGGAACGTAGTCGAACTTGACTTTCCAGCGTACATTGTCCTTTCCCGTCTCTACTGCGGTTACACGACCCGTGAACCACTCGCCGTTCACCTTTGCCTCTACCTGCATGCCTTTATCTACAACACACACCATTGATTAGATCTCAACCACACAATTCCACGCATCTCTTTACTATCCGAAATGATATACATATATTACCTTTCTGTGCATTATTTTTTATCACATCTTTCTTCAGATCTTCATTAGTGCTATTCGTGATAACCTAAGAGAGAAATTCAGATTAATTAAATATGTATTGAGTGTGAATTAAGCGGTGTGAACGTGATTCTGTACCTCAGTGTTGGGTTGTTTGACTGATGCTGTTGCTGCTGCTGCTACTGTTTTTTTTTCCACTGCAGTTTTCCCTCGAGCCTGAACAGACGCCGCCATCTTAGATTTTTTGGGTTGAGGTTCATCCTCTTCTGACGCACTTTCTTCTTCATCCTCTTCTTCTTCTTCCTCCTCCTCCTCTTCACTTTCTTCTTCCTCGTCATCCTCCTCTTCTTGGACTCTACCCTTCTTTATGTTTCCTTTCTTGCTGGGTGGAGTTTGTTTGCCAGCAGTCTTGGCGGGCGATGGCTAGCATAAAATATTTACGATTTTTTAGCTCCGATATTTTTAAGCACTGTGTGACATTTTTAAAGTGTGAAAACACAAGATATTGAAAGTTTGAGTTTATGTATGTGTTTTTGAGCATGTATGTAAGACGACTTACTGTAGCAGTGCGGTTCTGCATGGCACTTCTGCGAGCCGGCGTTTTTGTGGGCGGCGGGGCTACGGGTTTGGGGGCGGGTTTTGTTGCCTTCGCTGCAGGGGACGGCTTCGCTTTGGGTGGAGGTGCTGGTGGGGTCCGCGTGGGTCGTGAAGGAGGCGTTGGTTTAGGGGGAGGAGTTTTTGTTATCTGCGGTTGACTGACAGCTTTTCTGACCACTGCAGGGAGAGGTGGTGAACGTGGGCGGGGTGCTGCTCGCTGGGATGAGCGGGTCGGCTGTAAGGGTTGAACAAAATAAAGAGAACAATAAATAGCTTGAAACCTATCAAAAACATATCCAGGTCAAATAAACACTTTCTCTTAATAAAAAAAAATTATGCCTATTTTTAGGATCATTATTTTATGACAGTTAAGCATATTCCCAGTTATATGGAAGCTTGTTTTCGCCACAGAATAAAAAAAAAAAGGTAATTGAGACTTTATCTCACAATTCTGACTTTTTTTTTTATCAGAATTGCGTGATATAGTCACGATTGTGTTATAAAGTCAGAATTGTGAGATATAAACTCGCAATTACGAGAAAAAAAGTCAGAATTGCAAGTTTATATCTCACAATTATGACTTTATAACTCACAATTATGATAAAGTCAGAATTGTGAGATGTAAACTCGCAATTGTGAGACAAAAAGTAGCGATTATCTTTTGAAAATGTTTTATTCTGTGGCATTACAGAATAAAACATTATACATTTACTCAACATTAAAATAAGTAAATCAAGTATTTATATATCATGGTAAAAAAATCAGTAAGTACTATTTAAAATGTCCAGCTGCATTTGGCCAGAAAATGTGCTTAATTGCAGTAAAAATAGTGCAGATTTAAAATAAAACTTTTTGGTGTGCGATTCATCCACAAACATCTAGATATACACATACTGTACCTGAGGCGTGCGCTCTTCTGTAGGTTTTGTACTGACATCTAGAGGCAGCCGTTTTATATCTGTTGCTGATTTTATTGTTGTGGTTTTCTGAATTAGGAGAAATAAAGCATAAATTTAACCAAAACAGACAGAGAAAAGCTCAGAAGAGAGCTGAGCTGACAGACAGACCTGCAGGGACTCCAGTTTCTCTTGCTGCTGACGGATTTTATCTGACAGATCTTTCCGTTTGTCCTCTGTCGACTTGATGTCTTTTTTCAGAACGCCAACGGGCAAATTCTGCTTCTGCTCAGACGCATCACACCTAACAGAACAGAACAACAAACAAAACAGTAAGACACACACAGTCTTAAATGGTTAGACTGCTTCTGGTGTCTAGTTTCCCAACCTGTCCTGGGTCCCGTCCGGGTTCATGAGACACACCCAGCTGTCTGGGTACCGTTTGTCCACAGCATCCATCTGAAACGGCAACGTACGCCATTTCAAACACTTATCTACAGGAAGATAAAAACAATTTAAGAAATTAGATTCATACAGGGTTATTCAATTAAAGTTCCAAGATGCCTAGGCTCTATATTTTCTTCCGAGCGGAGGTTCAGACAATGCTTTTTTGCAATAGCTATACATTTTCATCTGAGCATCAGTAGTAATTAGTAGAAGAAAAGAAAAATCCTACAATCAAATAGTCATCAAAGATGAGGATATTGGGCCCTCGGAGCCAAAGCAGAGAGTCTGAGAATTTTAAAAATAAAAATAATTGTATTTGCTAAATTCTTGTTTTCGGCAGTGTTTAGCGAAAGTATCATTGTGTAAGTAAAAGTAGCGAAAAGGTAAAATGATGCTACTGTGTAATCACAAGTGCCACAATTAGAAGCAACATTCACATCAATCAAAAGTTTAATACTTTGGCTTAAGTATTAAGTCAGTAACCCTGAGTAGGAGCAAAATATGTTTTTAGGCTATAAATGTGTTTCTGGCATGTTAAAGAAAGTTTGTGAAGTGCTGAGAGTGAGTTTAAGTTCGTACCACACTGGATGGTGACCGGTATCTCCATGGCTCTCCGTCGGCGAAACCGAATTTCATTTGATGGGACGGCGTTCCAGTTGGCCGACAAATATCCAAATTCATCCCAGAATTTCACTATACCCTTCTGAGCTGTTGAGGGAAACATGTAATTCATGTTAAATTTTTTACAAACATTATTAAAAATTATATATGACTGCGCATGTTATTAGGGCTGCACAAGATATCGAAACTATTGAAATATTGCAAATGTATATACAGCGATATGCATATCGCAACGGCTTGCAATAACTGGGGTCATGAACAAAAGACAGAGAAAATCACTCACTGCTCTTGGCTGAATAACTTTTGTAGCTTTAATAAGAATCAGTATACTATATATATTTAATTCATAGAGTGAAAACTAAGCTGTGTTTTATTTTTACATTTGATTATTCAGTTTCTGTTGTTAAATAAACCTAATGTTGGCCTACCTGAAACCCTAAACACTGGTTTACAGTGATGTAAAAATAACACTGCTGTTCACTTTCAGAAGTTATAGGGATGTTTTCTTGTCACAAAAAGAATGTGAAACATGTATGTAGGTTATATCATTTTAAATATATTTTAAGTTTATTTTACACACTTTAAGCATTATCGTATCGCATATCGAATTTCGCATTATTTAATGAGTTATTGCATTTCGCATTTTTCTTCAATATCGTGCAGCCCTACATGTTATGAACAAAAAGAAGACAAACACATAGACTGACCTATACCGATGTCCTTCCAGTACTGGGCGAGATATTCTCCCATGGCTCTCAGTAAGTGTCTGTATTCTTTAGCGTCTGCAAAGTCCTGCTTGTTGTGCGTTGGCTCCAGCACTAGGTAGGGAACATCCACCACTCCTACAACACCTCCACAGGCCCTGACACACACACACACACACACACACACACAGTTAATGCTATTGTTACTAGAGATGCACCGATGTATCAGCCGATTTCTGATCAATTTACAACCACCGGCACATCAGCTATAGCATATATATCATCTATCCATATATAATCTAAAATTCATGCAGTGCTGCTATGTGCGTTTTAATGTTAATCAAACAACAAAAGACAAAAAATTACTAAATAACTTTTGTAACTTTCATAAGGATTAATATGTATATGATTTCCACAATGCAGAAAACGCTGATTTTTTTAATTTGCTGATTTAAAACATGATCAAAACACTATCTAATTTAATGACAAAAGTTCAAACAAGACAGCAAGAGACAAATATCGGAATCGACCAATAATTGTTTGTCAAAATTGGTATCGGCTCCAAAAAATCCTATCACTAACACTAATAACATCACTAATTGTTACACATCAGCTTGTATAATGCAATATCTGTGTGATTTTCACTCACATTCCTCCCTCCAGCTGTGGTCCCGTCTTCTCATACATCTTAATAAGACGACTGCAGTTATAGACAAACATACCATCCTGGTCTCGTCTCTCGATGTTCACGCCAAATATAAAGTTCAGCTCCTTGGGTTCTTTCAAAGCTCTGAAACAACAAAATGCTGATTTAAAACTGCAAATAAATCTAGACAATAGTGTGTTTTCAAGGATATGAGGCTATATTAGACCAAAGTCAAATTTGACAACTATAAAACATCTTTAAGAGGTCATAGTGTATTTGTATGAGTGGATGGGTGTGTGTTACTTTTGTTTGGATGCATGGATGGCTTGTTTTCTAGTAGCTTCGGCACGTAACGCCACAGCTGAATCCTGTGCCTTTCTCAGTGCGGCCTGAAATCATATGAGGAGAATATGAAACAAATTTATTAAAAACCTGCATATCAGACAAACTCATAAGTGCAATTTATGAGCTTCTGAATTCAAATTTCTTTAATAAATAGATATAAATTGATAAATAGTCCAGAGTTGTGTTCTGGGGCTGAATTGTGTGTGTGTTGGGATGGTCGTGGTCTTACTCTGGCTTCTTTGGATAAATCATCACCAAGCTTTAACTCCAGGGCACGAGCTTTACTCTCGGATTCCCGTGCCTTCTCCTCAGCTAGAGAGGAAGCCAAACATATGCACAAGTCAAGTGCCATTTATTTATACAGTGTTTTTCCCACATTGACATTTTTTTGGCGGGCGTCAAAACAATTTTTTTGTCCCGCCAAAGCCTTATTTGATCAGTTATTGTGATTTATGAGTGATGTTGATGACAGCTGCGCATGTTAACAGAGAGATAGAACGATAAAGAGCCCCTCCTTCCGCACGCACTCTCTCTCTCTTCAAACTAAGCACTTTCTTTGCTCTCTCTCCCTCACACATATTAATCAAAATCAGCAATGCAACGCTGTTTGCTACCTGTAAAAAGCACAGAAGAAGAGATGATTGATTGGTATGTTTACATCTCTCAACCCGTGTTTCAACTATATTAGCCTATTTATTACATTTACTTAACCTGTTAGTAATGTCTTGATTATTTAATGTATTTTTAAACAAATTTGTCATGAAAGCAACTTATGACAGCCACTGTGTAAATGATTATATTTCAAAAATGCATTGGAGTAGAAAACAGGGTGTCTACAGATATAAACAAGTTAAATTTAAGACTTTTTAAGACCTTTTTAATGCCACTTTGAATGAAATTTAAGACCAAACCTGTGATGGAAATACACATTATATTACAAACGTATATGTAATATTTAATGTTTAACCTAAGTAAATTTAATATTAACTACTTGTTTATTGAACTAAAATCAAATGTAACATTTGCAATCGTGAGAATATTCAGCAAAATAGCTCCCGTCATGTTATGTTACTTAACTAGGCTATATCATATGTTATAAATAAAAAACATGTTTTTATGTGTGCAGGGCTCCAGACTAACTTTTTTTACTAGGAGCGCTGTAGCCCCTGACTGAAATTTTTAGGAGCGCAAGCAGAATATTTAGGGGCACACCTTAAATCAGCTTGCAATGCAATTATTCAAATTTCCCCCAAAATAACTGTAATACTGACAAATTCTTTAATAATAGACTTAACGTACAGATATTACAATGTGCAGTTTTATTTTAAGTTCACAGGCTCCAGACTAACATCTGAGGGCCGCAGCACCGAGACACAGAGCTCTACAACACAGATCTGGCAGCACTGGGGTGGACAATAAAGCACTGAGCTTAATTTAGGGTGTAGATGAAATAAACTCTAATTATTATCATTCATAATGTCTTAATATAAATTAAAAAGCAAAACAAGAAAAAAATTTATATTAGGGAGTGAAAATATCCAATAAGCATCCTACTGTTTACAATGGCAATTTATTGTAATTTTAAATAAGTGTTTAAATAACAGTTTTCCTACATCTTAACATTTTTAGTTTTTAGGACAATCTTTAAAGGATGAACAAAAATGTGTTGGCCATCACATTAAAAATAACATTTATGTTATAGTTATGTTATATATTATAGTTTTGAAGTGCTGAAAAAAGATAGTAGTAGTACTTGTAAGCGTTTCACTATTTCTGTCACAATACCATAGTAATGTGTAGAGTTACTACATTAGCATAAATCCATGGTGAATGTTGCTGATTTGTGAACTGAAAGCCTTCTATAAGTGTTTCTCCTGGTTTCCACGTCAGCGCTGTGTTGATCTGATATCGATGGTTTTTAACAGAAAACTGAATTACTCCGAATCGGAGTGTTTCTTACTGGATCTCGCAGCGATGGTGTTATTAATTCTGAGGCGAAGTCAATGGATTTCTTCACTGGATCTCCTAGTAACAGTGTCCCGTGATCGAGATCGACCCGCAAGTGCAAGTTCGGGGCGCTGCGCTCTCTATTATTGGTCCGTGAAGCATAAATGAGTAGCGCATTTTCGTTCCGCTTTCATTTTGTTTGCATTCGCTGCTCGGCAACGTTGTGGTCGCGCCAGTGCGACCTAAATAAATATTTGGTTGCACCGGCAGGAAAAATGGTCGCAAAATTTCTGGAGTCTGGAGCCCTGGCTGTTATGCTCATTTGTTTTGATTTCTTACTATAAAATCTCTCACAGAGACCGGCAGCGCGAGTCTCAACAGCGCTACCAGAAGTCATTATCATTATCAATCGCTGTTTATGTAATAAAATCAGAATCATTCTCGCGATTCGATGCTTCACTGGTTATTTGACTGGAGAAATTTTAGCGGTAATGTGACCATAAATTTTTAAGACCCATCGAGTCTGAATTTAAGACATTTTAATACTTTTTAAGGCCTTTTATTAGGAAAACTTTATTTAAGACATTTTAAGACTTTTTAAGGACCCGCGGCCACCCTGGAAAAGTAATTTTATATTAAGAATTAGAAGGTAATGCAAAACCTGCTTTATGTGCAATTTACAGTTTTCTTTTATTTGAGCGTTGATTATTATATCTAAAAATAAATAGCAACTGAATTTAATAATTTGGGCTCTGTTGTTAAATTGTAACCTTTAATATTATAGTAATGTGTAATTAAGGCCTCCCCATATAGTTTACAGCATTAGCTAAGATAGATTTTTTTTTATCCTTTAGAAAATTCATTATAATAGAATTTATTTAAACACAAAACAGTTTAATAAAAAAAGAATACATTTTGTATTTTGTTTTCTCCCTCCTGCTGTACCGAACCGTGACTTCAATACCGAGGTACGTACCGAAACGTCATGTTTGTGTACTGTTACACCCCTATTGTGTGTGTGTGTGTGTGTGTGTATATATATATATATATATATATCACACTACACACATCATTATACAAGAAAAGACAGAAGAAGAACTAGGACAGAAATATAAGCACTCACTTTACTAAGGATCTAGTCTAAAACCAATTTATATTTCCTCCTCTGTTTGAATCTTTATCAAAGGAAGGGCGAGATGATGCCTTTACAAAAATGCCCATTTCCTGTGTGCTTGTAAAGCAAGCAGCTACATCGGTCAACACTTGAGATTCAGTATTTGTGGAGTTAAAAAGCAGAAATGACCAGATAGAGGAAATGTCATCATAACCCACAAAGCCCGAAGTCAACTTCCCTTAACACCCACCTGCGATACAAGTCCAGTTTGAGCTGTTTATGTGGGCTGGGATTAAACTCACCGAGCTTCGAGAGGTGATCTGCTTTCTTGACCTCCTGCTCCGCACGGGTTTTAAAGCGCGTCGACGTGTATTTGTACATCCTAGAAGTCAAAAGAACAGGATGTTCTGTATTTAGGATTGTTTTTGCCACTGCCTCTGAGGGAGTTACAAGAACGCTCCACTATAAAAAAAAGTACTTTTTCACAACATTGAGAGGTTTGATTTGAAACCCTGAGGCAGTGTATATGTGTGAAGCTGGTATTTTTGCACGTTTACCTAGGGTTGTACAAGCAACAGGACAATCGCTTGGTTCGAACTTTATGACTTTGAATGAAGATCCTCATTCTGGGGTCGATGTACAGGACAGCAGCATACGCACGGAAGGACCTCCTCTCTGGCTTTCTGTTTAGAAAACAAATGTACATTCAGCATCATCAAAAAACTTCCAACATTGCATTATCATGCTAAAAACCCACACTGTATGCCAGCTCAAGAGAAACAGACTGGTGCAGGTATGACGTCACTTTGTAGGCCAATCGGCAGTTCGCATCACGCTGGTTCCCTCGGCAAAAACCCAATAGGATTTAGCCATGGGCTTTTGGATTATCGCTAAAAACATGCTCTGTGATCAACAAAAGTTTATGATACTTGCATGTTTTGTCCATCAAGATAATTATCACAGATGAACACAACTTTCATGAATATTGAAGCCTAAATGCAGTCGCCAGAAGTAAAAAACTAAAGCTAGGCTATAAACGAACTACATCACGAATTCAACGTCACCATCACTAATCCTCCGAAAACTCGTCCAGTTTTTATCGAAAACATTTTCCCAGAACATTTGAGTTAGAATAGTTTATGAGCACAATTATAAGCATAACAATGCTGTAAAAGCGGACTGAGTTTACCTGTTCGGCGTGATGATGTTTAATCTCCTCGACAGACTCTGTAGTCTCATTTAGCCACTTATTAGCAACCGCCTTTTTCAAGACACGCAACAGCTTCATAAAATGACAAGTGGGGTAATATTGATGTATTTTAGGTCGTAGAATAAAACGTGAAAGTGTCTTGAGCTTGTGTTCACCACAGACCTTATTTCAGCCATTTAACCAACATCCCATTAAAAAAAAACATTGACTTCGGGACGATGGAACCGGCAGTGCTACAATGCAACTCGCTTCTGCGTTTTGGCTTACAAAGTGATGTCATACCTGCACCAATCTATATCAGTCGGTTTATGACAATCCTGCTCCCGGAGGGCCAATTTTCTGTAGAGTTTATCTCACACTTGTCTGGAAGTTTCTAGAAATCCTGAAGATCTTGACTAGCTGGTTTAAGTGTGCTTAGAGTTAGTGCAGCTTGATTATGGCAAAAATCACAACTATTTAACACTATTATTGGTGGGTGATATGATCAAAGTCTTATTTCACAATATGAGTAATTTAAAATATCAGTGAAATTTCACAATTATCGAAATTAATACTAGGTTAACTAATGTAAGAAAAAGGTCATCAAAGCAATTACATATGACAAGTAAATAGTCAGCAATACAATAAGAACAAAGAAACTAATTACAAACAAAATGGACAAATAAGTACAGCAGAGTACATAAGTGTTTTAAGTTTTTCAGGAAGATGTACTAACAGTGGTATATAGCCTAGTAATAGTAAGTAATAGCCTACAAAAGAAAATTGAATAATCAAATGTAAAATAACACTGCATAGTCTTGCTGTATACATTAAATATAGATTAGTCCTTATAATTAAATCTACTTAAGTTATTCAGGCAAGATCAGTGAGTGATTTCCCTTTGTCATTTGATTATCATAAATGACATAGTATGCCTGCTAAAGACTGTGCAATTTCAGCAATCCTATAAGATCATTACAAATCACACTGTACGACATGGATCTAATAAACTTGGGTACGACATGTACAGTATGTAGACTGTATGATGATGACGCCTATTGAATCTTAGGCTACGACACAAGTTAGTATAGAAGAATAAAACGTCATCAGCATGCGCTAGTGGTAAACAAATAGAGCAAGATGAATCGCACTTTGGCAATTGTGTTTATTATATACGCTGAAAGAGGAGGAGGAAGAAAAAGAGGAGGAAGAGAAAGAGTAGAATATGGATGCGTCATGTCTAGGGAAAAGAGGACAATCTTGCAAATGGCAAAAGTAGTTTTAAGTTTTAGAGCTATATCGCGGATCCAATAAACTGTTCTTTCTCAACTGTTTACGTATACTTAAGACAATCTTTAATATCAAACACGTCCCGCAGTTTAGCAACAGTAGACTGCATTTTACAACACTCACTTGTTATTAGGCTGATTTGGATGTTAAAGTCCCCCTGTAGTCAATTTTATCCCTTAAAACTCATCTTTCATCACCAAAAAAAACAACGTTTTTTTCTTGTTGCCTTAAAGTAGCTTGAATGTAACTTTACACCCTTGCCTCATTTAGCATACGTGGTTCTATGAATATGCAAATTAGCCCCGCCTCCACTCATTGAGATCAACTCGTTGACGTTCACACGTTGACCTGATTGGTTACAAGGTAGTTTGTGACGTCAAAAACACCAGCGATTTCAAACCGTGTTTTTGAGACTGTCTTTGGTTAACTGCAGTTTAAGGAGAAAATACTCAACGATGGTGTTTACTTATGAATTTGCACATGGTTTGTCTTGAAGCATATTAAAAACACCATATAGACAGTCAATTACGATTTCGAAAATCAATTACGATTAATCACACAGCCCTACTTAAGAGTTATTGCTAAGATCTGCAGAAATTGGACTCGATAAAACAACCCTGGTTATGATAATTAGCGTATGGACTCACACTCCCTCTACGGGCGTCCCGGCCATCATAATGTCCTGGTGGTCCGTCTCCACATCCAGCTCCGGCTCTCGGTTATCCATCAACTTCAAATTATAAACTACAACCAGTGTACCTACGAACACACAATACTCAGATTTAACGGCCTCACCAGACACAATCTGATTAACCTCAATAATTAAATTTCAGACAAAGTGCTGTAAAAACCAACCGCTGGGTCCTTCGATCTTCTTGAACTGCCGAAATAGCTGCTCTTCGTTCTTAAAAGGAGAATACTTAAAGATGAGTTCAGTCTCAGTAGCGTACTTCTCAGTGTCTTGAGTCAGAGGCTGCTGGGTTTTCACGTCCCAACTGGGTAATGGGACAATCACCTATGAGAACAGGCCAAAAGCATTTAGAGATCTGCTCTTCGTTTAAAATGAGCATTTGTGTATAATGCTTTGCCATCAACTTCTTACCTCATCCAGACCCTCTTCTTCATGAAACGTTCGCGACAAAAACAAACACGTTAATTTGTCGTCTTTTTTGGTGAAAAGAATGAAGTCCTTCCCAATACGCATGGAACCCCTAAAAGAGACAAGGATGTTTTTTGTATTAAAAAACACATAAATAACAAGATAATGGCAGTTCATCGGTTTCCAAGAAAAGTGTAACGATACATACGACTTTAATCCGTTTCCATACTGGCCGATGTGAGTGGACTCTGGGAAACGTTTGCTCGATTTGCCGAACTGGATGACATGAGTGGCTTCACCTATTTAAAACAGTTCTGTTGTCATCACTGTTGTGTATGAAATCTTGATTGAAAATGTATGCATTTTGTGGTATGAAGCGTTTGGTTTTCTTTGCTTTACTCACTGGGGTCCATTCCAGTGCCATCGTCAAGAAAACACAGCATAAACCCGCCTCTCAGATCTGGTCTCTTCTCTGATTGGTGGTAACAAATAAATATTAACAATCTATTTTGTTATAATACAGATTTTAGCAAATGTTGAAATTTATTTCTACAACTTAGTTAAAACCATTGTATCTAACCTGTGTAGATGTCTATCCGTGTGGCATTGGCGTCTCTGTAGAAAATAAATGGAGTGGATGTTCACTTCAACAGTGCAAATCTTTTTGATGATACAAGCCCTTTTTACAGCTGGTATTAAAGGTGCTCTACGTGATGTCACACGTTTTTTTAGGCCAAAACATTTTTTGTCACATACAGCAAACATCTCCTCACTATCCTCTTACTAGATCAAGAAAATATGATCATATAACACCGATTTTATCATCACTTCATTGGTTACCTATAAAGTTCCGTATTAAATACAAGGTATTGCTTTTGACTTATAAAGCTCTAAATGGTTTAGCTCCAGTCTATTTAACGGATCTTCTATCGCCTTACAATCCATCGCGCTCTTTAAGATCACTAGATTCGAGGCTTCTTTCATTCCTAGGATATCCAGATCCACCAAAGGAGGCAGAGCATTTTCACATTTAACTCCGAAGCTCTGGAATAGCCTTCCTGATATTGTTCGTAGCTCAGACTCGCTCTCCAAGTTTAAAACTAGACTGAAGACGCATCTATTTAGCCAGGCATTCATATAAATTTTTTATCTTACAGTTACTGTAAATTCGGCCTCTAGTTCATAAACGCCAGAGGAGAACTGGCCCCCGACTGAACCTGGGTTCTCCCAAGGTTTTTTTTCTCCATTGGGTCATCTGATGGGGTGTTAGGACACCATTAGGTCACTGGATGGAATTTTTCGGTTCCTTGCCACTGTTGCCTTTGGCTTGCTCAGTTGGGGATATTCAAATTAATTAACCAATCATACCATTGATCAGCTCTACCAAACTTGGATGTCTTTTTTCCAGTAATAAACATTAAGTTGTTTTGATTGATACTGTGAAGCAGCTTTGATACAATCTGTATTGTGAAAAGCGCTATATAAATATATTTGACTTGACTTGACTATCCGCTAGCTGTCCCCTGAACACACTGTAAAATAACGCGGTCTCTGCAGTGCAGACACCCCAGGCTCCACACACGGCAACAAAAACAAACTGGGCTAACCCGCACCACGAAACATAAACTGTTCCAGCCAATAACCGACAAGAAGGATTTGGGGGTGGGGTTTGGGCGGGTTAGTGCGCAGATGAGGAGGAGGGAGGGTCTAACTAGCCTCCATTTTGTTTGACAATATTTAAACGTCAACAAGAGGTGACGTCACCCGACATCGCTTAGAGCACCTTTAAGATGCCAGTAAGTTTTGGTAGATCGGATCACAAGTAGACAAGAGAGACACATTCCCGTTTACACCTGGGGCCTCATGTACAAAGACTTGCGTTGAATTCATACTAAAACATTGCGTACGGACTAAGCTGTAAATGTGCGTACGCACAAAAAAAAACAGATGTATGAATCTCTGCGTACGAAGGATCCCACGCATATTCTCTTTGTACATCCCAATTAACGTAAAAATGAGCGCACATGCACGAGCACAACAACCCACCCAGTCTCCTCCCATTATTAAATACATTTAAATATGGTAATGAGTCCACTTTGGCAAAAGAAAGGAGTAAGAAAATGGCTAAAGCAAGCGGCAAAAAGCGAAACTTTACAGAAAGTGAATCGGAGGTGCTACTCTCGGAGGTAGAAACGAGAAAAAAAAAATTGGAACTTTGTCCTCCGGAATTAATAACAAAAGGAAAAAATATGAGTGGGAGAGTTTGGCTGATGCCGTCAATGCGGTGGGATCTGAAAGTCGCACTGTAAATGACCTTAAAAAAAAATGGTCTGATATAAAGGTGGACGTTAAATGGAGAACTGCTGCGCACCGACAAAGTGTGGAAAGAACAAGCAGTGGTAAAGGGGTCAGAGAATTGCCTCAATTATGCGTGACACTTTACTCTCTGGAGTAGTATCCGCTGCTGTGGGAGACTCGGATTTACTACAGGACTGCCACGAAGGTAATCAATATTATCTGCACATTTATTGAATGGAAATGTTTCCGATTCACATATGCAAATTCTTCTTCAGATGGCGCCTTTATAGCAATGCGTGTGCAGTCGATCGCTCCGATTACATTAGGAAAACCGGCTATCGCTGCAAATTGCGTTTTAATGTTTGGCTGGTCAACTGCATCATATGGGAATATCATATGCTTTTATATGTTCTTACTTAATTGCATAATTGATAGAATATTCCCATAAGGCTCGTGTGACAATATATGTAAATTATTTTATAAATTGCAAATTAATAGCAATGCATCCCACAGGTGGTAGTGCGATAGACTTGTAGAACAATTCGTTGTGTAATGTTTGCAACTTAACTTCATTGCCTGTAAGAGTCGCCAACGAACAAAAACTATGAGAAATGTACGTACGCCAGACATGAAATTGGCGTGGAGGAACGCACATTCTCACGTTAATTTCACTGTTAGTACATCCGACCGTGAACGCGAAAGCTGGCGTACGCAAAGTTTTTGTGCGTACGCAAGATTGATACATGAGGCCCCAGGTGTTTTAATCCGTCTCTTTTGTCCACTTTTAACCACTTCTGTCCTGATTTCTTCAAGGGGAGGGACAATGGGTGGGTAAATGTGAGGGCTTTTTCATATCTTTCGATCTAATGGATGAAATAAGCTCGTGTAATTTACATATGAACTTGACCGACGGAAAAACACACAGAGAGCATCACCTTTAGGCCCCATCCACACTACTGCGTTTTAGTTTAGAAACGGAGAATTCAAACGAATACGATCTCCGTCCACACCAGCGTTTCAGCTGCGTATTAGAATTGATCTCCGTCCACATTAAAAGACAGAAAATGTGGATCACGTGACCATTCACCTACACTGGGCGTGCGTGTGCCGGTGTAAACAGGAAACAGATTGACTATTCCTCAGATTTGACGAATGAAGAAAGTAGCTAAGTTACCTCTGCAAAGATTAGCAATGTCGAAGACCAGAGATTTCTTTTCATGGACCGACGACGAGGTGGAACTTTGCACAACAGCTGCTAGCAAAGACATCAAAGTCAGTAACGCTTGTAATTCATTATCCATGTTGCAGTCACTAACGTAACTGGTAGTCCAGGCTGTTGTTGTATGTTTTCTTCTGGGGATGGGTCATGTGATGGGTGGCTGACGAATCAGGGAAGGATACGCCATGACTGATGACACCCAATCAGAGAGCCGAGTGTGAGCCTCTGCGTCATCGTTTCTAAAGTCCTCCGTTTTGACCCGTCTTCACTAAAACGCCCTCCGGAGATTCAAAACGGTGTCGGCAGCGTTTCTAAACTTCTCCGTTTTGGTCTTTTTTTTTGCCGTTTTAGTCTGGACGGGAGGTGCAAATGTAGCAAAAGGTCTCCGTTTCTAAACTAAAACGCAGTAGTGTGGATGGGGCCTTAGTTTCTGCTCTGACAGACACAAGACCAGCCGAACGCTTTGAGTGTGTGTTAGAAATCAGGAATGATGAGAGATACAGAACATTGTGCTTGGTACATTTTTTATCTTCAAACTAAACTTGGGTCATCAGTCGATAAAAGTTTAAATCCCGTCTGTCTACAGCTCTTCATAATGTTTCTCATTAGATCAGTAGACGGAGAGAAGACGGTCTTTTGTGGCTGTTTGAACACATTCGATCACGTGAGAGTCTACACTATGAAAGCAATCCGGTCGAATGTGTTTTCAACTCCCTCTGGAAGTGTCGAAAGTGGACAAGCTCAAAACGTTAACAACTGTATTTACCGTCATCCACTTGTGATCCAATCGACCAAAACACATCTTAATACCAGGTGAAAACAGCACCTTAGTGTCAGTAATTTTTACTTTTAAAAACAAAATTGTGTTTGTACCTTGAGTTGTCCACAAGTTCAGCCAAAGCTCCAAAAAGAAACTCATGGGTTGTCCTGTTGGCAATAATAGAATCGATCAACAACAAAAGAAATTACCTTTTTCATGGACACTGTTACTTTTGTCCTTTATGGCGATAAATACCCTCCCAAGTATTTGTCAAAATATTAAAATAATGAATACATTATTAGAACATTGTTATACATGTCTAAACAGAGCAACATCCCCATTCAAAATTGTTTTTTGGCCTCCAATTCACAAAAACATACATCGTTTGCAATCCCATTAATAATGGGCGCATTACTTTGCTCATCAATGCTACAGTAACTTCTGGGTATGTTGTCATTGCAAACTGCTTAATGGAAAGTAAAAGCAGGATCCTACTGACTGTTCATGGATCATGCAATGCATGCCAGCACACAAAAATGACCGCTTTTAAAAATCACCAATCCAATCACCAAAGTTCCAATCTGATTGGCTGATTGCTTGAATCAGGGCGCACAAGCTTTTAGCAGTCCGATGGAAAACAAGGTTTCATGTAATCTTTGTTTTGTTGCTTGCAAAAAAATTTGTAACACTAACTCAAATTGATACTTACGAGTTTGTGTGCAGATATTCAAAGGTGAGCTGAGCTCGGTTTAGTGAGCTATAATTGTAGGCCATCGTCTCAAAATAAAACAAATTAAAAAAGAAAACTAGCTGATTGTATTCACGTCTCGTCTCTACATTCTTCCCATTTCATGAGAATCATGTGTGATTGATCAACACCTAGATAACAAACAAAAACAAGCATGTCAGTACAAACTAGCTATAGATGCAACGCAAAATTGTAACATCAACTGTTTACAAACTCATTGGAAAAGACTATGTTCAAAAAGGAATATTAACACTTTTTACTGGGATCTATAGGATTTAAGCATTTTTTAAATAGTGACAACAATGGGCAATATGCAAAAATACGAACATTTCAAACAGTAGTGTGCTTCCTTACTGTTTTGTCGCATCCAGCGACATTATTTTTTTGGAAATTAATAATGTTAGATTGCATTTTTAGTTCAATTTCAACTGAAAATGGCTTGACTATGGGATGACAATATATTTGCAATGCATTTGTATGGGATTCAAGTGCATTGCATTGTGGGATTCCACACAGCATTATGTTGTATAATACATTCTGGCAAATGTATTTGCATAATGTGCACAGTATGCATACCACATACTGCAAAAATAGTAAAGTAGTATGTTATTGCGCGAATAACCTAAAATTTGAGAGAAGTATTAGTAATTGTTGAAAACGTACAAAACTATAGCATTTGCCATTCTGTGTGCTTTTTCCACCAAGTCATATTAAAGGTTTAGTCATACACTTCACTTTTTTGGCCAATTAATATGAACAGAAAAGGATGTACCAAACCAAAATTATACCCTTTCCTTTAGCATGCATGATGCATTTATTTAATCTCAACATACTTTTGCTATATAAAATGATAATGCACATTTTTTCTCCTCCTGGCCTAAATAATTACCCAGACAGGTGAGCTCATGAGTGGGGTTTTACTGTCTGTCCTTGAACTGATTAAATTTACAGAGAAACACACGCGAGGCCATCCCATGCTGCCCAGGCCCTTGAGATCCATGCAACAGCAGAGACTGAACTGCTAACACTTTCATCGGCAAACACTCAAATCAGCATCTAAATCTATCACATTTAACTCCTGGCTCACACAATAAAGCATGCACAGAATAACTGGTCAAATAACTGCGGCCTGCCCAGAAACAACCGTCTACATTTACAAAACCAACAGCCTTTGTACAGCAACACAAGCAGTAAATGTGATTTCAATAATGCAAACCATTTCACCACTCCTCGAACTCCGTTTGTTTTTATCCAACGATTTCTGCCTGCTGCATGAGGAAACCTACGAAACAAAACGTGTTTATTCCTTTTTCGTTCATAGAAAGTAGATGCAAGGCCTCGAATCGCTCCAGCAAGCGTTTTCCCTCGAACAACACACACGAGCACCGAGACAGCTTGCCCCGCCCTCCTCGCCACGCTCAGCCAATCACATTTCCCGCTGACTCATTAGGCGCGTCTGATTAGTTGAAGTCGCCGTCATTCAACGTAAAGCAGGAAGTAAGTTTGCTGGTCCATGAAGGAATGTGGTGTGGAAAAACGCGGGGAGGGAATCGTGCTTTAGCACAACACGACTAATCGATAAGCTGGTCTGCTGCGATTGGTTTTAAAATCATATAAAAGGTAATAATGATAAGACAACTTTTATGTGATATTAAAATACAGGTTAGAATGAATGCAGTCGGGTTTGGTTAGATAAGTTGATTTTACTAATGCATATATTTCTCTTTAAAGGTGAAAAACGTGTAGATTTTTTAGCCAATCGTTGCTGGTAAAAAGGGGATGCTGCTGATGATGAAAGTTGTATGTAATGGACGAAGGAGACAAAATGTCTGCCGTGTTTTCTGAACATAAAACAAGCTGTTTGAACTCTTCAAACATATATTGATTTAAAAGCGGTGTATGCATTGCTTTTTAATGTGTTTTACGCATAAATTGGTAAGAAATCACACCTGGCTGTTTTTAGCGCTAGACCGCAGAAAGGAAAAAAATTGTTGGGGTAATGGCCCATACTTTTTAGCCAATAAGAAAACGTTCTCTTCCTTTTACATTTTTGGATTGGATAATGTGTCTATATGGGCGGGGTTTGGAGAATGCGTAGTGTTATAATTTTGTTAAAAATTGTATTAATTTTTTTTTTTTTTTGCCTTTACAAAATAAAATGGATAACTATAACCTTTTAATGTTATATTTAAAGGCACAGTTTTTAACATTTAATATTCCTATGATCAGACTTGTTGATTAATCTTTTATGTCTGGTTTTACAGACAAGGTTTAAGCTAGTCCCAGACTAAAATGCATGTTTGAGCAGTTTTAACTGAAAGCAACTTGCACTGACATATTTTAAAATATGTCAGTGCCATTGTTTTGTCTTAAGATGTCCACCACAGTTATGTTTTTCCCTCAAAGGCTTGTTTATAAAAGCTACCTAAATGTCCTAGTAGTTGAACTAAGGCCTAATCCTGGTTTAATCCATAGGTTTAATCTAAACCCTGTCTGTGGAACCAGGCCATAATGTCACGTTTAGCTAAATTGTGATATAACCCCAGATGATGTTTTGCTGTCATGCATTGCTTTCTTTGTGAATTAGTGTTCACTTCAAGATCATTTCACCAGTTTCTAGCTAATGAGGGGTTTTTGTGAAGTGTTGTTCACAACCGGTAAGTGCGTTTTGTGTGCAGTTTTTGTATCTGAATAAAAGCCCAGAACACTGAATAATGTTCAGACACCATTAAACAAGCAGAAAGGACACAGTGGAATATTTTAATACATTTTGTTTTAAGAAAAATTAACAAATTATGTATATTTAATGCATTTAAATAAAATTAACATAATGTGACGTCAAACGAAAGCTTCCAATAATCTAACTTCCTCTTGGAGTATAGTTATATTATAATCATACGTCTCAGGTTATGTTCTTTGGATTGTGATTGTTAACACTTGTATAATCATAACATAGTGTTGCAATAAAATAAAGTCACATGTAGACCATTCTGTTCTGTCGGCAATGCAAGCAACCTGCATAACTGGTTGCAATTTCTTAGTTGCACAAGACCAACATGTTGGCAATGGAAAATTGTTGAATACCCAAACGCTCATATCTTTCTGCAGCAAGTGTCTTCATGCGTTCTGACAGCCAGTTCAGTCTCAAATGTGGATGTTCTGCAGATGTTTCTCATTGGCTCAGCAGCGATGCCTATGAATAATTTAACATGTTTAAACACTTTTCAAACAAACTGTATAACATGTTAATTCATGCAATAAAAATGATGAAAAAATGCAAATACGAGAGTTTAATACTAAAGATTAGAGAGTTCTTTAGTAAACCAGAGCTCTACAGTAGGTACTACCTTTTGAAGATCACTCCCCTGGTAAGAACGTGACGAACGTGAAGAGAAACTTCCACAGAGACTCATGAGGATGCAAACAACCAGCAGTGCAACACTGACCAGCAACAGGTGATACCGGCACAAGGCTTTTTCATCCTTGTCAAACAATAAAGAAGTGCAGAGGTTAGCTAGATGCTGCTTATATGATGGTACACATTGATGCAGGTATTGAACTGAAATAACATTGAACTAAATTAAGCTGAATAATGACACTATTGTCTTCTGTAGAGCTGCATTACAGTTGAAATACAATTTGTTTAATAACAGATTCATTTTACAACATTATTTTCCTGTTTAAAAGCTATAAAGTTTCCAAAAGGGTTTTTGGGTTGCACTTTATTTTACAGTACCTGTACTTACAGTGTATTTACCTAAGAAAATACTGGGTAATATAAGGTAACTACAAGGGTAGGTTCAGGGTGAGTAACTAGTTATTACCTAGTTATTGTAATAACTATAATATGTACCTGGGGAAAAGGACTTAAAGTGCTACCAGATTAATTTATTTTATGCAGCAATTCCAAAGAAAAACTATTTTTTGGTTCAGTGGACATTTTTAAAAGAATCACCTTTTGTTAGTGTGAATAACATTTGAATAATCTAAGGAACCTTTTTCCACTATAAAGAACCTTTTCTGGAACGGAAGGTTTAAGGTTCTTCATTAAACCATCAATGCCAATAAACAACCTTTATTTTTTAGAGTGTGTTGTATAAAGTGCTATATAAAAAAGTGACTTGACTTGATAATGGAATCTGCACACGTAGAGCTCCAACAGAAAGAATCCCCTGCATTTACATTTTACATTTACTCATTTAGCTGACGCTTTTATCCAAAGCGACTTACAATTGCTATATATGTCAGAGGTCGCACACCTCTGGAGCAACTAGGGGTTCAGTGTCTTGCTCAGGGACACATTGGTGTCTCACAGTGGATTCGAACCCGGGTCTCACACCAAAGGCACGTGTCTTATCCACTGCGCCATCACCACCCCATTATAGGTGCCAAACATATAATTGGCACCACCCCTGCCAATTATATGTTCATTAATTAAATATTTTTAGCTGATTCTGTCTGAGCGACTGCATTGTGTTTTCTACCTTAGTGAGCAGGACCGTCAGGTGTGGATCTGATTTGAACTCCAGACTAAAGCAGTGTGGGGAATTGAGCTTGTTTGATTCTACAGCAACCGTCCTGACAGGTGAAGCGCTCTTATCCACGTTCTCCGCAACGGGGCATTCTGGAGGTGACCTGAAAGATCCGTAAATTAGCTTGCAGGATGTTTATTCACAACAAACATGGGCTGTGTATATGTGAAAGCTTCTCACGGAGTGTGAGGGAGAACGTGAGTCAGGGCAGTGAAATGAAGACAGCTCAGCGGTCCACTGGTCTTCGTCCCAGCAGGAGTTTGATTGTTGGGAACATCAGTAAAGAGGAGCAGAGAAATGTTCACGGATGTTTTCCCTGCAGCCCCTGTGATGCGAAAGGTTATGTTGGCATTAGTAGAAAGCAATATATTAAAAAAAGAAAAACTGTTTATGCAATACATTTGCATGTCTCCTCTCCATTAAATATGTGTTAATATATTATATTACAGTCACAACATTTAAAGAACAAAACATGAAAGTCTAATGCTGGCTTCACATGCTATTGGAATTATCATAAAGATGAGTTTCCTAGTTTTAAAATGGACATGAATGCCCTTTAAAGTTGTATTTAGCACTGGGAAGCACAGGGATAATTCTGATACCCAAGTTTCAGCGTTGGACGGGCCATAAACATTAAACATGGGGAATGGGAGAACGATAGATGCTGTGACTGCTATTCTTTATTCCTTTTTCCACAACAGCAACATCACCTTGTCTTGTCATTAAAGTAGTGCATATTCATAATCAAGCGTATGTTTAATACACAGTGAAAATAGCCTGCATTTGACTGAAATTCTAGAATTGTCAGCAAGCTATGAATGTTTATATGGTTGTCAGTGAATGGGATGCTAAATATCATTTTGGCTTTAATAAGTTATTCCCAATAAATAGGCAAGAATAAACCTGGTGTTGTCCATGATTCCTGTTCTTTCCGTCAAATCGATTAATCGCAACTAACATAAACATTTTTTAATATTTATATATATATATATATATATATATATATATATATATAGTATATACTGTGTATATATATGTGTGTGAGCATATATATATATATATATATATATATATATATATATATATACACATTTACAAACCTTTGTTATATGTGATTAATTGATTTGACAGCACTAATATATATGTATATACAGTGTGTGTGTGTATATATATATATATATATATATATATATATATAAAAAATAAAAATGCCAAAAACACATAACAAAATTGATAAAAATTACACGAAAATTTAAATAGAAAATATAATATAAAAATATACAAATATTATATTATAATATTATGTGAATAATACAAAAATCTCATACATGCACACCTTTGATGCCCAGCTGGCTGCCCAGCATTGTGGCACTAATGACAGTATCATCTGGGACGTCCCCTATAAACACCAGCGGCACCAGTAAGGAAACATGAGAAATGCTCATGGAAATATTGGTCCTATCTGCATGCTCCACTATTCGAGGAGAGTCTTCCTCCAGCTGTGCGTCTGTGTCGTTCACATGTGTGCAGAACTGAAACCCAGCAATAGAACCCAGAACCACGTTCCAGTCCTAGAAAACAAGCGTATGAGTTATATCAGTAAAGAAGAACCCAACTGCACAACCCAAACGTTACAGCACTGATCGTCATACTCACTACGCTTATGTCAGGGTTCTTGATGTCGTGATTCTGAGAGTAAAGTCCAGTGCAGACGAAAGTTATGGAGATGATCAGCAGACTGAGGAAGAACACAACCACAGGAGGGTGACGAGAGACCTGATCTCTCAGGTTAGACACAGGCCTCCACTGACCCATAATGCATGAGGTTTAAACCATGCAAAATATTTAATGCCTGTATTCAGAATGGAATGCTAGCTTACTACTTACTTGTCTTTTCCCACTATTTCCTTTAAAAAAACAACAACGATAGGTATAATTTCATTTTACAGAGCCTCTGGTTTTTAAAAAGCAGTAAGAATACATTAAAAGTATAAAATAGAAACATTAGATGAAAACTAAATGAAAATTAGAAATGTTGCTTTGGCAATTGACTGAAATAAGCTTAAGTTGAAGCACTAAATAAAAACTAAAACAGAAAAAGAAATAAATTAAACTCAAATAGTAGGCCTAATAGATATTTAAAAAAAACGCATGTCAAATTATTCATTGTAATTACTTCCAGCTTATTTATAACCAGTGTCGGGTTAGTTACTCTAAAAAAAGTAATTAATTACTAGCTACAAGTAATCAACAGTATCACTACTAGTATCAACAGTGTAATTAGATTACTGTACTAATTACACTTCTAGTAATTAGTATTGTATTGGTAATTATAAAAAGTATTGGATTACTTATTAGTAATATCAACCTCAACAAGTTGAACAATTCAAGGATGGACATGAAACTGCTCTTTGAATTATTTCAAAGAAACAATATACAATTGCATTTATTATTCTTTAACTGACCAAAGTGCCACATTAAAAACATAACATTACATTTTGATGTTGAATCCACTATTGTTTTATATAAAAATTGTTGTAGTCTATACAGAATTTAATGCAATTACATCAAGTAACTGTAATTAAATTTCAGAAAAAGTTAGTAATCCCTTAATTTCCTTTTTCAAGGGACAAGTAATTAAATAAATGACAGTAATTACATAAGTAATTCATTACACCAATACTGTTTGTTACACAGTAAATGTAAGGTCAAGTCAAGTTCTTTGCATTATGAGATACAGTCCCATTCAGTGTGCTCTAGTTGTATACTAAACATTGTAGCATGTAATCTGTAAAATGTAGTATGCATCTGAGTTTAAATACTTATCTGGGTTCTTCATGTTTGTACATTGAAAAATGCTAATAGCGTACTTAATGCGGCAAACACAATAACATCATTATTATAATAATAGTATGTTAGTATGTTATTGATAACATAGCCCACTTCTAAACTGCATAAAGTAGGCTATAAACACTATATTTGAAACATGAACTAAATTGTATAATCATAATTTGATCATGTTGTAAAGTTTACCGACCACTTACCTTTAATTACGTTCATTTAATTAGCGCGTAGGGACGTTGAACGTTGACCAGGTTGAAATGTAGTAATGTAAATATTGATTGATAGCAACGCAAGCAACTTCCTAACAGGCGGGTTTCCTTCAAGACAGCTTTAATTCCAAATTAAAAGTCCAGTGGCGAAGAAGCAGAAAATTACAACTCTTACATATTAGATTTGATCTAAATAAAGATAACACTGTTTTTTGTGCTACATAGTTTAAATAATGTAGTTCAAAGTAATCAAAATAGTATTAAAGGCATTATGTGTTTGTTATGTAATATAATCAATATGGGAAAAGAAAAAACACCAGTCAGCATTAATACAATCTAAATTAATTAAATGTAAATCGGCCGTTTAAATTAAATGTGAAATGTTTTCTGTCATTCATTTGATGAGGAATAGATATTATTCGCTCGGACCTTTTTGTCTTGTATAGAGATCTTTTATTATGTAATCTAGCAGCGGAAGTGCTGTCCGTGTTTTCCTCCTGCATCCAGCCCTGTCTGTGATCCAGCCTGCGCATTCTTGCTGTTTGAATGAAACAATTTAATAATTAAATAAATTTTTACATACTTTAATTGGATAAAAGCAGTTGAAAGGTGAGTTTTTATGCTTCCAGATTTATCGGTGAGTCTAATTTAAACACAACATGATACATTTCGAGCGTTTAAATTGATCTGCTGTTACTTCATCAAGAAGCTAACCTGATAGCATAGTTTACTGAACTAGCTATGAATATATGATATAATTTTCTAAACTAATACATAATAAAGAAACGTACGATACATATAACGCATGTGATATTTAAAAGACATTTGACGTCTTACTCAAAGCAGATGAGTTATTTTAGTATTATTTATATACATTTATGTTTAATTTATTAGTTAAGTTTTACTAATTTTGCTACGTCATTGTAATTTTTATTAGTTTTAGTTTTTAAATGGTTCTATTTAGCTTTAATTTGTTTTTATTGAAGTTTTAGTTTATTGTTTATGTTTATTTCAGTTACTGAAAACTATTTAATGGTTTTAGCTAACAATAACAACACTGAAGTAGATTAAATATAAATAACAATTACTTAAAATAGTTTATGTGAAAATAATAAGTGATTTAGAAATTAACTATTAATTTCCCCTTCATAAACTTTTGAAATGCCCTCGGCTTTATTATGAAATATTGTAGTAGTAATATATGAAAGCTTATTTTATTCCAGGAGATTTTATTATTTTTTCACAATTTTTTTTTTTTTTAAATCATTGCTTGTGATTTGATTTATGCTCATTCTGATCTCTTTCATTTTCAGTCATGTCCTCAGACGCTGTGAAGAAGAGAAAGCCGAAGGTCATCCGAAGTGAAGGAGGAACTCCAGAAGCCAAGCGCGGTCGAGGAGAGAGTGATCAGGTGAGCGGCTGTGAAATGCATTCGAGATGATTTCAGCAGAGCAATCCACTAACCCTCTACTCATTCTTTTTCTCTAATAACTCTCATGTGCAGCTGAGTGCAGTCAGTTCACATGTCAAGTTCAGGAAGGTCAGATTGAGGCAGGTGAAGGTACAATCCAGCATGTTCCATTCATTTAGGCTTCAGATGTGTTTCTTTCATGAGTTCATGTGTTCAGATGAGCTCCAGTGAGCAGATATGTTGATGTGAGACTCATGTGGCGTGTGTATGTAGGTCAAGATTCCCGCCGGACCTCATCTTATCGGACAGAGGAAGCTGTTTACAGCAAAGAATCAGGTTCCTATGAGATCTGTCTCTCCCTCCCCCTCCTTCTTTCTCTCTGACAGCTGCAGGGTCCAAAATGAACACGTATTAGGTCAATGAATATTGTAATTTGGCCATTTTATTTTACAAATGGCAAAGAATAAAGTAGGAGATAAAAATTATATTCTGTATAAATAACAAACAGAATTAATGTTATAAATCCACTGACGCAGAAATCTGATGTTTACCCACCAAACTTTATTTTGGTGACAAAGTAAACAAAAATTATGGGGAACGTAATCTTGATATATGTCATGTTTTATTATTATTAGCAATGATACTATTATTATTATACACATTTTAAATGTATACAATTTGATATAATAATAATGTTTGGTATTTTAATATTATACATTAAAATATTCAGTTACTGTGCTCGACCAAGAATAAAATATTCCAGAGCGCTGTAATAATTACTGGCAATGAAACTTTCTTAATTGACCCGCCACCAGCATGTAAGTTTGGATCCTGCTCAGCTGTTGACACCTTTTCTGTTGCACTTTCGGGTGAGGAGGGTCATATCTCACGGTTTTATAGTTTCATTGTTGGCTCACAGATCATGTTCAGCTGGTAGGCAGGGCTATGTGTGTGTGTTCTCTGGTCACTCTGTGTGTGTGTGTGTGTGTCCCTCAGGAGGTCCGTGTGTATAATGAGGAAGTGGAGCTGGAGGGCAGAGACCCGCAGAAGGACTACATGCTGTATAAGGACACGTGTGCCGCTCTGGCCAAACTCATGGCGGAAATCCAGGAGCTGAAAGCCGGCGGCGTGAAAGACGGAGTGAGTTTCACAGTGTCTAAAATCAGACAATGGAATTAAATGGAACTGACCTTTTGCTTTATGCGTCCTATAGAGTGTAGAGATCGAGGAGAGACGCAGACAGAGCAGCGTTCATTTCATTACTCTGAAGAAACTCAACCGCCTAGCACACATGCGACTGAAGAAAGGCCGTGACCAGACACATGAGGTGAACACAGTTAACACTAACAACACTGATCTGATTTAGCATATACTCACTCACATGCTTGCTTTATTCTAGTTTTAGTCCAGTTTTTCATGTTTATCATGCTTGATAAATGATTGTTTCAGCCAACAGTATTTCTCTCTGTCCGCAGGCGAAGCAGCGAGTGGATGTTCTTCACCTGCAGCTGCAGAATCTCCTCTATGAGGTCATGCACCTGCAGAAAGAGATCGGAAAATGTCTTGAGTTCAAGTGAGTGCCAGAGAGGGAATATCAGGGAATTTTAAAATGTATTTCCAGGCCTGAAAATCTCATGAAAAAAAAAAATTCTAGAGTGAATAAACAATTTTCTAGGGCTGGAACAACACGTTGATGTACTTGATTACGTAGATTACGCACTTTATGTTTTTGTTCATCCCTAATCCCCTGTCATGTTTTGCACAAAACAAAACTCCAAAGCTGATGCTAATGGCTAGTGTGGCACCTGTGTGAAGCAGATGTTAACGTCTCTGTGTCCCAGGTCTCAGCATGAGGAGATCGAGCTGGTGAGTGAGGAGGAGTTCTTCCAGGAGGCTCCGGCTGAGATCTCACGCCCTCACGTCACACGCGACGATCAGCACCAGCTCACGCTCGCACGCCTGGACTGGGAACTAGAGCAGAGGAAGAGGTAACACACGTCAGCAACCCTCCATGGCCCTCAAATACCTCTAAATCTTCAACAACATCATTAAACATCCGTGGCGGTCCATAATGCAGGTTGGCGGAGCAGTATAAGACGTCTCTGACCAGTAAGGAGAAGATTCAGAAAGCCATTGAGCAGAAGAGAGAATATCTGAGCAGCCTACAACCTGGACTGCAGAACATCATGCAGGTGAAACCTTAGACATATATATATTTAAAGGGGCTTTCGCACCGGGTAGTTTTAGGAACTAGCCACCAGGGTGGTTCCCCTAGGAAGATTTTCCTGTTTGCATTCGCACCGCCAGTAGGAACTCTGAAGTGAAGTTGTTGTTTTGACCTTTATTTTGACGGAGCTTAAACACAGTGCTCACATTCTCCTTGTTCATTGGTTTACGATCTGTCTAATACGTTATTAGATAGAACTGTTATACATAGAAAGTAGACAGTAATGAAAAGGTATTAGCGTATGCCATGTGGTTGATGTCCAGTGTTGCTGAGCAGAAATTCATAATCATTTTTCTCTTGGTGCCCTTAAAGTTGCGTTAGATTTTCTCCTCAGCGTAAAGGTTAAGAGGCCCATCCATCACTGTTTTCCATGTGCGTAGAGTTAGTTTCTGGAGTAAATGTACAGGCTATAATCTGTGTTTACACAGCTTTTTTTTTTAAATGTCAGGTTGCGTGTTTAGCGTGCGTTCGGCCAATCAGCGAACACTAACGTCACGGATAGTTCCTTTAGTGCTGGTTGAGACCCGATTCTGAAGTAGGAGCTAAATTAGTTCCTCCAAAATCGTTCCCAGTTCCTGCGGTGCGAACACGCCAAAATTCAAGTACTTCCGCCAATAGTTCTGGTAACTATGAAAAAGTCCCTCCGGTCCGAAAGCCTCTATTGTCACATTGCATCTTATTCTGTTTCACTTAGACAGGAAGAGACTGACGGATCTCTCGCTCTCTCTCACAGGCGTCTGTCCCAGTGCAGGAGTATCTGAAGATGCCGTTCGAGCACATGCAGAAGCAGGCCGAGGTTGCTCGTCACCTGCCGCCGCCTCTGTATGTACTGTTGGTCCAGGTCGGTGCGTACGGACAGGCCTGCGGTAAGATCCTCAGCGGCGCCTGCAAGACCGTGTGTTTCTGATGAATCATAGCTCATGAGATCATGCAACTGTGTGTTTCAGACAAACAACTGTCTGTGAGCATCAGTGGAGACGTGGATGAGGCCAAAGCTCTGTCCAGACCCCCGGAGGACTCGCAAGGTACCTGTTGTAACGGTCACTTAGAACTGCGCATGTGTGTAGAGAGTGTGTCTGTAATAGAGAGCCTAAGTCCCTTCGCTTCCGGCTCATGGGACCTTATTTCGGAAAAAATATGTATGGTAGTCAATGGCGAGAGACAACTTATCTTTTTATTCCGTCTCAACTGTGCCCTGAATTACACATATGATGTTTGTCAATTTAAAAGATAATTATGAAAGTCAAGAAAGTCACAGTTTGTCATAAAACAGAAGAGTAACATTTAGTGAAAATCGTTACGATTATAACGTTAGACTATAGAAGAAATGACAGACGTTAGCTTCAGTAAAGTTAGCTTCATTCATTGAGAGAAAAGGTATGACGTCACATGCGCGCCTTTTGGGTTTGTAGTCTTTGTAATTACGTATCTTCACAGTCTTATACCTCAACAGTTTTACATCAAACTGTGACTTTTGACTTTAAATGTATATTTTAAATTGACAAACATCATATGTGTAATTCAGGGCACAATTCAAACGGGATCCAAATATTTGTTGTCTCTCGCCATTGACTACCTTACCACATTTTTCCGAAATAAGGTCCCATGGTCCACCGGAAGGGGAGGGGCTTAAGCTCTCTCTAGATGTAAAAGGTGAGGAGAAGAGATAACCGCTTTTCCCTTTCTATTTGTGACCAGAGTTGAATGTTTATTTGTCTGCTTTTTCTCACTCAATCCCCATGTATGCAGATTAGTGTGACGTTTAAGTAATTTTATTAAACCCGGGTAAAATACGCCATCTTTCGTCTCTCGTGGATCTTTTCCTCCGACACCACATATTGTTTTTCTCTCTGGGCAACAACATCTCAACTTTGCGTTACACTGTGCGTCTTTGATTTGTGTGTGATTATCCGTGCAGTATTATATTTCGTGTCCTGTTTCTGTCTCAGATGATGAAAGTGATTCGGACGCAGAGGAGGAGCAACAGAACACGGTCAGAATCTGGATTTATTTCTCCGGTTTATTATCTTGTAATTTGTGTTTGTGTGCTTATGTTGTCATTCCCTGTCTCTCTCTGTTCAGAAGCGCCGGCGGGCGACTGTAGGAGCTCAACTGGATGACAAGCGTAAGGAGATGCTGAGACGTCACCCTCTCTCGCTCTGCGTGGACCTCAAGTGTAAAGGTGCGTGAGACTGACCCACAGTTCAGTTAAACTATTAAACCATATTAAATAACTGATTGAATTAATTTGCATCATCATTCTCAGTAGTGTTCTTGGAATCAACGTGTTTATCGTTGTTTTTCATTCTTTAAGGCATATAATATATATATGTATGCATGCATGTATGTATGTATGTATATATATATATATTAGTAGCGTTAAAAAATGTGGGGTCAGAAAGATCTTTTAATGTTTTTGAAAGAATTCTCTTATGCTTACCAAGACTGCATTTATTTAATGAAAAATACAGTGAAAACTGTAATATTATGAAATATTATTACTATTTAAAATAACTGTTTTCTATTTTAATATTTGTTAATGTAATTTATTCCTGTGATCAAAGCTGAATTTTCAGTATCATTACTCCAGTCTTCAGAGTCACATGATCCTTCAGAAATCAGTATAATATGATGATTTGCTGCTGGAGAAACATTTCTGATTATTATCAATGTTGAAAACAGTTGTGCTGCTTCATATTTTTGTGGAAACTGATACATTTTTCTTTTCTGAATGCTTTAATGAATAGAAAGTTCAAAAGTACAGCATTTATTTAAAATGGAAATCTTTTGTAACATTATAAACCTTGTTATTGTCACTTTTGGTCCAATTTAATGCATACTTGCTGAATAAAAGTATTAATTCCTTTAAAAAAACAAAAACTTACTGGTCCCAAACTTTGGAATGGTCATGTATATTATATCATATTATATATATTTATTTGCTGTAACCTTAATTGAAATAGTTTGTTATATTTGAAATCATATTGTGATTTGTACCAGATATATACAGCTGTGTTTGTTTGTAATATTTTTATATAATTTAAATGTATTGTCCCCATAAGTAGTTTTTAGCTACTTTTAGTTATAATTATATTGTTAGTCATTTTTAACAGTACATGTTGTGTTATTTCTCTCACTCTCTCTCTTTCTAGATGGCAGTGTCCTGCATCTGTTTTTCTATTATCTCATGAATCTCAACATTCTGACTGTGAAGACCAAAGTTTCCACCTCTGCGGATCTGTGTGGGGCCGTCAGCGCCGGGTCCGTACAACTGCACCAAAACCCAGAGCGTAAACTGTCAGATGTTTGTTTTCTAACAGCGGTTACGTGTCTGTCACAGGGAGCTTCTGAACCCGGAGAGTTTGCTGAACTGTCTTTATGCGTCTGATCACGGCGAAGAGACGCCCAACCCTTCTAACCGCTACCAGTTTGATAAAGTCGGGTAAGACAGAGTGAATGCAAAGTTTCTTTGGGAAACTCAAACATTTTGTGAGAGAACGCAAAAGCATTGCTCCCATCTCATATTTTTTTCCATCACCATGTCCCTTAATCTACTGTAGAATAGTTATAGTGACATAATCAAATTAATTTAAATGAATGATATTAAGAAAAGTTTTATTTAGAAATGTCATAAATGGACAAAAAAAATTCTTCTGGAAAAATTCTAGATTATTTATTATATATAATACTGAAAGAGCTTATATTATTGCTAGATTTTTTTACTATATATATATATATATATATATATATATATATATATATATATAGATAGATAGATTTTTTTTTTTTTTTTTTTTTTACATCAAAGTTTTGTTATTATAATTATTTAAATTTAGGGTGTGTTCACACTTGTAGTTCGGTTCGTTTGGTCCGGACCAAAAAAAAAATGTAGTCCTGGTCCGCTTAGCGTTCACACTTGCATTTTAACACTGAACCTGAAGGCATAGGGATGTTCACAACCTGATTGGTTGGCTTTGATGACGTATATTTCGCCATGGAACTTACCGAATATCCAAAACAATGCTGTGTTCTGTATGTGCGTAGCTACATATGATGGTATTTTGACCAGCCGAGAACTCGCGAAGAGCTTATAAAATGTGTAAACGAGTCACAGGGAATCCTTCCGTCACACAAACCCAGATCTGCTGTGAGGAGACGCGGTTCTGACGCCTGTACCGTATTGTGATGGGAAACATTGCGACTATAATGAGAAAAAACAGGTGTCCAGGTCTCCATTCTGTCCTTTTTACTGTTGCATCTTGTAAAATCTCATCCTGTATTTGGTCCATGTTGCGTTCATTTTTCATTCGAACTGCACCAGAGTTCATTTAGAAGTGGAGTGAGACTCATCTTTTCAGCGTCTCGGTCCGTGTGTTTGATGAACAAGGGTTCAGATGGCAGCGTTCACACTTATTCAAATGAACCGCACTAACAGAGCAATCACACCAGGGTTAGTTTTAATCCAAACAAACGTGCAAAGTATGAACACACCCTTTTACTACTCCCAGTTTGCCATTAAAATGGGCTTTTCTTCTGATATGGCATTAAAGAAAATTAAATGAAATTGACTTTCTGTGCAGAATCACTACGTTTTCGGATTATGTATCAGATCTCGGACATCCATATGTTTGGGTGCAGAAACTGGGCGGCCTGCAGTTCTCGTTAGATGGTGCACAGGTGTGTGTTTGTGTGTATGGCTTTACATATTTTTTAATGATATTTTTACTTAACACATTTTACATAAAATTTTTCGTTGGTGTTGTTAAACCATTTTAATGTTGTGTTAGTAAACGAGTCTTGAATGCTCATGTCTGCGACCATATCGATATTGTCTAAAATTAGTGTTTTTAAAATGACTGACATCAGCGTAAAGTGGAGGATATTGTAATGTAATAAAGTGTGTGTTTCAGTCGGGGCTGAGAGGAAGTGCTCTGAGCGCCAGTCACATGGAGAGGACCATAAAACTGCTAAGAGGACGACTACAGGCTCGACTGTCCTTACACAAACAGTTCAGCTCACTGGGTATGAGACCGCTAGATTCTCACTGTATTATTGGTCTTTTGTTGTCAATAAAAATAGGAAAATATACATAAAGTCAGTAAATCTGATAATTGAACCATGCATTTGATCCGTTTAGTATGTTAAATTTGAATGCAATGTGTTTGTTGTGTCCCAGAGCACAGCATCATCCCGGTCTCCAGCGAATGCCAGCATCTGTTTCCCGCTAAAGTGATTTCCGGTCTCACACGCTGGACCATGATGAGCCACCAGGAATTCACTGTATGTTTCTCCCTAAGTGGAAACACGTCAGGATGTTTAGCATCTCACATTGACAGCATGAGCGAGCTTGGTGCAAATTTGGTGATGTTCAGTGTCTCAATGCGCTTTTGTTCTTGTTCAGGAGCTGGGCTTCGTACAGCACGTGTTGAAGGCCGGTCTGGTGCATGAGACGGATCTGTTCTTCATGGCAGTTGTGGAGAGAGGAACAGGTGGGACTTGTGTCAGACTTTTTAATATTGACATGTCCGGTGTGCATTGCAGCTAATTCTGACCAGAAATCACATACTTAGACAGGAAGAGACCGTCTGACGGACATGTTAACTAGGCAAACACAGTTTTTATGTGATGTTTAGGGTGGCAGGTAAATATGAATTCAGTTATATCTCATTTACTTGCTACTAAGTATCTCAACCCAAAGTCTTGAACATCTTTCAGAGCTGTGGTGCCATTATTAACTAATAAATATATATTTCAAATATTTTTTTGTTTATTGAAATAAATCTGAAATTAAAATATTAGATCGAAAAACTTCAATAAAATGAGAAATGCTGCATTGCAGGGTTATTTATTATCATTAACTAAAACAAAAACCATAAAAAAACATTTTTATTATTTAAAAAAAAAATAAACATTAACGTAAATAAAATTTAAAATTTTATTTTTGCTACATTTCTCATAAGTACTAAAATAACAAACTAAAACCTAAAATGTAATAAAAAAAATTCTAGACGTTAAAAAAGAACTAAGAAAAATGACAAACTTTTAAGTAAATTTAATTAATTGAATTTAATCTAATTCAAAATATTAACACAAAATATAATAGGTTATCAATGATACCAAACACTGTTGCTTTGTTGTAAATAAATGAAATATAATAAAAACTTACAATACTACAAACTTATTTTAAGTATTAAAATTACTCAAACTGAAAAAATCAACTAAACCTAAAGAGACATTTAAAAAAAAAAAAAACTAATAAAAATGGCAAACGCACTAACAAAATGACTAAATCTAAAATGAAACCTAAAAAAAATTTAAATAAAAGCTTATTCAAAATATTTATAAATACAATAAAAGTGTATATTACTAAAATAACTGTTTCAGAGATTTAATATCATGAATATCACCAAGTCCATGTTATTGAACAACTTTGGAACAGAATATCTGCATCATCACTGACTCCTGTGCTTGTCTGGTTGTCAATCAGCACGTGTGTCGGCCGCTGTGGTGTTGAACCCCCGTTACCCTGATGTCGCGCCCCTCTTCTCACTGTCTCTCCTCTGGAAGGGAGAACGCAGCGGCCGCTCTGACGATAACCTGCGGGTAGGAGCTTATTGTACACGTTCAGATATTCAAGGAGAAACGGCTGAAACTATTTTCTAATTGATTTTGTTGTCGTGTGCAGGCGGTCGAGAGTGAGGTGAACGTGTTCCGGTCCGAGTTACAGGGGCCGCGCCCGGGCTTCCAGCTCCTGACCAATCAGATCCAGCGCCTGTGTGTGTGTCTGGATGTGTATCTGGAGACGGAGAGTCAAGTGTGTGACGGCTCAGAGGGACCTAAAGAGTTTCCTCGAGAGAAGATGTGCTTGCGCACTGCCAGGTAACACTCTAGGCCTACTGTAAATACACTTCTCCTTTGTATTTACAAAATGAGGAATGTTTTCGGAAGTCAGTCGCAACCTATTTTATTTCCATAATGTGACATTTTCGAGGGTCCAATAACTTGCATTATTGCAAAAACTTGCTTTTTTTTATATATTACAAAGCATTTTTCTCATTCATATAACATACACTGATGAATTGTGCACATTAACACCAGCAATAGCTGTTTCCATCCTATTTCTAGTTTTGGGATATCGCACCAAGATGTGCATAAATTCTGCAAATGTGCATAATAAAACATATGCGCTCAATTGAGGTGGATAATGTTTTTATTCGATAAGACTATGTCTGCAATATAAACTACAATGGCAACATATTTACCGAATAAATCCCTCGATGCACAACAAAAACTCAGGTGACTTTGCCTCAACGGCGGATGTGATTGGAAATCTGGACTAACTAGCGGACTGGGTTTTTCTGAAATGCCTGAGCCAAAGTCTGTCTTCAGAATGATTTAGTTTAATTTCCTCTCAGAAGCGTCTCACACGATTGTGTTCCTAAGTACCAGGCATCAGAACGCAAGAGAACATGACAGCATTTATTGCGTTTCATTTGCACGCTCTGAGGCGCAAGTCATTTATGATGTACGAAAAAAAGAGTAGTTTCCCCAATTGCAGCAGCTTCCATTTATATTACAGATATTTTGCTCCAATTTCCAAGGAAGTGACGATTTTGTACTCTTGAACACATTGGATGGAAACTGTGCTTTATTCACAAATGATTTTTGCGATATTCCATCTTTGCACACAAATTAAATTCACATCTTTGAATGGAAAAAGATTCATTCATTCATAATTGTTTATCCTTGAATATTTCTTTAATATATTGAAGAATTCTTAATCCTTCTGCTGGATAAAAACTTGAAACTTGAAATCTGTGTTTCTCTCAGGGGTCCGAGTCGTCTGAAGCCCTTCAAGTACAATCATCCGCAGGGCTTCTTTAGTCACCGCTGAATCCGGATCTCAGGACGAGCGAGACTGTTTTAGTGCTGTTAGGAGAGGCTGATACCCTCTCTCAGTCTCTGTGCTCTACCTTTTACCTCTTCATATGTGATTCTCGTTTTGCTCATATAATGTGAATTAGAAAATAAAACACTGATTTTGATAAGAACGTCTTTGTGTTTTCTTGGCTCTTTGATCATTCCACCTCCCCCCCCAAATATTCCAACACACAATAACAACAAAATACAGATAAACAAACCAAAAGTGCTACAGTTATGTATAACAAATTACATTCAATGATATACATTTCTTCTTGCATAAATAGTTCAGAAACATGACAGAAAAATTAAAAGAAACAAAGCCGCTGTATTTTAAGTTCATTTCTGTAACGCGCATCTTAAACTCTTTATATATACAGTATATATAGTTACATAGATCGAAAGATCTATAGACAAAAACAAACATATTTTAGTGATATATATATCACTAAAATATGTTTATATATCACTACATATACATATATATAAAAATATATAGACTTCAGAATAAGAGTCTCTAATACATTATTTAAAAGTGAATTTTTTTTTTAGGGATGGTACTATGAATCATGGTACTATGAAAAGTAGAATGTATGTATAATATATGTAAAACAATTAAAAAAGCAAAATACAAATTAGATAATATACAGCAGGGCTATTCAATAGGCTATATGCACACGGAGGTGATGACGTACTTCCGCTAAAATCTCAGCCAGCTAAGCCATTTCCGCTAGCGCTGAGGTGATTGTTTCCCAAGCGACAACTATAGCAATAACGACATGTGTAGTAGTAAGAAAACGTTTAAATTTCAGCGAACCAACAGCAGTACAGCGGAGCATTGTTGTGTGCCTCTGTGTCAAGCCTCGAGTAAGTACAACAGAGTACTTAGTTTTCACACATTTCCATCTGACGCGGAAATCAGGCGAAAATGGCTTGTCGCTATCCGGAGGGATAACTTCACAGTTAGTCCCCATTCCCGAGTATGTAGCCGGCATTTTAAAAAGGAGGATGTTTGTGAGCCAGTGTCAGAGACAGGGAGACGGCTATTAATCAAGGGAGCTGTTCCAGCATTGTTTGAGTGGAACAATTTCACCCTTCCCACTTCAAGACCAGGGGTATGGGAGAGGAGAGAGCGGCCGCCGCCGTTGTCGGAGGATGACGCAGCGTGCGAGAAAGCTGATATCCTCATGGACCATGACTACGCTTCGGCTCCAGATCCCGCAGTTGTTGATTTAGCTCTTGATGACAACATGTCTCTCAGAGATGAGATTCTCAAGCTGAGGGAACACGTCGAGAAGCTGACAATGAATCAGCGCTTTGGGATTCATCAGCCATCAGTTTTTTCAGCCACTTTGGTAATTGTTCATTTTTAAAAATCTATACAAATGACCAGATAATGGTGGTTGTTCACTTTTAGAAATGTATAAAATTGACCAAAGCGTGTCTAAAGAAATCGATCTAATCTAAATCGATACCAGTACTGTTTTTTTGTTATATTTTACAACTGGCCAGAGGCTGTATCTATTGTTTGTTTACCTATACAAATGGTCATAGGTAATTTTTTTTACATTTTTGTAACTACTTTCTTTAAATGTACCTTTGTAAATTACTTTTTATAAATTATACATTTTCTAGTACCTCATGTTATGTATGCACTGCTGTACATTGTACATACTTTGAATAAAGAACTACTGAATTATTTGCATTTTATATGTTCTTTAGCTCACCAGTGCTTTTAAGCCATCTGTAATAAAATAACACTTTCATGTACAGTGAATTATATTTACTGAATAATAACCTTTGTTTATGGCTCCCAAATTACAGTTATAAAATACTATTTTTAGGTAATAAAATAATATAGGCTAAAAAAAACATTCATAGGAAGAACATGCAATTTAATAAATAATAGATTTCATATATGTACATCTCATTACATTAGTATACAAATACACAAGAAGCATAGTAATAAAATTAAGAAAACAAAAATATGTACAAATATTTTGAAATGGATTGAACTGATAAGAGCTGCTAGATTAGAACTGCCAGTAAGAGAAATAGAGAAGAGAAATTAACAGCATTCTGTAAAAGAAGCGTGACAGGCCATTAGAATCTAATTACATAGGGAAGCATAGAGGTAACAATAAAAAAAGAAATAGTCAATTTTTTCTTTCATTGTTTTGGTGATTTCATTGTCTCTGGGAATCCTCTGAATAAACATGTCTTCCTGTGTGTAGACAACAAAGTCACACCAGTCCAAACCAGAAATCAACATCTGGCCCTGGACCTGCCAAAAGTACGAATGAGATTTCCTTAATGTGTGTGTGCCCTCACTGATCTTAATATATGGGCAATCAACATAGCTTGCTACATTGGGGCATTTAATCTCAACAAGGCCAAACACTGTCTGCCCCTTTGGATCATACACGATGCCATCAGGTGATGACCCCATCCAGGGTGCGTCAGGGTGGATAAGGAAACCACAGGGATAGTGGTTAACCTCCCTTACTCTGCAGTACTCCTCTACAGCTGCTGGTTCCATGTCAAGCCCCCTCCTCATGTCTGCAGTCTGATGGCTAGGTCTCAGAAGTCTTTTGGCAAGATTTTCGGCAGAGCTCTGTGCCCTGGTGTGACAGACCTCTCTGAATTTTGAGGAGGTGATGCGGGGCTGCCTTAGCTGGTGCCACTCAATGCAGGAACTCTGTTCTTTTGTGCTGTTGGCAATTTTGTGTGCTGTCTCTAATGTTGTTGCCAGGGACATCATGTGGTGCTGCTGATGTTCAGTGCAGACAAAAGAGCAGGTAGAGGGTCCCAGCCTGTAACCCTGAAGTGGCAGCTGTGGGGGAGAAGGAGCATCTGGGTGGGGACAGGTTTTTGGAACTCTTTTTGCTGGCATGTGATAAGACAACACACTTCCTTCTTGCACTTTTCCAAATGCAGAGTCAACCAGAGGAACATTAATGTCCATAGCCATAGTTGTTATCAGTGGAGCCGCATCACTTGGAAGATCATGGTAGACTTCATCCACCCTGAGTGTGGAAAGTTCAGGCAGAGCTGAACTGACACCCTTATACAAGTTGCTCCTATGGAAAAGACACAATATATATATATATATATATATATATATATGTTTTTAAATGAGCCATAAAGTAAGTTACATATAAGTTGAACGAACAAACAAAATAAAAAAATAAAATAGGCTTTATTTTTTTTAAAAGCCATTAGAGATGGTTAGGACTTCCTTGCTTAAACAACTATCAGTATAAATACTAACAATGGAAATTAACATACAATGTGTCTCATATGATCAGATGACTACTTTATTTGAGGTCTCACTGATTATAACAGAAAATGTCTTTAATGATAATAACAACAATACTAACCTGATGCCTTCCACCAGTTTTCGTTCCTTGGGTCTGGCTGAAAGAATCACCATGTCATTAACCAGACCAGGTTTAACACCCTGCATTTAAACAAAAAAAGGTTATCAATAAACAGAAATATCCATAAATAGAATCAAAGTACCCTGTTAGAAACATTAGTTACCATGGTTCTTGGCTTATGCCATTTCTGTTCAGTCTCTGTGCAGCTGTGTGTTGGGGGAACAGAGGTGATTCTTAGCTGGCAATAATGTGCAGTCTGGTACAACAGTGCTGCCACATGATTACACAAAGCTGTACCTGCCACACAGGTACACTGGCAGCTTTGTAGCTGCACAGGACGGGCATCCCTAAGCACAACCTGAAAATACACAAATCTGTTACAATAGAATAAAAGTGCAGTTTTTAAAAAGGAGAATGCATGAGTACAGTGAGAATGTTCGACAAAACAAACAAATAATATGTACCATCGACATATAAAGATGACATAAAAAACTACTAAATTTGTAGGAGCTAAAATTGTAGCCAAAATATAATTTATTATTAATATAATTATTTCTCACTTTACTCATCATCAACAGTGGACACAGAACGTGTGTCAATGCAGTGAAACAGAATTCAGTTTCTGTGAATCCCAGTGCTTACTAACGTACGTTACATATTTAAAAATCGATAAATATTCCAACACACCAATATTATTAATGGTAGGGTAAATTAAATATGTATTTAAAATAACCTTTAGTAGGATTATGCGATGATTCACAGAAACTTGATCTGACGAACGGAACCTGTCTCATGAAACAGCCTGCACTGAACCTGCAGGATAACTTTCCCTTACGCTCAAGGTGTGAGGCTTTTGGCTTTTCCTCATTGATCTGTAGCACTCAGCCCTAATGGTTACCTCTCCTGTACTTGAATCCTTGTTTGAAACTGACATTGACAAAGGCGTTAGGAAAATTAGATGTAATTGACACATAATAGTAGACAGACCGACACAGACACATAGCCTACGTTACACCTGCTGCGCTAGCTAGATAGCATGCATGCTAAGGGAATGTAAACACAGAACACGTCCAGATCTTACCTTCAAAATTGTGGATGTAGCTCGAAACGTACAACTTGAAGCCCTTCTCCTTCTTGGTTGTCGATGTATGACACAATGTTTGTATAATTCGACTCACGTCGTTGACCGTAACCCTAGGGACATCTTGAAGCGACCGAGTGAAAAACGCCATAGTTGCTATTGACGCTACGTGCGCCGGCGACACCGGATGTGACTTAGCTGGCTGACTTGGAATGCGGAAGAGAGTGTGCATATAGCCTATTGGCGGCCCGCGGACCAGGTCCGGCCCGCCAATCATCTCCATCCGGCCCGAGGGCACCTCAACCTCCCACCTCTTCTTTTCCTGGCTGTGCGGCTAAATTTGGTTAGATAAGCGCGTGGCCGGCCGCAGTGGCGCCTGCAGCTGTAGCTATACGCACTGTGTGTGTACCATGAGCGCTCCGACTGACCTGAGAAACGTTTTCAGTCCGAATATTTCAGCAGTTATTATGTGTGTGTCCCGTATTTCTGTCAACTGAACCAGCGATATCAATCATTCCTGATTTAATCATTCTTTGGTTCGATTATTTCCTTTCCATGAATTGGCCAAACGCGCTTGCATAACGGTCTGAAACGATTCGGATTCGTTCGGACCGTTCTGTCACTAAATCATCTGAAGCGGTTTCTCAGTCAGTAACAACAAATAGAGAACAAATAGTGCTGTTTTCAGCTGTTTCACTAGTTTACTCTGAACTACGCAGCACGGCCCAGTGGATAACGGAACGCAAGCTTAAAGGATGGCGTTTACTCCCGGTCCCGGACACTATTATTAAACAGCGTTGCGACATCCAGTGAGAAGCGTTTCAATCTGACACACCTCTCTGTTACAAACCACAAATCATGATTTTAACTAGTTTTAAATCGGATGAAACAGCCTCAACATTCCCAACACGACTGATGAGGTAAATAGCAGAAACATTGTGCCATGAACGAAGGGACTAAATCCCTAATCAACAGCCTTACAAACATTTACCATGGTTTGGAGAGAAATCTGGAATATTTATATTGAATACTATGTTTTAGTCATTTATATTGCATTAGATTTATTAGGGGGCTAGAGGAATATATAATTAATTGTGTGTATAGTTTTTACCTGTTTAGGCATGTATTATACAGTGGTAGTGAGTGAGTAGCCATGCATGGTTTTATGGTTACAAAGTCTCACTGTCAGAATATTTTAATTTAAGCCTATAATAATTATTAATAAAATAATTCTTACCAATAGCTATGATCTTGTATAATTCCTATATTTGTACATAGCTGTAAATAAGTTATTTATTATGATCTGATAAATCTGCATACTGTTGGGTACCACATTTCCAAGTAAAAACAATACTTTTATGTTTACTTTAGCTTACTTATTGATACTGTTATGTTTCAATAAATAAGCTAAACCCATCGGCCCACCTCAACTTTTCGATTTAATGATCCGGCCCTCGAATGAAGCTAATTGAATAGCCCTGATATACAGATATATACTATATATATATACACATTATTTTTTATTTTGCTTTTTAAATTATTTTACATGTATTATATATGACCTAAAAATGTTAGTTTTTTGCACTTATTCGTTTGAAAATTATTGATTAGAGACTCTTATTTTGAAGTCCGCCGCGGTTTCGCTGTCACGTGACAAATGCACACAGTCTGTCAAACCTGCATGTCCACATCATCTCTGATGAAGATCATGAGCATTTATGTCGCAGATTAATCACTTATATTAGACACATATCGGTGAGTGATTGGATTTACTGGATTAAGTATATGGAATCGACAGATTAGTATTTAGACCCTCTTGTGTTTCAAACGCTACACAGGTGCATTTAATGCTGCATTTGAATCACATTGTGACAAACGTATCAGAAACACCCATTAACAATTTTCTAATTGATAATGTAGTAGTGGTACCATAGTACATTGTTAATATCAGATGGTAATACCATAGTACTTCTACTTAAGAGTCTACCATCTTTATAGCATACTCAGTGTATATACAGCATTATAATCCTTATATGTTGTTCCTCAGACAGCAGAGGCGCTGAAATGAGAGCAGATTTGAGTTTTCTTCACTTCTGTTTGCTGCTTCCTGTTGTCAGAGGCACATTATCAAAGACAGATGCCAAAAAAGCCAGTAAGATCCAGGAGGTGGAGGTGAGACAGTCCTGTTTGCAGATGATACCACTTTTACACAACTTTATGAATAAGTCTGATCTGTGTAAGTGTTTTCTGTGAGACGCACATATTCAAATATGCTAATACTCCTGTATTGATATTATGTGTGTATCCACAGACATCAGTGGCGGATCGCCCGGTGCAGGATCGGGGTCTTCTGGTGACGGACCCTCAGTGGAGGGACATCGTGAGAGAGGAGAAGAGGTTTTGTTCTCAGTGTGTGTCTACACGACACTTTAAAGGCAGTGTGCTGGGATACATCACACCTGTAAGTCTATCTATCTATCTATCTATCTATCTATCTATCTATCTATCTATCTATCTATCTATCATCTGTCTGTCTGTCTGTCTCTAATCTATATATCTATATTTTTATCTATCAATCTGTCTGTCTGTCCATCTATCTATTCGTCTGTCTGTTTCTATCTATCTGTCTATCTATCTGTCTGTTTGTTTGTTTGTCTGTCTCTATCTATCCATCTATCTATCTATCCATCCGTCTGTCTGTTTCTATCTATCTATCTGTCTGTCTGTCTCTATATATCTATATATTTATCTATTGATCTGTCTGTCTGTCCATGTATCTGTCTGTCTATCTATCTATCTATCTATCTGTCTGTCTCTATATATCTATATATTTATCTATCGATCTGTCTGTCTCTATCTATCCATCTATCTGTCTATCTGTCTGTCTGTCTGTATCTATCTATCTATCTATCTATCTGTCTGTCTCTATATATCTATATATTTATCTATCGATCTGTCTGTCTGTTTGTCTGTCCATGTATCTGTCTGTCTGTCTCTATCCATCTGTCTGTCTGTTTCTATCTATCCATCTATCTGTCTGTCTGTCTGTCTGACTCATTATATCTATATATTTATCTATGGATCTGTCTGTCTGTCTCTATCCATCTATCCATCTATCTATCTGTCTGTCTGTCTCTATATATCTATATATTTATCTATCGATCTGTCTGTCTGTCCATGTATCTGTCTGTCTGTCTGTCTCTATCTATCTATCCATCCATCTGTCTGTTTCTATCTATCTGTCTGTCTGTCTCTATATATCTATATATTTATCTATGGCTCTGTCTGTCCATCTATCTGTCTATCCGTCTCTATCTATCTATCTATCTATCTATCTATCTATCTATCTATCTATCTATCTATCTATCTATCTATCTGTCTATCTGTCTGTTTGTCTATTCACATCCATCTCTCCATCTGATCTCTCAGTGGAACTCTCATGGATATGACATTGCTAAGTTGTTTGGCCCGAAGCTGTCGTCCGTGTCTCCGGTGTGGCTTCAGCTGAGACGCAGAGGACCGGAGAGCTTCCACATCACCGGTCTTCACGACCACGACCCTGGTCTGAGCATTACTGTGTCTTCAGATGACTAGCAATGATACTTGATGGAGGAAATGGACAAATGATTTTGTCAGAAAATATAGTTCTGCTTGTCTTTCCACAGGTTGGGTCAAAGCCGTGAGGAAGGCCAATAAAAAAAACAAAATACGTGAGTGGATTTAATGATGGTTGTGGCAGGCGTGAGGTTGATCTCTAGCTGAAAGCATCAGGTTCTCAGTGTGTGTTTCTCTGTCAGTTCCTCGGCTGTTGTTTGACGGATGGTCCTATCAGGACTACATGAGCGTCCTGGACAGTGAGGATGAGGTGGAGGAGTTGGGTCGAGAGATGCTGGAAGTGGCAAAGGTGCTGTATTTACTGTGTTCACACCATGTTGGAATAATATGGGAACCATATTCCACTTCCTGGAAGTCACGAGTGCTCAGGTTTTTGTTAGTGTGAAAGTCTAAAGTCTGTCTATAGGCCATATATTTTAGTTAGTGTAATTTCACTCTTATGTAACCAAAATTATTGCATGTTAAACTACTCTGATAAAATAGTTCTTCAACATGAGAATCATCGACAGACTGTGATTTTGCTCCTCAGGGCGAAGGGTTTGATGGGTACACACTGGAGTTATGGAGTCAGCTCGGAGGAAACAAGAGAAAGTGAGTGTGTGTGTGTGTGTGTGTTTGTGTGTGTGTGTGTGTTTGATGGTTACACTGGAGTTATGGAGTCAGCTCTGAGGAAACAAGAGAAAGTGAGTGTGTGTGTGTTTGATGGTTACACTGGAGTTATGGAGTCAGCTCGGAGGAAACGAGAAAGTGAGTGTGTGTGTGTGTGTGTGTTTGTGTGTGTGTTTGATGGTTACACTGGAGTTATGGAGTCAGCTCGGAGGAAACAAGAGAAAGTGAGTGTGTGTGTGTGTGTGTGTGTTTGATGGTTACACTGGAGTTATGGAGTCAGCTCGGAGGAAACAAGAGAAAGTGAGTTTGTGTGTGTGTGTGTGTCTGTGTGTGTGTGTGTTTGATGGTTACACTGGAGTTATGGAGTCAGCTCGGAGGAAACAAGAGAAAGTAAGTGTGTCTGTGTGTTTGTGTGCGTGTGTGTGTGTTTGATGGTTACACTGGAGTTATTGAGTCAGCTCGGAGGAAACAAGAGAAAGTAAGTGTGTCTGTGTGTTTGTGTGCGTGTGTGTGTGTTTGATGGTTACACTGGAGTTATGGAGTCAGCTCGGAGGAAACAAGAGAAAGTGAGTGTGTGTGTGTGTGTTTGATGGTTACACTGGAGTTATGGAGTCTGCTCGGAGGAAACAAGAGAAAGTGAGTGTGCGTGTGTGCGCGTGTGTGTGTGTGTGTGGAGGGGAAATTAATAAGTTTAAGTACTAAAATTACTAAAAGTAAAACTAAAATAAAGATTAAAGCTAAATAGAAATTAAAACTAAAATTAATAAAAATGACAAAGGCACATAACTAAATTACTAAAACTTAAACTAAAATGAAAATGAGAACTAAAAATATAAAAATAAAACCGAAGTACTAAAATAGTATATAAATAATACTAAAATAACACTGGTGTTTGGTTCGGTTTATCTGTACCATGGATACTGTTTTGTCATGCAAACTTTCAATACATTCATATTCATATTTCAGTTCATAAATAACGCATTCAGTTGTTTACGTTTCTCTGATGTTGATGTTGATGTTGGTTCATGAAGGTGAACAAATAAAATATTTAAAACATTTTTTAAAAGTTTTTATTTAGATTTTTGGTTTTATTTAAAAAAAAAATATATGATTTAATTATTAGCTTTCCATCAACTCATTAGCTTTCAGCAACATACTAAAACTGATCAAAATTCACTTTTGGGACATCTTTAAATCTAAAAAGATGTTTGTTTTTTTGGTAATCTTTTAGGGTTAGAGTCTGTAGTATTCAGTTTTAAGCAGTAGATGTCTATGGGATGTCATCACACATACAGGTCCTTCTCAAAAAATTAGCATATTGTGATAAAGTTCATTATTTTCCATAATGTAATGATAAAAATTAAACTTTCATATATTTTAGATTCATTGCACACCAACTGAAATATTTCAGGTCTTTTATTGTTTTAATACTGATGATTTTGGCATACAGCTCATGAAAACCCCAAATTCCTGTCTCAAAAAATTAGCATATAATGAAAAGGGTCTCTAAACGAGCTATTAACCTAATCATCTGAATCAACTAACTAACTCTAAACACCTGCAAAAGATTCCTGAGGCTTTTAAAAACTCCCAGCCTGTTTCATTTAGGGATGGCTCGATACCATAATTTTGGCTTCGGTACGATACCAGAACCTAATACCTCGGTATCGATACTAAATCGATACCACAGGTAAAAAAAAAAAAAAAGTCTCAAAATTTAAGTGACACTTAAAAAACACTGTTTGAAACTCTCCACTACCAAATGTGCTAAGAAAATGTATCAAAATGTAAAATAAAATAATAATAATTCAGTCAGGGAACATACAGTAGGTTAAATTTTGATTTAAAAAAAACCCCCTGAAATTATACAATTAAAATAGGTTAATATCTATAATAATAGATTAACATATAATAATAATAGAATAATGAAATGACATGTAAACCATTAGCTGTCATGCATCAACAGAGAATTATCAACATTTATTGCATTTATTCATCTTGGTTTGGTTACTGTTTGGGTTCATATTAGTTTAATGCATTGCTAAACATGTATTAGTATATTTAATTTTCTAGGTCATTTAATTACTGATTGATATAGATGAATAAATGCTATAATACTGTTAGGTCAGGTTACCTAATGAATGTTGACAAATGTAGCTTAATTGTAATATTAGTAATATTCATTTTACTACTATTACTCTCTCTCTCTCGGCTTATTCCTCTAGGGGTCGCCACAGCGGCACTAATATGCCATTCATTTTACTATCACTAATACTAAAATTAATATTATTCAAATTTTTATTCTTTATTCATTCAAATTCAATTAATATATATTTATTTTAAAATGCAAAAATGATGAGACCTAAACTTAATTGGTTCTAGCGTGTCATGCAAGCAGGTTTGAGCTTTCGTGTTTACCGTATCATATAATTGATAAGCTCTTACGTATGTGCGCTGTTCAGTGTTCAATAAAAGTCTAAATTAAATCAGTTGAATGATGGACTAACCTGTCGATCTCTGAACTCTTTGAACAAGTCAGTATGAGCAACTGATGAGTCAAGTGCTTAGGCAGAATTGATATGTTGCCTCCCCGTTTGCACAGTGGTGCATTGAGATCTGTTTCTTTACTTTTCTCATGACTTTTGTAGGCAAAGTAATGCCTTATTTCACTCATACTGCTCTCTCTATTTATTAATTTCGGGCGTGTAGAAATTCGAATGAGCTTCGTTTGATCCATCGTGTTCCTCTGTTGTCACTGTTTGCCGGTTTCGCATGACCCGCGTCAGTTTAGGTAGCGCACTGCTGCCTAGCGGTGAACTTCGAAACAGCAGCGCATCAAATACCGAATTGAACAAAATTATGATATTGTACCGTTTGAAATATAATATATACCGGTATTTTTGCAGTACCGGTATACCGCGCATCCCTAGTTTCATTACTCAAAACCGCAATCATGGGTAAGACTGCCGACCTGACTGCTGTCCAGAAGGCCATCATTGACACCCTCAAGCAAGAGGGTAAGACAGAAAGAAATTTCTGAACAAATAGGCTGTTCCCAGAGTGCTGTATCAAGGCACCTCAGTGGGAAGTCTGTGGGAAGGAAAAAGTGTGGCAAAAAACGCTGCACAACGAGAAGAGGTGACCGGACCCTGAGGAAGATTGTGGAGAAGGACCGATTCCAGACCTTGGGGTCCTGCGGAAGCAGTGGACTGAGTCTGGAGTAGAAACATCCAGAGCCACCGTGCACAGGTGTGTGCAGGAAATGGGCTACAGGTGCCGCATTCCCCAGGTCAAGCCACTTTTGAACCAGAAACAGCGGCAGAAGCGCCTGACCTGGGCTACAGAGAAGCAGCACTGGACTGTTGCTCAGTTTTGCATGTCATTCGGAAATCAAGGTGCCAGAGTCTGGAGGAAGAATGGGGAGAAGGAAATGCCAAAATGCCTGAAGTCCAGAGTCAAGTACCCACAGTCAGTGATGGTCTGGTGTGCCATGTCAGCTGCTGGTGTTGTTCCACTGTGTTTTATCAAGGGCAGGGTCAATGCAGCTAGCTATCAGGAGATTTTGGAGCACTTCATGCTTCCATCTGCTGAAAAGCTTTATGGAGATGAAGATTTCATTTTTCAGCACGACCTGGCACCTGCTCACAGTGCCAAAACCACTGGTAAATGGTTTACTGACCATGGTATTACTGTGCTCAATTGGCCTGCCAACTTTCCTGACCTGAACCCCATAGAGAATCTGTGGGATATTGTGAAGAGAAAGTTGAGAGACGCAAGACCCAACACTCTGGATGAGCTTAAGGCCGCTATCGAAGCATCCTGGGCCTCCATAACACCTCAGCAGTGCCACAGGCTGATTGCCTCCATGCCACGCCGCATTGAAGCAGTCATTTCTGCAAAAGGATTCCCGACCAAGTATTGACTATTGAGTGCATAACTGAACATAATTATTTGAAGGTTGACTTTTTTTTTTTGCATTAAAAACACTTATTTTATTGGTCGGATGAAATATGCTAATTTTTTGAGACAGGAATTTTGGGTTTTCATGAGCTGTATGCCAAAATCATCAGTATTAAAACAATAAAAGACCTGAAATATTTCAGTTGGTGTGCAATGAATCTAAAATATATGAAAGTTTAATTTTTATCATTACATTATGGAAAATAATGAACTTTATCACAATATGCTAATTTTTTGAGAAGGACCTGTATTAAGCCCGCAATAAGATGATTTCATGAGCATGTTCTGATATTGGATCTGTATTGTGTGTGATTGTGTTTCAGTGAGCTGGTGCACCTGGTCACACACCTGTGTGAGACTCTGAATGCTGGGAAGTTGACCTGTGTGCTGGTCATCCCTCCTTCAGTCGCGCCGGGGTAAATAACAAGTCTTTTTCTCTTTCCATCCCAGCATTCGTCGTGCATTGAGTTTGATCTGTTGTTGTTTGTGTCGTGTTCAGCTCGGGTCAGCCCGGCATGTTCGGCCGGGAGGATTTTGAGAAACTGGCACCTGTGGTGGACGCCTTCAGTCTGATGACGTACGATTACTCGGGACCTGGCAGGTCAGACACACAAACAGGGATTTTAATACCAGTTTTACTTTCATTTTTGACTGGATTTCTGTGGACATCTGTACTGTTTGCATACTTGTACAGAAACTACAGAAAAATGTAGTTTTTCCTCAGTATCTTTGTCTTATTTTGTTTACCAGTTCAAATATCTAAACATTCTTAAAACCACATACATTAACTTGAGAAGGAAAATTACTGTCTTTTGACAAACTGATCAAAACTAAGTGACTTCATGCCTCACACAAGAAATAAATATTTGCGAATGGGTAAAACATTTAAAGGGAAAACAAGTTTATTTTTTCTGACCCCAATGGCAGATATTTTCTTGTTTTAAGTATAAAGACTTCATTTAACATTTTTCTGAAAACAAGACTAGTTATATATTTTGCTTCAAGTAAATATATCTTGATTTGAGAATGTTGATATTTTACATAAATACAGAGTAAGATACATTTTTTTCAGTATGAAGACAGACAAAAAACAAATAATATCAGCTGATATTCTAAAGTTTCCTTTAACAGATATTGTATTAATCTGTATGATTAAATTTTAAATGGTGATCAGCCATTACATTATACAATAGCAATACACATGTTCTGTTTTTAAATATTTTTAAGTGAAATCTTTAATGTCAACTAATTTAATTTCAACATTTTTGTAAACGCTGACCATGCGTCTTGCAGCAGACTTCTGGTTTCATCATTGACTGTTGATAACCACATGGTCCAGGCATCATGAGCATTAATATGGGCTGTGTTTCAGACCGGGTCCGAGTTCTCCGCTGCCCTGGCTCAGAGAGTGTGTGCTTCAGCTCGCCCCTCACAACCAGTGGAGACACAAGATCCTGCTGGGAATCAACATGTACGGCCTGGACTTCAGCAGCCACGGCGGAGCGGAGCCACTGCTGGGCGGGAGGTAATTATGACTTTTCTGCTATTCCTAGTTTATATTTCACAATTCTGACTTTTCCGCTATTCCTAGTTTATATCTCGCAATTCTGACTTTTCCGCTATTCCTAGTTTATATCTCGCAATTCTGACTTTTCCGCTATTTCTAGTTTATATCTCGCAATTCTGACTTTTCTGCTATTCCTAGTTTAAATCTTCCAATTCTGACTTTTCCGCTATTCCTTGTTTATATCTCGCAATTCCGACTTTTCCGCTATTCCTAGTTTATATCTCGCAATTCCGACTTTTCCGCTATTCCTAGTTTATATCTCGCAATTCTGACTTTTCCGCTATTCCTAGTTTATATCTCGCAATTCTGACTTTTCCGCTATTCCTAGTTTATATCTCGCAATTCTGACTTTTCCGCTATTCCTAGTTTATATCTCGCAATTCTGACTTTTCCGCTATTCCTAGTTTATATCTCGCAATTCTGACTTTTCTGCTATTCCGAGTTTATATCTTCCAATTCTGACTTTTCCGCTATTTCTAGTTTATATCTCGCAATTCTGACTTTTCCGCTATTCCTTGTTTATATCTCGCAATTCTGACTTTTCCTCTATTCCTAGTTTATATCTTGCAATTCTGACTTTTCTGCTATTCCTAGTTTATATCTTGCAATTCTGACTTTTCCGCTATTCCTTGTTTATATCTCGCAATTCTGACTTTTCCGCTATTCCTAGTTTATATCTCGCAATTCTGACTTTTCCGCTATTCCTAGTTTATATCTCGCAATTCTGACTTTTCCTCTATTCCTAGTTTATATCTCGCAATTCTGACTTTTCCTCTATTCCTTATTTATATCTCACAATTCTGACTTTTCCGCTATTCCTAGTTTATATCTCGCAATTCTGACTTTTCCGCTATTCCTAGTTTATATCTCGCAATTCTGACTTTTCCTCTATTCCTAGTTTATATCTCGCAATTCTGACTTTTCCTCTATTCCTAGTTTATATCTCACAATTCTGACTTTTCTGCTATTCCTAGTTTATATCTCGCAATTCTGACTTTTCCTCTATTCCTAGTTTATATCTCGCAATTCTGACTTTTCTGCTATTCCTAGTTTATATCTTCCAATTCTGACTTTTCCGCTATTCCTAGTTTATATCTCACAATTCTGACTTTTCCGCTATTCCTTATTTATATCTCACAATTCTGACTTTTCCGCTATTCCTTATTTATATCTCGCAATTCTGACTTTTCCGCTATTCCTAGTTTATATCTCGCAATTCTGACTTTTCCGCTATTCCTTATTTATCTCACAATTCTGACTTTTCCGCTATTCCTTGTTTATATCTCGCAATTCTGACTTTTCCGCTATTCCTAGTTTATATCTCGCAATTCTGACTTTTCCGCTATTCCTAGTTTATATCTCGCAATTCTGACTTTTCCTCTATTCCTAGTTTATATCTCACAATTCTGACTTTTCTGCTATTCCTAGTTTATATCTCGCAATTCTGACTTTTCCTCTATACCTAGTTTATATCTCGCAATTCTGACTTTTCCGCTATTCCTAGTTTATATCTCGCAATTCTGACTTTTCCTCTATTCCTAGTTTATATCTCGCAATTCTGACTTTTCCTCTATTCCTAGTTTATATCTCACAATTCTGACTTTTCTGCTATTCCTAGTTTATATCTCGCAATTCTGACTTTTCCTCTATTCCTAGTTTATATCTCGCAATTCTGACTTTTCCGCTATTCCTTGTTTATATCTCGCAATTCTGACTTTTCCGCTATTCCTAGTTTATATCTCGCAATTCTGACTTTTCCTCTATTCCTAGTTTATATCTCACAATTCTGACTTTTCCCCAATTCCAAGTTTATCTCTCAATTTTTACTTTTGTGCAATTCTGACTTTATATCTAGAATTTTTTTTTTTTTCCGCAATTATGAGTTTATATCTCGCAATTCGGACTTTTCTCCAATTCTGACTTTATATTTGGCCATTCTCAATTTTTTTTCCAACATTTTTTTTGCAATTCCGATATCTCGCAATTTGGACACTTTCGCAATTCTGAGTTTATATCTCGTAATTCTGATTTTTCTCACAATTCTGAATTTTTTCTCTGAATTCTGAAATATAAACTCACAATTACAAATTATTAAGTCTTATTTGCGAGAAAAATTCTGAGATAAAAAGTCGCAATTACTGAACGATTTTTGTGATCATTTTTACTACATTAGTCAAAGTTATTCTCATTTTGTTGTTGAATGGACAATTTAAATTTATCACAAAAAAAAAAAAACTTATAAAGATGACAGTGAGGGTTCTTAATTATCATTGACAAAAGTTCATATTTAATCTTCAAACAGGTATGTTGAACTGCTGAAGGAAGTGAAACCCAAACTGCAATGGGATGAAAACACTGGAGAACATTTCTTCAGTTATAAAAGGTTAAACACTCGTATACAAACGTTCTCAAAGTTTGTAATCTGATTAAACACAATAAGTATAGATGCTAAGTATACAATTCTGATTGTCAAAAGATATTATGATTCACATTTTTGTTTGCAATAAGATAAAAGTCTTTCTTTTGTTTCAGGAATAACGGCTTGAAGCATGTCGTTTACTATCCCACTTTAAAGGTAACTGTGATAATAGTGCTATAATAGTACTGAATATCAAAGTGAATTGTGGGTATTATTCAGTTCTGGCTCTTTTTCTCCTCTAGTTTCTCCAGCTTCGTATCGCTTTGGCAACTGAACTGGGAACAGGAATTTCCATGTGGGAATTGGGACAAGGACTGGACTATTTCTATGAGCTTTTGTGACCTGTGATCTTCGATCTACTTCCAAATAATAAAGTGTGATTTATCAAAGCACTTCATGATATTTATGACAATACTGTTGTTGAGCATGCCAATAAAATTATTTTTTAATTATGTGTTATCAAGTGCATTCTTAACAGAGAAGCAGCATTTTCATGCAATTAATTTTCAGGAATACAATTTTTATTTATTTATTGGTACAGATTTTTTTTTCATACTGCATTGTTTGTAATACTGCAAATTACATGCGATTCATTTTGTGGAGCAAATCAAAACATTACAGCAGTTAAAAAGTAAAAGTAAACAGTTGTTCATTCTTGATTCGTTGTTCGTCTTCACACATCATAGTAGATCTGCATACGTGATATGAAAAACCACAGTATTTCCTGTGTTAAACTCCCCATCTTACACTTTAAAGGAATGTTGAAAACAAGTTGAGCTTACCAACAACACACTGTCAATAAACAAAGAATATAATTAATAATCACGTTTACAATGGATGACTGGTACATTTAAAAGCTGAAATGTGGAGCTTTTTAGTAGGTAATGTTCCAGGCAGGGGAAAAAAGTAATTTAAAATAAAGCCTTTTATTACTGTCTAATGCTTTGATATCCATTTACAGAACATGTTTAAATCTATAAATTATCTTGTGCTCCTCAAGCATTCAACTTAAACATTCATATTTTGTAGACAGAACATGTACTTAAATTTAATTTTAAGTCAGAAATTTCTAAACTTTGGTGAGAGAAATGCATTTGGAGTGAAGAATGTATATTTGTGGATACATGTGCTTTCAATAGTATAAAACATCTGGTTCAGATTTCTTGAAGTTGGCTCTTGTGAATTCGTTCTCTTCTGAACATCTGAAGCGTTTATCTGCTATTGCAAAGAAGAATCAGGTTGTTGACGGCCGCTGATGTGGACTGTATGTTCTGCCCAGTCACAAGATGGCGGTCCAGTACAACATGAACGGCGTCCTCGATGCTCGCTGTGAGGGACAGAATTAATTTATGCTTCACATAACACCATTAGCATGTGGTAAAATGGATAGAGTACACCCAAAATGCTATTTTGTCATCATCTACTAGGCAGGGGAACATTATTAATTATTAATAATTTGAATCCCGATGTCCATCTTAGTCTAAACTGTTTTCAGTTTATGCCTGAACAAAACGTGACTAAATATTACGTGTAGCGTGCCTCGAATCCAATAAATAGCAACTTTGTTACTTACAATATTTTATTATGAAATTCTAACAATACAGTTTTGGCGCTCTTAATGTGACGTCACGTGACAGATCGCTGTAGCGCCTCAGTTCAAGAGGGATGTGAAATGAAAAAGGTATCTTTTTTTTTACAGTCTATGGAAATGATCCTCTTCACTACTAATTACAGCACCAAATAAACATGAAACATCAGAAGGTATGTTGAAAACGACAGTACAAATGTATCATGACTCATAATCGATAAATGTGTTTCAACCGTGAAAAGACGCCAATAAAACAGTAAACAATGTCACACAACTTTACATTTACCTCATAAGAGCCATTCAATGTCCATTAACTCGTTAGTAAACTAGAAAAAAATAACTCTAGAAAGTAAAATTTTGATAAACATATTATGCACCGCATTACATATTATTTTTTTTAACTTAACCGGCTTATCAATAGTTTGAATAAAGTCATGAAAACAAATGATTAGCTACATAAATGTTGGTTTCAAAAAACGATAACAATATCAATAAGAAGTTGTTATTATAAAGCTATTGTTATTAAAACTGCATTATGTGCAATTTAAATGTTTGTATACAAATCAGTTTCTAACCTTCAGCATTAATGTACCAACTGAGAGAAAAAAAATATTCCTTGAGAAAAAATGACATGTAAGTGACTGTACTTGATATACATCCAAATAACTAATCAAGATAAGAATCAAATCGAATTGCAAGTTTGTGAATTAAAATCAAATTGTGAGATTTGTGTCCCAGTCCTAATTATTAACAACTTAAATTTGAGGTGTCCCTCACTCAAAGCTATCAGAAGACTTGAAATACAGGAATATAGTGGATGACTTTTATGGTGACAGTAAGTCAAAAATGTTTAGAATGACATGAATTATCCCTTTTAATAGATTTAAAAGAAACCCCACCTGTGTAAGATCCACCACTGTCTTTGATAAAATCCTCCACAATAAGCGGCAGGTTGGCAAATTCTGGAGAACGTACCAGCTCAAACACAGAGGGCTGTAAAAAAAACATCACATTGCATGAGATATTCCTTCATAAATCCACAGTTTGTTGATTCACATGACATTATCACTCACCCCAGTCATGCTGTATCCACTAAATATCCACTTGTGTTCCTCTGTAGCACAGCAGAGAGCAGCTACACCCTGTCCCACAGCACACACGGGCTCTGCAATCACACAAACGTCAACTAAACCCATCTCACAACTCTGAGTATTAGATGCAAAGAGACTCACTTTGCTGAGAAATGAAGTGGGACAGGATTCGTGCGAGGGACCCGCTGTGTGCGAGATCATTCAGGGCTCCCGGACAGTCGGGAATCAACAGCGCCTGATAGCGGGCACCTGAAACATAACACACATCCTGGTTATTATAAATGCACTTGTGCACTCAGTTTAAAAAAACAAAAATGAGACAGATTTCAGACCATCAATAGACTCGAGTTTGGCCGGGCTGGTGTTGGGTTTGACGCTGAACTCTTGCACCCATCGGGCTGTGCTGTCATCCACGCCTGCAAAGTCGATTGTCTTCCCCTGTGAGACAAAAGTGTGACATCCAGCAAACTGAGGCTTATGTGGATGAATAAACAGCCATTTGTAGATGATGCAGTGTGTGTTTCCTCACGCCAGGTGTCGCTGTCTGCACGTTAAACACTGAACTGCACAAATTGAAACACTGATTGAACGATCGAGCTGAAACTCCTGCAGGGAAAACAAAACACAGTTTAATGCTTTACATTCATAATAAACAGAAAACAGTACAGAAGTATTAGTGTTTAAAGCTTAATTTAAAAATAGAAAAGTGCAATGATATATTACCATCTGTTTTGTTCACTGGATTTTTACCACTTTTTGATTCAATTGAATTAGAATAGAAAATTAGAAATAAACAATGCCCAAAATACTAGATCTTTCCGGAGCCAAAATAAAATAAAACAAATAGACAAAAATAAAAGACGCATTTAATATAATTTAATAACACAAACAAGAAAACGACATAAAATATATTTAAATAGCATGTAAATTATATATTATCGGGAAACGCTTGTGGCATTGTTGTAACTGTACCGAAACTATGCATGTTAACGTTGATTTGACGTGATGTTTTGAGTCTCACCTGCAGATGCAGAACTGGCCACTATCAGACATGTAGGTTTAGATGTCATCATAGACGCTTTATATCGCCTAATTTACAGTTTTCTCTGTTTTTAGTGATTGACCATTAACCAGCGATAGTGGCAATACTAACGTCAACAATAACCTACTAAATACATGTATTTAAGTGTAATAAATCCATTGAAATTACAATAAAAACAGAAACTTCGATCATTTGATCAGCTGCTTGTTTTGATGGGTCCGTCGGTATTAAAGCTCCGGGTAAAACAGTTACTGGGTAAGTAGTTCCGACGTATGATATGCACATACAATTATAATGCAATTATACAGAAAATCTACAAACACAGTGAACAGCTTAAATATTACTGCCAACTTATGCAAATTAAATTGAATGTTTTATTAATAGAACAAATGTTACACACAAAGCATTTAGAAATTCATGTCATTTCAAGATTTCAGTAATCTTCTAATAAAAGATGACAAGCCATCTTAATGCTGATATTGTGTCAATAATTACTTCTGTAACTGGAAAGTATGTTTTATAATAATGGAAGGCATGTGTTGTCAGAAACAAAACAATCGTTATTATTCCACTGATTTATTTGTACTGCAAAATTCAAACTTTTAACAAACATTGCATCAATAATCTTTGCTTAAAACAAGACAATGTAAAGTTTCCTTTCCAGAACGACTGTCCTGCAGCCAAGACATATTGACCCGCCATCATATGACACACAACACATTAAAACCACACAGTTAACAGACAGCAATGAAGACAGCAGGAAGGCTTATTTGGTGTTGGTGGGAATAAAGTGTCATTCTCTCAGTATATTTCTTCTTTCAAACTTCGATACAGGCAGCAGGTAAAAATCATCCCTACAATCTGGAACAAACGAGAAGGTCAAAGGTAAAAAAAGGACAAAAAATTACACAAATATAAGTACAAATATTTGCTAGATTTATATTAGAGTTGTTCACCTGAATAAATGCAATCCCAAGACCCACTGAGCCCAAAATCAGCAGATGTTGAAGAATAAACTCCTCTAGTTTGGATATACAACCACCCTGAGAGACATTAAAAAAGAGAGTTTAAAGCAGAGATCTCAGCAGGGTCTCAAAATGTTGTCAGATTTGCAAACATACCAAAGTCTGAGATGAAAAATTCTCAAGAGATTTAATTTTGGTCTCATATTGATCTCAATATGAAGTAAAACATTTATAATGCTACAAAATATCTAGCAAAGTATGCAATGAAAAGTCAGAGATCTCAATTTGAACAAACATTTCTCATCAAATTCTTTCAAATCCAAATTATTAAGGAGAATATTACAGAAAGGCAAAGTTGATACTCAAATGAAACATAATTGAGAACTACATAAGCAATTAAAGAGCAATAAAATTTTAAAGTCAGTTCTGTCATGACAACCCTTGGAGTGTTTGGCGTGGTAATGGCTGCTGTTGGTTATTATTGCCCCTGCTTTTAGTTATTATTATTGTTATTGCTGTTGGTTATTGCTGCTGCTGGTTATTATTTCTGCTGTTAGTTATTGCTGTTGCTGTTGGTTATTGCTGCTGATGTTGGTTATTGCTGCTACTTTTGGTTATTGCTGCTACTGTTATTATTGCTGCTGCTGTTGGTCATTGCTGCTGCTGTTATTTATTGCTGCTACTGTTATTATTGCTGCTGCTGTTGGTCATTGCTGCTGCTGTTATTTATTGCTGCTACTGTTATTATTGCTGCTGCTGTTGGTCATTGCTGCTACTGTTATTATTGCTGCTGCTGTTATTTATTGCTGCTACTGTTATTATTGCTGCTGCTGTTGGTTATTGCTGCTACTGTTATTATTGCTGCTGCTGTTGGTCATTGCTGCTACTGTTATTATTGCTGCTGCTGTTATTTATTGCTGCTACTGTTATTATTGCTGCTTCTGTTGGTTATTGCTGCTACTGTTATTATTGCTGCTGCTGTTGGTTATTGCTGCTGCTGTTGTTATTGCTGCTACTGTTATTATTGCTGCTACTGTCTTTTATTGCTGCTAATTAAATGATTGCTGCTGCTGTTGGTTATTGCTGCTAATGATATGATTGCTGCTGCTGTTGGTTATTGCTGCTGCTGTTAGTTATTGATGCTAATGATATGATTGCTGCTGCTGTTGGTTATTGCTGCTAATGTTATTATTGCTGTTGCTGTTGGTCATTGCTGCTACTGTTATTATTGCTGCTGCTGTTGGTTATTGCTGTTGCTGTTGGTTATTGCTGCTGATGTTGGTTATTGCTGCTACTTTTGGTTATTGCTGCTACTGTTATTATTGCTGCTGCTGTTGGTCATTGCTGCTACTGTTGGTTATTGCTGCTGCTGTTATTATTGCTGCTGCTGTTGGTCATTGCTGCTACTGTTGGTTATTGCTGCTGCTGTTATTATTGCTGCTGCTGTTGGTTATTGCTGCTACTGTTATTATTGCTGCTGCTGTTGGTTATTGCTGCTGCTGTTGTTATTGCTGCTAATGATATGATTGCTGCTGCTGTTGGTTATTGCTGCTGCTGTTAGTTATTGATGCTAATGATATGATTGCTGCTGCTGTTGGTTATTGCTGCTAATGTTATTATTGCTGTTGCTGTTGGTCATTGCTGCTACTGTTATTATTGCTGCTGCTGTTAGTTATTGCTGTTGCTGTTGGTTATTGCTGCTGATGTTGGTTATTGCTGCTACTTTTGGTTATTGCTGCTACTGTTATTATTGCTGCTGCTGTTGGTCATTGCTGCTACTGTTGGTTATTGCTGCTGCTGTTATTATTGCTGCTGCTGTTGGTCATTGCTGCTACTGTTGGTTATTGCTGCTGCTGTTATTATTGCTGCTGCTGTTGGTTATTGCTGCTACTGTTATTATTGCTGCTGCTGTTGGTTATTGCTGCTGCTGTTGTTATTGCTGCTACTGTTATTATTGCTGCTACTGTCTTTTATTGCTGCTAATTAAATGATTGCTGCTGCTGTTGGTTATTGCTGCTAATGATATGATTGCTGCTGCTGTTGGTTATTGATGCTAATGATTTGATTGCTGCTGCTGTTGGTTATTGCTGCTAATGTTATTATTGCTGTTGCTGTTGGTTATTGCTGCTGATGTTGGTTATTGCTGCTGATGTTGGTTATTGCTGCTACTTTTGGTTATTGCTGCTACTGTTATTATTGCTGCTGCTGTTGGTCATTGCTGCTACTGTTGGTTATTGCTGCTGCTGTTATTATTGCTGCTGCTGTTGGTCATTGCTGCTACTGTTGGTTATTGCTGCTGCTGTTATCATTGCTGCTGCTGTTGGTTATTGCTGCTGCTGTTGGTTATTGCTGCTACTGTTATTATTGCTGCTGCTGTTGGTTATTGCTGCTGCTGTTGTTATTGCTGCTACTGTTATTATTGCTGCTACTGTCTTTTATTGCTGCTAATTAAATGATTGCTGCTGCTGTTGGTTATTGCTGCTAATGATATGATTGCTGCTGCTGTTGGTTATTGCTGCTAATTAAATGATTGCTGCTGCTGTTGGTTATTGCTGCTAATGATATGATTGCTGCTGCTGTTGGTTATTGCTGCTGCTGTTGGTTATTGATGCTAATTATATGATTGCTGCTGCTGTTGGTTATTGCTGCTAATGTTATTATTGCTGTTGCTGTTGGTTATTGCTGCTGATGTTGATTATTGCTGCTGATGTTGGTTATTGCTGCTACTTTTGGTTATTGCTGCTACTGTTATTATTGCTGCTGCTGTTGGTCATTGCTGCTACTGTTGGTTATTGCTGCTGCTGTTATTATTGCTGCTGCTGTTGGTCATTGCTGCTACTGTTGGTATTTGCTGCTGCTGTTATTATTGCTGCTGCTGTTGGTTATTGCTGCTACTGTTATTATTGCTGCTGCTGTTGGTTATTGCTGCTGCTGTTGTTATTGCTGCTACTGTTATTATTGCTGCTACTGTCTTTTATTGCTGCTAATTAAATGATTGCTGCTGCTGTTGGTTATTGCTGCTAATGATATGATTGCTGCTGCTGTTGGTTATTGCTGCTGCTGTTGGTTATTGATGCTAATGATATGATTGCTGCTGCTGTTGGTTATTGCTGCTAATGTTATTATTGCTGTTGCTGTTGGTTATTGCTGCTGATGTTGGTTATTGCTGCTGATGTTGGTTATTGCTGCTACTTTTGGTTATTGCTGCTACTGTTATTATTGCTGCTGCTGTTGGTCATTGCTGCTACTGTTGGTTATTGCTGCTGCTGTTATTATTGCTGCTACTGTTGGTTATTGCTGCTGCTGTTATTTATTGCTGCTGCTGTTATTTATTGCTGCTGCTGTTGGTTATTGCTGCTACTGTTATTATTGCTGCTGCTGTTGGTTATTGCTGCTACTGTTATTATTGCTGCTACTGTCTTTTATTGCTGATAATTAAATGATTGCTGCTGCTGTTGGTTATTGCTGCTAATGATATGATTGCTGCTGCTGTTGGTTATTGCTGCTGCTGTTGGTTATTGATGCTAATGATTTGATTGCTGCTGCTGTTGGTTATTGCTGCTAATGTTATTATTGCTGTTGCTGTTGGTTATTGCTGCTGATGTTGGTTATTGCTGCTGATGTTGGTTATTGCTGCTACTTTTGGTTATTGCTGCTACTGTTATTATTGCTGCTGCTGTTGGTCATTGCTGCTACTGTTGGTTATTGCTGCTGCTGTTATTATTGCTGCTGCTGTTGGTCATTGCTGCTACTGTTGGTTATTGCTGCTGCTGTTATTATTGCTGCTGCTGTTGGTTATTGCTGCTACTGTTATTATTGCTGCTGCTGTTGGTTATTGCTGCTACTGTTATTATTGCTGCTGCTGTTGGTTATTGCTGCTGCTGTTGTTATTGCTGCTACTGTTATTATTGCTGCTACTGTCTTTTATTGCTGCTAATTAAATGATTGCTGCTGCTGTTGGTTATTGATGCTAATGATATGATTGCTGCTGTTGGTTATTGCTGCTGCTGTTGGTTATTGATGCTAATGATATGATTGCTGCTGCTGTTGGTTATTGCTGCTAATGTTATTATTGCTGTTGCTGTTGGTTATTGCTGCTGATGTTGGTTATTGCTGCTACTTTTGGTTATTGCTGCTACTGTTATTATTGCTGCTGCTGTTGGTCATTGCTGCTACTGTTGGTTATTGCTGCTGCTGTTATTATTGCTGCTGCTGTTGGTCATTGCTGCTACTGTTGGTTATTGCTGCTGCTGTTATTATTGCTGCTGCTTTTGGTTATTGCTGCTACTGTTATTATTGCTGCTGCTGTTGGTTATTGCTGCTGCTGTTGTTATTGCTGCTACTGTTATTATTGCTGCTACTGTATTTTATTGCTGCTAATTAAATGATTGCTGCTGCTGTTGGTTATTGCTGCTAATGATATGATTGCTGCTGCTGTTGGTTATTGCTGCTGCTGTTGGTTATTGATGCTAATGATATGATTGCTGCTGTTGGTTATTGCTGCTAATGTTATTATTGCTGTTGCTGTTGGTTATTGCTGCTGATGTTGGTTATTGCTGCTGATGTTGGTTATTGCTGCTACTTTTGGTTATTGCTGCTACTGTTATTATTGCTGCTGCTGTTGGTCATTGCTGCTACTGTTGGTTATTGCTGCTGCTGTTATTATTGCTGCTACTGTTGGTTATTGCTGCTGCTGTTATTTATTGCTGCTACTGTTATTATTGCTGCTGCTGTTGGTTATTGCTGCTACTGTTATTATTGCTGCTGCTGTTGGTTATTGCTGCTGCTGTTGTTATTGCTGCTACTGTTATTATTGCTGCTACTGTCTTTTATTGCTGCTAATTAAATGATTGCTGCTGCTGTTGGTTATTGCTGCTAATGATATGATTGCTGCTGCTGTTGGTTATTGCTGCTGCTGTTGGTTATTGATGCTAATGATATGATTGCTGCGGCTGTTGGTTATTGCTGCTAATGTTATTATTGCTGTTGCTGTTGGTTATTGCTGCTGATGTTGGTTATTGCTGCTGATGTTGGTTATTGCTGCTACTTTTGGTTTTTGCTGCTACTGTTATTATTGCTGCTGCTGTTGGTCATTGCTGCTACTGTTAGTTATTGCTGCTGCTGTTATTATTGCTGCTGCTGTTGGTCATTGCTGCTACTGTTGGTTATTGCTGCTGCTGTTATTATTGCTGCTGCTGTTGGTTATTGCTGCTACTGTTATTATTGCTGCTGCTGTTGGTTATTGCTGCTGCTGTTGTTATTGCTGCTACTGTTATTATTGCTGCTACTGCTAATTAAATGATTGCTGCTGCTGTTGGTTATTGCTGCTAATGATATGATTGCTGCTGCTGTTGGTTATTGATGCTAATGATATGATTGCTGCTGCTGTTGGTTATTGCTGCTAATGTTATTATTGCTGTTGCTTATTGCTTCTGATGTTGGTTATTGCTGCTGATGTTGGTTATTGCTGCTACTTTTGGTTATTGCTGCTACTGTTATTATTGCTGCTGCTGTTGGTCATTGCTGCTACTGTTGGTTATTGCTGCTGCTGTTATTATTGCTGCTGCTGTTGGTCATTGCTGCTACTGTTGGTTATTGCTGCTGCTGTTATTATTACTGCTACTGTTGGTTATTGCTGCTGCTGTTATTTATTGCTGCTACTGTTGGTTATTGCTGCTGCTGTTATTTATTGCTGCTACTGTTATTATTGCTGCTGCTGTTGGTTATTGCTGCTGCTGTTATTATTGCTGCTGCTGTTGGTTGCTGCTGCTGTTGTTATTGCTGCTACTGTTATTATTGCTGCTGATTTTTGTCATTGCTGCTACTGTTGGTTATTGCTGCTGCTTTTATTATTGCTGCTGTTGGTTATTGCTGCTGATGTTGGTCATTGCTGCTACTGTTGGTTATTGCTGCTGCTGTTATTATTGCTGCTACTGTTGGTTATTGCTGCTGCTGTTATTTATTGCTGCTACTGTTATTATTGCTGCTGCTGTTGGTTATTACTGCTGCTGCTGTTATTATTGCTGCTGCTGTTGGTTATTGCTGCTGCTGCTGTTGTTATTGCTGCTACTGTTATTATTGCTGCTACTGTCTTTTATTGCTGCTAATGAAATGATTGCTGCTGCTGTTGGTTATTGCTGCTAATGATATGATTGCTGCTGCTGTTGGTTATTGCTGCTGCTGTTGGTTATTGATGCTAATGATATGATTGCTGCTGCTGTTGGTTATTGCTGCTACTGTTATTTATTGCTGCTGCTGCTGGTTATTATTGCTATTGCTGTTGGTTATTGCTGCTGCTCTTGGTTATTATTGCTGCTGTTAGTTATTGCTGCTGCTGCTGTTGGTTATTATTGCTGCTGCTCTTGGTTATTGCTGCTGCTGCTGCTGCTCTTGGTTATTATTGCTATTGGTTATGCTGCTGTTCTTGGTTATTATTGCTGCTGTTAGTTATTGCTGCTGCTGCTGCTGCTGCTGTTGGTTATTATTGCTGCTTTTGGTTATTGCTGCTGCTGTTGGTTATTAGTGCTGCTGCTGTTGGTTATTGTTGCTGCTGCTGTTGTTCTGTTGCTGCTGTTGGTTATTATTGCTATTGCTGTTGGTTATTATTGCTGCTGTTGGTTATTGCTGCTGCTGTTGGTTATTATTACTGCTGTTGGATATAATTGCTGCTGTTGGTTATTGCTGCTGCTGTTGGTTATTATTACTGCTGTTGGTTATTATTGCTGCTGTTGGTTATTGCTGCTTCTGTTGGATATTACTGCTGCTGCTGTTGGTTATTATTGCTATTGCTGTTGGTTGTTGCTGCTGCTGTTGGTTATTATTGCTGCTGTTGGCAGAGGCGGACAGAGTACACAGCTTCGTTACTTGAGTAAAAGTACAGATACCCCTTGCAAAATTTTACTCAAATACAAGTAAAAGTACTACAGTCAGATGTCTACTTAAGTAAAAGTACTGAAGTACTTGTTTTTAAAAGTACTTGAGTATCAAGAGTACAAGAGTAAATTTTCTAAATATTGCATTACTACTGCCACAGTGTCGTGTCAAGTCATCTTCATTTATATAGCGCTTTTAACAATGTAGATTGTTTCAAAGCGGCTTTTCAGAGATAAACATATAATTTAAGGTAACAGAGATTGTTTTGGTTTTATAGCAGTTCTTGAATAATGTTATTTTCCAGCTAAAGTTAGTTTTGATTCACTTCCGTCGAAATGATCATTTGTTATTAAATTAGGGGCCACTAAGATGACGCCGTTCTCTCTAAACAGACTTTAAACTGAACCTGTGATAAACGCTGATGGCGTTCACATGCGCATTAAGAATTGATTCTATAGTTATGTGTGTTCGAATATATGTGTGCAGGATTGTAATTCCCTACAAACCATGCCTAAACAAACTACTTGTCTTTGCCTATAAATTTGATACAGAATTTTATTTTATCACTTCGGGGAAAGTGATGTTAATGAAAAATGTTAATGTTAATACCTTTCATAATCTAAAAGGAATTGAAAGTTAATTCAAGTCATTTTCATCTTTTTACCATGTTGCTTTATTTAACATTTCTCACTTGCCCACAAGGCAATGCACAATGGCAACGCTCTGACAAACCTCTGCTAGAGTTTTAATGGATTTTTTGCACCCACATTTGAACCCACATAAATCTGACCATTTACTTTGGTGTCAGTTCAGAGCTGAAGGTGAAGGTGATTTGCTGATAGGCTGTCCCAATCAGTGGCGCCCGCACAATCCAATCACGTTTGAGAGGGAAACAACAAATTGAGGGTTTCCGAGTTTTTTTTTATTCCTTTTTTTTTTATAGAAGTAACGGGTACTCACGGTTATGGATAGAAATGTAGTGGAGTAAAGAGTACAATATTTGCCTCTCAAATGTACTTGAGTAAAGTCATGAGTAGTGATGCACCGATGTGAAAATTGTGGCCGATACCGATAACCGATATTAATATTGCTGTTTATGGCCGATACCGATATTTACCGATGTCGATATCTCTGTATAGAAAACAAATTTTTATGATAATCAAATAAAGAGCTATTTTCCAAAACACTTTTTTTTTTTACTTTTGTAATTTATTTTCAGAAATGACTGATATTGGGCACCTTTACCTGTGTGCAAAATATGTCATCAGATTTTCAGAAGAAAAAATAAATATTTATATAAAAATACATTTTATAAAGGTATATACATTTTTATACATTCTCGTCGGTTGTTTGACATGGATTTTAACCAGGGTTCAACAAAAGGTAGGCTTTAAATTACTACATTCCCGCTGCTGGTGTATAATGGGTGTGTCGTTGCGGCTCCAACTGACCAACTCGCGTAGTTTTCAGTCAGTGGACTGTCATTGACAGGCGAGAGCTAGCATTTTATTTCAGTTGTAGCCTACATGTAGCCTTACGGGCTGTGAATTAAGATATCCTACAAGCCTGCTCTAATGCAGCGCTTGTTACTAGATAAGTTGTTGATTATGGCTCGAAACGTGTTTGTGTCTAGTTTGTGAAGTAACGTTAGCATCGCTAGCTAAAGGCTACCGCTAGCTATTACTGGATTTTAAAGAAGATTATCTTTTTTATGCACCCCTGTCGTGTGTCATTCTTACCTTGATCATTTTCATCATCATTTCCCCCCGAGAGTATGCCATTATTCAGTAATCTAACAAAAGCAATCACTGTTAAACATGTAACTTACATGTGTGTCTGAGGTGATTTAATTGCTGCATCATAACCCCGTAACTCCAGCGCGACAATACTTTGATGGTCGGTCAGAACAAGGCAGAGTGCCGTAACTTGCCGCCTCCAGCACCTGCTTCAGCACATTATGTGAGTGTAATGTATGCGCGCGTGCAAAAACAAACATCCCCGCCGGCCCCACATAATCCTACACACACGTCAAATACACAGGAATGATTATCGGCCTGTTCACATCGGCCCTATTTTGACATCGGAACGATACCGATGTGTAAAAAATTGACCATATCGGCCGATATATCGTGCATCACTAGTCATGAGTAATCCCCAAAAATGATACTCGAGTAAAGTACAGATCCCTCAAAATTGTACTCAAGTACTGTACTCAAGTAAATGTACTCCGTTACTGTCCGGCTCTGGCTGTTGGTTGTTGCTGCTGCTGTTGGTTATTATTACTGCTGTTGGTTGTTGCTGCTGCTGTTGGTTATTATTGCTGCTGTTGGTTGTTGCTGCTGCTGTTGGTTATTATTGCTGCTGTTGGTTGTTGCTGCTGCTGTTGGTTATTATTGCTGCTGTTGGTTATTATTACTGCTGTTGGTTATTATTGCTGCTGTTGGTTATTGCTGCTGCTGTTGGTTATTATTACTGCTGTTGGATATTATTACTGCTGTTGGTTATTATTACTGCTGTTGGTTGTTGCTGCTGCTGTTGGTTATTATTGCTGCTGTTGGTTGTTGCTGCTGCTGTTGGTTATTATTGCTGCTGTTGGTTGTTGCTGCTGCTGTTGGTTATTATTGCTGCTGTTGGTTATTATTACTGCTGTTGGTTATTATTGCTGCTGTTGGTTATTGCTGCTGCTGTTGGATATTACTGCTGCTGCTGTTGGTTATTGCTACTGCTGTTGGTTATTATTGCTATTGCTGTTGGTTATTATTGCTGCTGTTGGTTATTATTGCTATTGCTGTTGGTTATTATTGCTATTGCTGTTGGTTATTATTGCTGCTGTTGGTTATTGCTACTGCTGTTGGTTATTATTGCTGCTGTTGGTTATTGCTATTGCTGTTGGTTATTATTGCTGCTGTTGGTTATTGCTACTGCTGTTGGTTATTATTGCTGCTGTTGGTTGTTGGTTATTGCTGCTTTTATTGCTGTTATTGCTTCTGCTGTTGGTTATTGCTGCAAAAGAAAAATTCTGAAAGCACTGCAACTGCTACAGCAAACTCTGACCAGTATTTGAAAGTTAAGCAGTGAGCTCATTGGCTACTGATACAGCAGGAACCAATCAGCTGTGCCCCATAGAGAATGATGTGATTGCAAGCAGATTGAGTTAAGGACCAATCAGCCTGCGCTATCTAGATTTTCATGACAGAACTTTGTATTTATCTCAATATACCTCTACTTTGTAGATGTTGGATGGGTGGTCTCTGAGTCCACAATGGTCTGTGGGGGTCTTACAGCAGCTGTCGGGCACCAGGCGTCTGTCAGCACCAGGCGTCTGTATCCAGGCCCCGTCCCTCCAGTCCGCTGAGCTGTTACTGCCACAACACTTCAGCTGCATCGTAAAACAGATGGAGAGGGAAGGGGCACGGGAACAAGAAAAGAGTTAATTCTTCTTGTGACCGGTGGATCGTTTTCACATGGGCTTGTGGCGACTGATGCTATATTGCATAAACTCACATGCTCAGAGACTGAAAAATTGTGTTCAAAAGCCTTCATTGTCATGATATTGTAAGACTATAAAGTTCAAAGCTGTGTAAAAGAGTTCATTGCATTATTATAGCCACAGACCTTGATTGTGGGCTTGATAAGCCTTGTCTCAAAGTTTAAAACAGATTAGAAGTCTAAAAGTTTTCTAAGGTCTTTTTAGATGGTTGCCAGGTAGTTGCTCTGTGGTTGCTAATGTATTCTGGGAATGTGTTATGACATGGCTAAGCAGCTGCTATAGAGTCAAACAGTGTTAAAATGAAACAATCTAATTAAAATAAAAAACAATTTCTTATGCTAAATGTATGTAGCATCTTCGTTTGGATCATGGTTAAAGTGCAGTGGCTTTCAAATGGCAACAGATATGTTTGTGTTTAAGGCCAGTTTGGCCTGTAATAGAGCAAATTAACAAATACATTTGCTTAAAGAAGAAAAAAAATCGGCAACTGGTATCAGAATCAGCCCATTTGCTTGTAAAACAAAATCGTCAATCGCAATCGGCCATGATAGGCTAAATCATGATCGGTGCATCCCTAGTTTGTAAGTTATTGTTAAAAATCAATTTAGCCATGGATAAAATGAAGAGTTTTTACTTCAGGAATCTGACTGTTGCACTCTGTGGTGCTCTGGGTGGTTACTGGGGTCTAGTGGGACGGATAGACAGATAGATGGACAGACCGATAGATGACTGTCTTACGTCTTGCTGGAGTCTGTCGATGGCTCTAGTGATGTGCTCTTGTTCAGGCTGCTGGTAGTTTTCCACCATCTTCTCTTTCAGATCGGCTCTCAGCTCAGCGTTCAGCTGCAATCACAGAGAAATCCATCAGACCACAAGCTATATCTATAAAGCGTACTCTATATAGCAAAGTCTGTTTTCATAGATACAAAGTAAAGTCCCATATATTAAAGAAATCAAAATCATCCAAAATTATAATCCTGTCATTATTTACTCACCCTCATGTCATTCCAAACTTCATGTTATTATTTTCCGGAATAATGTTAACACAGACACGGAAAATATAACAGCATACTTGTTTGGAATGACATGAGGATGAGTGTCATTCCAATTTTAAGTAAAAGTAAAAATCAAACAAACTTCAGCTATAAATGAGTAACTTTTTTTTTTGTCTACGTAATTGTTTACCTGGTAGCAGAGAGGAAAACACTGGAGCAAGAAGAGGAAAAGGAGGAAGAAGACAAAGGGTTTTATAAAGATGGAAAAGGTGAAAAGTGGATGGAGAGCATGCAAACATACAACACTCGACATGTGTGTGTGGGTTTAATGTGAATCTGAGGAGAATGTGGATTTGATGGCATATTACATTCCTATGATATTCATGGCAATATTACAACCATGTTAATCAACTTGTTATTCGCATGCATACATAAAGATGTTGCTGAAAAACGGAGCATAAAAGTGTTTAACAGAATAAGAGGCAATTCACTCAAATTGAATGAATAGAAATATAGCATTTATTCCTCATCCTGAATGTGAGTTTACCTCCTGATAATAGACGTAGGCCAAAATCCCAGCTGTGATCTCCAATAGGAAGATTATCAACAACAGGACACAGAACTGCAGGGACAAAAATGGACAAAATGTTTCAAAAATAAACAGATTTGGATGGATACCAGAGCCCAGAATTATCTGGATTTGGAAATCCAAGGTTTTGCAATCCAGGATCAGGTAATCCATCCTGCTTTTGCGCTGATTCTTCAAAGCAAAATTGCATTGGATCACCCTGATCCAGATACACACCTTTTCAGATTACCAAATCTGGAAATCCCTGTAGTGTTCACACGGGAAACTTTGTTTTCACTCGCAAAGACCTTTTGACTAACTCATCTCTTATGATTGTGCCAATGAAGTTTACAAACAGTGATCAAAAACCATTTAAACTAAATATAATATTTTTGTTTGATATTCACAGCTGATTGTGGATTATTTTATGGCGCCATATTTCATTTTTTACTTTACTGTAGGCTACCGAAAGGCTTAACTTAATTTAAGACTACTTCTAATTTATTACTTGAACAGTTAAACTAATCAAGAGAAAAATAAAAAATAATGTGTGTGTATATATTACATGATACAAATGTTGTATTTTTTGACCAGTTTTAAAGTTTGTATGTAATACATTTTTGAAAATGTATTACATACAAATAATCAAACAAAATCCACCCTCCTGCTGGGATCAGGATTTTTATTTTATTTTTTATTTTTACAACCCATTTTCAAGATTTGATTGGCGAAAGCCATTCAGATTACTTTTGAACAACTCAGTTCGAGGGGGAGTAAATAATAACAGAGTTTAAATATGTGCATGATTGTTCTTTCAAGAACCTCGTCCATCAGCTGTTGAAAAAGTGAAGAAATGGCATCTGAGGAATTTTACGTTGCTGATAAAGGTCAAAAGCACTATTATTTTTTTCTCAGCCTGTATTTGTTCTTTGTTTCCTCTCTGTTTTCTGTGCTTCCCCAGCCTACCACTCTCATTTCATTCCTCTATTCTGGATTTACTCCTGCTCATTCCTCTATACCCCCCCACACCCTCTCTGATGCCCATCATTCCTCAGCTGTGACTCAGTTTCCAAGTCTGACCTCTTAAAGACACACACGTCTTTATTTAAATCGGATATGATGACAGCTTTGAGACAACTAAGTGACACATATAAGCATGATCAAACTAATTTAGAAAGTTAGTACACACGTTAGTGTGACTGCTTGTTTCCAGAATAATTCCTGGCCTCTGTGTGCAGGAATCCAAACGGTCTAAATCTGCCTACTATAATCCGATGTTTACATTACTCAAAATATTTCACTCAAAGTAAAGTCTGGCGGAGGTTTTTGTGCTGAATCTTATCACAGGCTGAACAGAGAGGATTCAGCTAAAAGTTTCCAGAAGTTTTTATAGGGTGAAGCCCCACAAGCCACTTGCTTCCTTTCTATGTTAAAATGACTTTTGCTGGTTTCTTAAGACAAGCAACACTATTATCAGACTTTAGTTGTGTCCCATATGACGCATTTACCACTGTACTCATGCACTATGAAGTGTCCAATATTCCACACTTCTTTTCTGCTGCTGCTCGCGTCAATGACCGTGTTTTTTTTTTTTTACACTTTATTTTAAGGTGACGTAGTTACATTGAACTTACTCAAATAAGTACTGGGTGATAATTAACAACATGTACTTACTATAGAGTTACGGTTATAGTTAGGTTTAGGGTTAGTTGTAATTATGCATTATTTACCGTTATTACTATAGTAAGTACGTGTAGTAACATGCAGTGTTGAGAACGTTACTTTAAAAAAGTAATTAGTTATAGTTACTCACTACTTGTTCCAAAAAGTAACTGAATTAGTAACTGAATTACTCTATAATAAAAGTAACTCGTTACCAGGGAAAGTAACTATTTGCCTTACTGTTAAAAAAAAGTTGCTATATGTCAAAGAATTTGGATTTTTTTTTAGCAGTTTTCACGTCAGTTGAAATGAGAAGAACAGACAGGTGTTTGTACATAACTTTCGATATTTATTGCACGTCGACAGACAGCAAGAGGTTTATCCTGCACTTCAAGTATTATCTTTGTAAGATAAGTAAACAGTTACACCATATAAAGTGCATTTAACTCTAGCGAATTAAATCAAACTCTCTCAACCTGAGACAACTGTTCAAGTAAACAACCTGTACTTCCAAGTGTTTTGTTCACAACAAAAGTAAACTTTTAAACAACAAAAAAGGTGTGTTTAGCTCTGTAGTCTTATTCTTAATTAAATAAATCAAACTCCCAATGTCAGACAACTGGTCTGGAATACATTCTGTACTTCAAGTATTTTCTTCAAAAGTAAAGAGTTAAATAATATAAAGTGTGTTTGCAATAACTGTAGCAAATTAAATAAATCAAACCCTAACAACGCCATGCGTTGCCATTTAATTCGCTATTAAATAAGAGATCTAGCGCTAAAATGTGTTGTTTTTTAAATCAAGCTGAGCGCTCGTTGCCGCGGTGATCGGTTGCATGGATACAGTGTTCTCTTGAGTCTCGCAGTCTTCACTCGGACGCGCGCTTCAATCTATCGCCGTTGTGGAGACTCTCTATTCATTCCGGTGAAATCACAAAATAAAATGCACATAAACGTGTCCCTGTTTGATATATAGACTGTAACCACTGATGAACATATTGAGTTTTGATGAGAGAAAAAAAAAACTATACGACGGCAGGATTAGAACCCGTAACCTCTGACACGCTTGGCAAAAGATCTACCACTAGACCATTAGGAACTTAAACACATTTTGCGGATCGCTGGATTTATTTACGGGTTGAGCAAAGAGGCTGCAGTTTGACAAGTTTGTACCCAGCACTTCTCAAAATGCACTTCCGAATGCGTCTCTGTCCCCAAGCACATTTCAAACCAAACTGACGCCCGTGGTAACGCACCGCATTTAAGGTCCAGTAACGTTAACGGCGTTGTAACGACGGGAAAAGTAATTAGTTAGATTAGCCCGTTACTGAAAAAATAACGTCGTTACCTAACGTCGTTCTTTTAAACGGCGTTATTCCAAACACTGGTAACATGTAACTCATGTCACCTTAAAATAAAAGGATCCCTTTTTGTAATGAAATGAATATACTCTATTTTAGTTTGATAATTAGTTTTTATTTTATGGTACTAAATTATATTTATGGAAGAGTTATGATCCATTTATTACCTGTTTTTGACCATGGATCTGAAAATGAAATATCTAACTTAAACTGCCGAAAACCTAGAATGCTTTGGAGCCTTAATTTAGGTCTATTTTAAAGAAGACACTTAGCAGATTATTGCTGAAGTGAAAAAACTACTATTGTCAAATTTATATGAAAATTAAATGAAAATTTATATACGTTATTTTTCAAAACACGATTAAACTGTGCGAAAATCAAAGCCATAAATCTAAACCAGTTGTGTTCCAAATTTAAAGTTGATATCTCAAAAAATGAGCTTTCAGTAATATTTTGTTTGGGCGCAGTACCAAACGCTTCCCCTAGAGAAAATGTCAAATATGTTGGTCAAAATATGACCGAACAGCACCAGAGGGTTAAGTGCATCATCCGAATATTTAAAGTATACTACTTTTTCTATCTGGAATTTTCAGTGTGAACACACTTCTACAAAACGGCATAGAACAGTGCCTAAAGGTCCTTGAGTCCGAAATTTTCGTATGCGTTTTTTCGTATTCGTCATTCAGTGGCTCTGAATTGTCAAAACACCATTCAAAATACTTGCTACGGATGCGAAAAACGTAGAAAATCGAAACCGATCCGAATTTTTTTATGACAGATGAAAGTTTCAGAGGCAGTATGTTAAGGCCATTGCACACTGAGTCCGAAATTTGCATCCAAAATTTTTGCACGTTAAAAAAAAAAAAACGACCTCACGTTATGTCAATCACGCTTGCACACTGTCTACGAAACTTTTGTCCGTCATAAAAAAAATCGGATCGGTTTCGATTTTCTACGTTTTTCGCATCCGTAGCAAGCAGTTTGAATGGTGTTTGAATGGTGTTTTGACAATTCAGAGCCACCAAATCACGAATACGGAAAAACACATACGAAAATTTCGGACTCAGTGTGCAATGGCCTTTAGCGTGATTGACACAACGAGAGGTCAAATTTATTTTTTAACGTGCCAAAGTTTCGGTCGAGAATTTCGGACTGGGATTGGGACGCACCAAACCACTAATTATAAATCTGAAACTTTCACACTTAACTCATCCTGCACTTATAAGCGAATCTTCAAATCGTGGAGGTGACTTGTGGACAAATGTGTCTGCTGTCAGTGGTTGCGTTACCCATGATGCTCTCTCACCACTAAAAGAAGAGCTCTTTGTTCCCTGATAGTGGCGCAGCATCCCAGTATCCCGGTGAACATGACGACGGCACCCGCACCAATCAGGATGAAGGCAGCGATCATGTAGGAGCTGGAGGACAGAAGGCTGATGTAGTCGCTTTTATCTACCAGAGTCCATATTCCCACGGCCATCACAGCGCCACCTGCCACCTGGGAGGACATTTACCATTGTCTGTGCAGTAAATCTGGCCTATTTTCGAATTCAATGTTATTTATTTCTACTTTTTAATTTGCATAAAATTGTTTGTGCTTAGAAAGGAAAACAGTTCTGAATTTCCTCTACAAATACGTTTAGCCTGCTAAGAAAAAAGAAGAAGAAGCATAAACCAGTTTATTATTTACCATTTTTATGTTGCCATTTTTTTTACCAGTTAGCCATTTTTCTGATTTGATCAAATAATGATTTATATAATAATATATAATTATATATATATATAAAATAATGATATATATATATATATATATATATATATTTGATAATAATAATGGATCAAAGCATAACTCATAAACTCAAAAAGCATAAACTCACCCAAAAGAGAAGATTGAAGATGAACAGAATGTATTTAAGGCATATTGTCCCACAGCTATTGTTTTTGTCCTCTGCTTCTGCCATCCTGAAACAGTAAGAGATTTTACTAACCCTTTCAACTTGACGGGTCTGAGAAAAACCATGAATTCAGCTTAACATCCCCCGGTCTTTATCTGCTACAGGCCGACTGGACAGGACTAACCCTTCCTTTACACACAACATAAAATTACATGATAGCGCTGACATTTGTGAGGCAGAGTTCAGTGAATTATGGTTATTGGGTGAAGAACACATTCAGGGCATGTTTAATCTCAAAATCTTATGAAAGAAATAAGAAGTTATCATTTGATTAATAAAAATGAGGCAAAAAACACTTAACTAATGAGTTTCATTATTGACTATAATTTACAAAAAGAAACTGAAAAGAAAAATGACACAATGAGTTAAATATGTATATACACTAAAGTAAAAACTATTTAATGTTTTTGAAAGTCTCATGCTCACCAAGGCTGAATTCATTTGATAACAAACACAGTAAAATTGATATATTAGTACAATTTAAAATAACTGTTTTCTATTTTAATATATATTATAATGTAATTTATTCCTGTGATCGTGAATTTTCAGCATCATCACTCCAGTCTTCAGTGTCACATGATCCTTCAGAAATCATTCTAATATGATGATTTGCTGCTGTTTTTTTTTTAATTTATTATCAAGAAGAATTTATGATTATTATCAATGTTGCATAATTCTACTGTGGAAACCATGATCCTTTTTTCTTCTTCAGGATTCTTTGATGAATAGAAAGTTCAAAAGAACAGCATTTATTTAAAATAAAAAAGATTTGTAACATTATATAAATGTCTTTACTGTAACTTTTGATCAATTTTAATGCATCGCAGCTGAATATATAAAATGATTTTCTATAAGCAAATATGCAATATATACAAAATTGTATTTTTATTGTATTAGTGTATTCATATGACCTTGAATAAGTAGCAAATTATTGATAGTTTGGGAATACTTTCTCCATGGAGGAGTAAATAAATTACAGATGAGGAAACTCTGGGTGTGGATCCGGGCCTGTGTCCAGGAAACTGAGCTCCCACTACCGTGACTCACAGAGAGGGAGAAACGTTTACTACAGTAACCTCACCCAGATACAGTATGAGTAACACTAACACGTCTTCCGTCTGGGAAACAGACGCCACTCGTCCTCAGATGAGCTCAGGGTTGTTGTTACACCTGCCTGTTTCTGACATGCTGACAGTAAATAAATAGTGAATAATATTTAAACTATTATTTTATTTAGGTAATGAGGTGTTTTCGGTGATCCCTTTGTAATTGATCCATAAGTGCTAAACAATATAATTTTTTTAAACTAACATTCTTTAAATTTCATTATTTTATAGTATATGTTATTTTATAACTTTTTTATTTTTAAACTGCTTTAATTTTTTCACTTAATGAGATGCATATATATATATATATATTTTAAATGTTTAAACCTAAATATAATATACTATGTTATTTTATAAATTTGTTTTGGGCAGCCACATAATTTTTAAACTTTCATTTTTTTGAAAGACATGCAGTATTATATGATATTTTTAAAATGTGTTTTGGCCAGCCAAATAATAATAATTAAAGTGTATTCAGTTTATACGTTTTTTTTAATGATTTTTTTTTTTTTTGCTGATCCCTTTGTAATTGATCCATAATTGCTAAAAACAATATAATAATAATAAAATAATAATATATTTTTTAAATTCTATATTTTCTTTGAATTACCCACAATATAATATGGTAGCCAAATGTGTCTGAATAGATAGTCTGGTCATATGCATATATTATTAGGAGCATCATCTGAGTCTCATACTGACTCCTGGTTCATTTTAAATCTGTCACACCTCCTCACCATCTGAAGAATCTGAGGAATTTATTACAGATCCTGTTACCTGCAACTGAAGGTGTATCAAAATACAAGAATATAATTATAAAGTGCATCTTTAAGTTTAACAATCATTATTTTTACGTTTCTAAAGCTTTTAAAGAAAAGCAAAAGTCTTCAATAGGACAATGTCGAATAACAGTACAATAGCCAACTTATGTTAACATTTCTGTCACAGAATATAGCTATATATATATATATATATATAAACTCATAAATCACGCCATAATACAAATACTTCCCATTTATGACCAGCAAACGTAAGATTTCAAAAGAATAATAACAGTACTCGTGTTTATAATAACGCACTCACCTGAAGGACGTGTTTAAATCACTCTCCCTGCTTTAGATCTTGATTTTAAAACTATGTTTGAGCGTCCGCTTTTACTCCAGGTGTCCGTGTCCTTCTGTCCGTATTTGTTGCAGTGCTCGCCTCGCGCGTGCGCAGAGAGTTCACGCCACACTGCAGTAATACCACAACGTGCCAAAAGAGGGCGATACAGGACAAGTGACATTTATTGCTCCAGTCCCAAAAATAAGTACTTTCAGAGTCCGTCTATGGACTTATTAGACATTCTCTGGTACTTTGTATATACAATATGTTCATAGAAAACTGTTAATGTACACATAACCTTTCATTTTGTGTTCCCCAAAATGTTAATATGACATTTATTGCCCATACCCACAACATAATACTAACAATTATTATAAAAAATACATACATATGCAGGCAACCGTTTTAAGAACTGTATAAAAATAAATAAAAAGTGTAACACATCGTTTTGTGTAACAGATTGTCAACTGGACTGAGTAGTAATGTTCAAATAATCGTATCACTGTTCCCGGTAGTGTTTTATATCATTTTACAGTTTCATATCTTGCTGAAAATGTTTTGTAATTAAACACATTCAGAGGTAGACGAATATAGCTTATGAATACGTTATTTCGTAGATTCGCTGAGCGTCCAGTCACGTGACGTGATTAATATTCATGAGTCAAGTCCTCGCTCCAACAGCCCACACAGCAGTTAACTACTAATTTGATGTAAAGGTCATATAATACTAAGTATAGTGTTATAAATGTACGTACTTTTAAAAAACATTTTTCTAATGAAAAATAAAAAACCTCTGCAGGATTTACGATGCTGATGACCGTTATAAGTAACGCGTCATCACAGTCCGTGAAAAAGGCCCATTCCTGAAAGACTGAAGAAACTTAATCTGGATTAAAAGACTTAAGTACTCAGAGTATTATTTATGACAATGACGATAATTGTTGATAATGTTTTTTCCCCTTATTTCTTTTCATCAATTTAATAAAAAAATAAAATAATTATTATGCGGTTATTTGCAGCAGCGCCCTCTGTCGGCAGAGATGTCCAGTCGGAGCGCAGACTCACACTGCTTGTCCTGCTGTGAAGCAAGTAACCTGAGACAAGCAGACAGAATTAAATTAAGTTAAATAATTATTATTTTGCCGCTTTTGCAATAAATACACAGTGATTTTATTGTATTTACTGTATTGGAAAAATACGTCACTTGTGATCACAGAATTTGAAATAGCGCTTTAATCCACTTTCACACCTGGTTAGGTGGTTCATGGCCTCTTCCACCTGGTGTCCACTTTTAGCACTGCATTCATAGAACTCAGCCTGGTACTGCTGTCAACACAAACAACATCAAAACTCCTTATACACACACATTGACACAGGCAAGTGACCGAGATCAGTGGGAAATGATGAGTGGGATCATTCCTCACCTCTGCAAGTCTGTGGCCTTGTGCTCCAGTCACCTCTCTCCTATCTGTGCTCGCCAGGTCTGTCTTATTGCCTAGCAACATCCGACACGCCCCCTCAGACTGCTTTTCCTGCCAGTCACACACACACACAGCATGATACACTGCTAATCCCATAAACCAATCACAGTAACACCCACAGTCATCATAACCAGATTACATCACATGCTAAATACACTCTCTTTCTAATTTCACAGTAAACCTTCAATCAAAGTCACACACTGACGTGTATGCAAAGCAGCACAAGCACACCTGCTGCCGTACTGTATTATACAACCAGCCTAGGCAAATCTTACCCCAGATTCAAAACACTTTTTTTTATTTGACCTATTTGTAGATGCTCAGTATTGAGAAAAGTAGGATATTCAATGAGAATATATATAGCATACACTAATCAATCAGTCAATCTTGAATCTAGCAAGCCTCACCAGCACCTGGTCCAACCAATGGCGGACCGCCGTGAATGACGACTCATGGGTGACATCATACATAGCGATGATCCCATCCGCCCTGCGGAAATACTGCTGTGTGACGCTGTGGAACCTGATGAAGGCCACAGGCAGGTGTTATTATCCACACACACATTTTAAAGTAAAGCTTCTTCAAGGGTTCTTTGCAGTATCTGTGCAATACAAACACAACCAGTTCATTGGCCAATCAAAAATATCCCCAAAAGTAGTCCAGTGACTAACGCCCAATGTCAAAACTCCAAATATGTCACTCTAATACCTAAAATACCTTTATACAAAAATAAATTTTACAGTCACTCCATGCGTTATATGTGGAGGTTTATTTCCGCCACATAAAAAAAAATCATGCTTTGGTAAATCTTAATTATGAGATAAAAAAAAGTCATAATTACGTCATAAAAAGTCAAATGAATACTGAATGAATTATGAATACCGAGTAATAATTTTGACTTTTTGTCATCATCATGACAGTTAAAATGACGAGAAAGTCGAAATGATGCCGTTAAGACATAATAAGGGGATAAAAATTTGACTTTTAAAGTCATAATTTTTACTTTTTTAACTAATAATTTTGATTTAGTATGTCATTTCTTTTAATGTAATAACTGGCTTGTCATAATTTGTCTTTTCATCTTACATTAATTACTTAGTATAACTAGAATTTTCATCTCATAATTATGATCTTCAAAAACATGATTTTCTTATGTGGTGGATATAAATAGGCTTCCATAAACAATTTCAAGTTGAAAATCACTGTATAATATATAATATTAATTATAATATATATATATATATATATATTATATGGTAGAATTAATATTATACTATGGCAGGATATTAATATTATACTACTGGCAGGATATTAAATAATTCAGTACAAATATTTCAGTCCAATTTCATTTATGTAAATAAATGTCAACGGTTAACCAGAGGGGGAAAATAATAACCCATGGTAACAGTTGGTTGAGGTTCAGCCCAGACGCCCAATCTAACAAGAAACATTTTAGGAAGACTAATTTTGCATCGCAGCTTCTTTAAATCACTCTATTAGTTCTGTAAAGCTGTTTTTGTGATGTGACCTCTCCTGTCCTGCGGTGTCCCACAGCTGCAGAGCGACTGGTGTGGAGTCAAGCATTACACTCCTGACCTGAAAATCCACTCCTGTCAATCAAACACCACATGACTTGTCAGCACATAAAAGGCATTAACATTAAAGGGTTAGTTCACCCAAAAATGAAAATTATGTCATTAATGACTCACCCTCATGTCGTTCCAAGCCCGTAAGACCTCCGTTCATCTTCGGAACACAGTTTAAGATATTTTAGATTTAGTCCGAGAGCTTTCTGTCCCTCCATTGAAAATCTATGTACGGTATACTGTCCTTGTCCAGAAAGGCAATGAAGACATCATCAAAGTAGTCCATGTGACATCAGTGGGTTAGTTAGAAGTTTTTGAAGCATTGAAAATACATTTTGTTCCAAAAATAAAAAAACGACGACTTTATTCAGCATTGTATTGTCTTCCGGTTCTGTTGTGGATCGGCGTTCAGTGACGCTGCTGACGTAAGACGAGCTGACGTGTATCTGGTGCGCCCGAGCTTCGTTTACAGTCTGAGGGAGACGCACGCTGTAAACAAAACAATCTTTGCAAACATGTCTAAGGATTTCGACACAGGGGAAGACTTGCATTTTTTTTTAACCAGACATATTTATTTGAACCCGAATACACGGACGCACCAGATAACACGTCAGCAGCGTCACTCGACTCGTGAACGCGGATTGACAACAGAACCGGAAGAGAATACAATGCTGAATAAAGTCATCGTTTTTTGTTATTTTTGGAACAAAATGTATTTTCGATGCTTCAAAAAATTCTAACTAACCCACTGATGTGACATGGACTACTTTGATGATGTCTTTATTGCCTTTCTGGACAAGGACAGTATACCATACATAGATTTTCAATGGAGGGACAGAAAACTCTCGGACTAAATCTAAAATATCTTAAACTGTGTTCCGAAGATGAACGGAGGTCTTACGGGCTTAGAACGACATGAGGGTGAGTAATTAATGACATAATTTTCATTTTTGGGTGAACTAACCCTTTAAGGCCCTGTTTACAGCTGGTATTAAGATGTGTTTTGGTCGATCGGATCACAAGTGGAAGAGGGAGACATTCCTGTTTACACCTGATGTTTAAATCCGTCTCTTTTGTCCACTTTCAATCACTTCTGTCCTGATTTCTTCGAGGGGAGGGTCTATGGGTGAGTAAATGTAAGTTTTTTTTCCAGATCTTTCGATCTAATGGACAAAATAAGCTTGTGTAATTTACATATGAACATGACCGACGTAAAAACACAGAGAGCATCAGCTTTAGTTTCTGCTCTGACAGACACAAGACCAGCCGAACGCTGTGAGTGTGTGTTAGAAATCAGGAATGGTGAGAGAACATTGTGCTTGATACATTTATCATCTTCAAACTAAACTTGGGTCTCCAGTCGATAAAGTTTAAATCCCGTCTGTCTAGAGCTCTTCATAATGTTTCTCATTAGATCAGTAGACGGAGAGAAGACGGTCTTCTGTGGCTGTTTGAACACACTCGATCACATGAGCGTTTACACTACGAAAGCAATCCGGTCGAATGTGTTTTCAACTCCCTCTGGAAGTGTTGAAAGTGGACAAGCTCAAAACATTTTAGACCCTGTTTACACCTGTATTTAGTGTCGTCCACTTGTGATCCAATCCACCAAAACACTTCTTAATACCAGCTGTAAACACGGCCTAAGAGAAAGCATAATTAGCATAAATCTCTCACCCACAGTTGAGGCCATGTTGTTGGGGAAGTGACCGCTGCAATACTGATGGATGAATGAGCTCTTTCCCACAGAAGAGTTTCCTAAAAACACCACCTTAAACACACGCTGCGGATCACTGGTTGCTCTCTGGAGGAGGAAGAACGTTTTTACTGGAAGCTCAAATACCACATCAAGCAGATTAATATTTGATTTACTGTTAAGATCAAGAATGAACAAACTCAACATGGATTGTTGCATCTACTATCATGCAAATATCCAAGGCTCATTTGCACTCACACACACAGAAATACGCAGTTGTGAAATCTATTTTTACAGCAAAAACAAACGAGTACCGCAGATTTCTCTGATTGCCAGGTTTCGTCTTCTCTCCGTTCAGATTTAGAGAATCTCTTCGGACTTGAATCTGTTAGCGATGTGTCTGAATCCTCTGCCTCGTCATTTGAGTTTTCCATCAGCTGCCTTTAAATAAAATTGATCAAAATTATTTAAATGCAAAAAAAAAAAAAAAAAAATCATAGGAATAATTAAATAACACCTTTGAATCAGTGCTTAAAAAGCTAAAACCTGCTACAGGTGGTAATAATAATAATAATAATAATAATTGGTCCAGATGGTAAACTAGTGTACCTGGTTTCATCCTATTGGTCAAACTGGTCAGAGTCGTCTTGGACCAGCAACTGAGATTTTTATGATCTTGCGAACAAATGCTAAATTATTTTTATGCAGCATTGGTGAAAAACAATTGATCTTGAAAATAATTTGATACCACTAATCACTAAGGAAGGATTGCAATTGAAGTGTACATTTGCAATTGAAATTCTGGCACATATAGCATTATATTTAAATAGTTTAAAGTGTTAAAGTTAGTTTTAAAGTTGAAATGATTAAAGTGTTATGTGCATTGATATAGCATAGTTAGCTAGTAACCCACCTCTTTGATGATTTCCTCGGTGGGAAATAGTTTCCCAGTATGGATTCCTTCCTCGGCAGAGGGTTCTTCACGTGTGCTGTCTGAGGAACAGTTGATGAGATATTAGAGACATTTTAGCTTCAGCTTTAAATTGAGAATGTAGATAGTTTTGAATGACGTAGAACTAATTATTGACTTGTAAAAAATGATGCATCTTTGTCAACCAGTGTAAAATAATTAATGCAAAATTGGGTTCAGATGAGGTGCTTATCTAAGTTTTTTTTTTTTAAATAAGAAAATGCATTTATTATTAAAAATTAGTCCATTGTTTGAAATAGGTTGGCAATGGTTGTGAAATGACAGTACTCGTGTGTATGAATGTAAATAACCCAGAATAACGACAAGAGTCAAGACAAACAAACATTTTTATTGTTCATCGTCACGAAGATTGACAACATCCAGTTTATTCAACTTAACAAAAAACTGTACATTATCTACATTTTGTTCTTTTCGTGTCAATCAGAGACCAAACACATAAACTGTCATTGGACAGAACTGCTCATTTCAAAAGAAACTACCAAATAAAACTGTACTAAATATATATATACAGATTTACTCGGTCAAAGTACTGAGGTAAATGCTGCACAATGGTCTCGCTCTTTACAACGTCAGACACATAACGGTAATTAATATGATTAGCCTATTGCTTGACTATGTTATCAAACAGCTAATAGTCTGTTGCTAATGGTACACAAACTATGTTCCCGTTCGCCATCTTAGTCTGCCTTCAAACAATCATCAGAAATGCCTTGAAAAACTCAGAACGTCAGTGGAGAAAGGCATATAGTTTATTATCATAACATCGTAATATACATCATACATACATCCGCTATATCCCTAAATCTACCTGATTTTTCATATCAACAAAAAATATACCAGGATAACCTGGCATCTCTCGAGACTCCCCTGCTAGTTCGCTGTTAATGATTTGCTAAAGACCGCCGGCACGTTGACCTGATTGGTTACAAGGTAGTTTGTGACGTAAGAAACACCAGCGATTTTTGAGACTGTCTTTTTTTCACTGCAGATTAAGGAGAAAATACTCAGCAATGATGTGGACTTATGAATTTCACATGGTTTGTCTTAAAGCACATTTAAAAAAAAAACACCACATAGACATAACAACATTAAAAACTTATGCTCCCTTATTTTTGGACTTTCTTTGTAAAAAAAAGAAAAGAAAAAAGAGGGGCATTAAGGCTCTTCTAAAGCAGAAAATTGCCATGCAGAAATCGCACTTGCTTCTGTAACAGACACAATCTTTCCCCAAACGTGAGCCGTTTCATTGGAGAACAGGCAGCGGCTAAATTTCATATTCACAGTCTCAAATGTTCCACAAGAGGTCTTCGCTGAGGCGTATGTGCTGCGAAATGCGTTAATCCGTACAAAGATTCCTCTGAGTCATTTGTTGCTGCTTCGAAAGAGGCGGACGAATGGAACAAGCTCTCCCGTAAATAACATAAACAGAGCTGGAAAATGTGAATATCCCAGAAGAGGAAGACGGCTGACATCATCTGGAAACGTTCAAACTTCCTGAGGGAACATGGGCTCAAGGAAACCCAGAGAAATACATCCAGCTGAATGTATCCGTTCACATTTTAGCTACACTGTCTGCAGGGGTGCATTCTGGGTAATGTTATTTGGACTTAATACGGGTAAACAGAACGCACCCACGGCGAGAAGGCGTGAACACAGCGGCATGGTGGGTAATGGGTGGGGGACGTGAAGGGGTATTTTTGACTAACCATCTTCTGTGTCTGATGGGCATCTTTATCATCCCGAAGACGCTTGTTCATGTCTCTAAAAGAGAGAGAGAGAGAGAGTGAGAACTACGTGTAAATATTTAAAGATAAGGCTCCTACTCACAGGACTTTTACAGCCTCAGAATTTAGATAACAAATGTTATCAATAAAATGGAACAATGACTGATCAACTATCCTAAACCTGCATCTGTTCGTTTTGTTTTAATTGGTCAATTCTTATGGCCTTATCTTTTAGATAAGAACAATACACACATGCCTACACTTGAACGCTTGAATTCATCATGTTGCACACTAAAGGTGAGACCAGGTCACTCGGGTTGGCATACCTGAGCAAGTCCAGCTGTCTCATGAGACTTTCCCGTTCCTTCTGCATGTTTCGGGACACTTTCAGGACTTCTCTGTAGTGAGAAACAGTCAGACGTGAAAAATACACAAGACTATCAGCAGGAAATAGCCGTTTATGTTTGTTTGCTCACTACTTTTTATTATCACACTCTTAGGCCGTGTTTACAGCTGGTATTAAGAAGTGTTTTGGTGGATTGGATCACAAGTGGACGACACTAAATACAGGTGTAAACGGGGTCTAAAACGTTTTGAGCTCGTCCACTTTCGACACTTCCAGAGGGAGTTGAAAACACATTCGACCGGATTGCTTTCGTAGTGTAAACGCTCATGTGATCGAATGTGTTCAAACAGCCACAGAAGACCGTCTTCTCTCCGTCTACTGATCTAATGAGTAACATTATGAAGAGCTCTAGACAGACGGGACTTAAACTTTGTCAGCTGAAGACCCAGGAGGATAAAGCACAATGTTCTCTCTCCATTTCTGACTTCTAACACACTCACAGCGTTCGGCTGGTCTTGTGTCTGTCAGAGCAGAAACTAAAGCTGATGCTCTCTGTGTGTTTTCTGTCATCTCTGGTCCTGTTCATATGTAAATTACACAAGCGTGTTTTGTCCATTAGATTAAAAGATCTGAAAAAGCCCATACATTTACAAGCCCATAGTCCATTCCCTCGAAGAAATCAGGACAGAAGTGATTGAAAGTGGACAAAAGATACGGATTAAAACATCAGGTGTAAACGGGAATGTGTCTCCCTCGTCTACTTGTGATCCGATCCACCAAAACACATCTTAATACCAGCTGTAAACAGGGCCTTAAAACAAAAAGTTCTTTCCTGGTATTGATAATCATTCATGGAATCTTTCCATGGAAAAAGGTTCCTTAGATTATTAAAATGTTCTTCACACTAAGAAAACAAATGGTTCTTTTTAGAATGTTCACTGAAAGTTCTTTAGGAAACCAAAAATGGTGGTTCTATGGCATCGCTGCAAAAACCCATTTGGAACCTTTATTTTGAAGAGTAGAAGTAGTAGTAATAATGCAAACAATGTTTTTTCATCCGGTAAGTATCACTCATGAAAAGCCACCTCTCTTTGCCCCTGTGCTGTTGTTTGATGGTGTTCTGTAGTTGTTGTAGTTGACTCAGAGTGTGCTGAAGCTCCTCTCGGCTCTGGTCAAGTTCATCCCTCAGTTGCTGGTTGCTGTTGTGCAGTCGGCGGTTCTCTCCGCGAGCGTTAGCCTGATCACTGCTCAGAGTGCTGATCTTGCTCTCCAACTACACACACACACACACACACACACACACACACACACAGGTGGGTTGAGATAGACCTCCAGCTGGTTTAATAAATCAGACATGTTGACGAGTGAGTGAGGAGTCTGTACCTCCCTCTGTTTGGTGAGCGTGAACTCAAGTTCTTGTTCTCGCGTCCTCAGTTCCTGTAGTAGCTGCTCTTTCTTGTTTCCCTGTCTCACACTGTCCTTCATCACAGAACACACCAACATCACCCTCATCAATATTATCACCATCATTTCCACCCTTTATGAATATCATAATTACATTACCATCACTTCATCACCATCATCATAACCATCACCATGATCAATATAATTATCACCATCACATCAACATCAGTTTTATTATAATCACCTTGAACAATATTGCCACCATCATAAAGGTCATAACTTCCATTATCACTATAAATATTATTTCCCCATCATCAATATCATAATCAGCATCAATCACCATAAACTATCATTATCACCATTACTTTCATTAAATAATCACCATTAAAAAAAATCAAATATCATTACCATTCTATCATGATTACTAACATCATTGTCACTATCGTCACCCTTGGTATCATAATCATCATAATCAATATCATTATCATAAACTATATTACGACCATGAACGGAACAATATCATCACCATCAACATAGTTATCAACATTACATGATAATCATAGTCATCAATATTATTAACACTGTCATAGTCACCATGAACTATAGGATTACCACCATCATAATCACCGTTGGTATAATAATTACCAGGATAAATGTATTATCCCTATCATAACAATAATGATCAATATCATTATTACCATCACTATCATAATCACCAGGAACAACATTATCATCACCATTATCAATAAATCACCATCAATAACCACAATCATCAATATTTTTATCACATTCATTGCCATTACTATAATATTCACCATGAACTAACTATAAGATTATCAACATCATAATCACCATTATCATCACCACTGGTATCATAATCACCCGAAACAATAATATTATCACCATCAGAACCACAATAATCATATCATAATAACCAGGAACAATACTATTATCTGCATCAAAACAAAACCATCTTCTGGATCATTATCATAATCACCATCATCAATGTCCCCATCATTATAATCACCATTATTATCATAATCACCATGAACAATATTATTATCCCTATCATAACAATCATAATCAATATCATCATAATCACCATTATTATAATTTAACACCATTAACAATATGATTACCAACATCATATTCTCCATGAACATAATTTTCTCCATCATAACAATCATAATCAATATCATTACAATAATCACCATTATTATCATAATCACCATGAACAATGTATCCTCCAAAAATATTGTTCTCTAATTAAATAACCACAGTTCTTATGCTAAATTCTTATCTGTACTAAAATCTGTACTTCATATTTATAGTGTGTGAATTTACCAGAGCTTGTCGTTTCTCTCTCTCTTCTTTTAACTGAGTCTCCATGTCTTCATACATGGACCGAACCACCCTGTCATGATCTTCCTCTCTCCTGTAGGACATTTAAACACTCAGAGCACATCTTTATATCAAGACAGAACAAGGACGTTAATTTTACAACAGGTGCAAGGCTGCATCCGAAATCGCATACTTCCCTGATACATGGCAGGTGAAAAACATATGTGACAAAAGAAGTATGTCTGCATTTACAGTACTAATAAAAGAGAAGGCAAAATACCCGAATGACCTACTAACTCCGGTGAGATTCTGAAGTGCGTATATGATGGACACTTTACTATCCCATGAGGCCACGAGAGAGGAGTTATGAATGGAGGTAGGTCACATGATAATGACAACATGGTGGATGTAGTATGTCCGGATTACATGTATACTACACACATTCATACTATATATTTTAAGCAGTCGCAAAGTAATTACTAGTACTAACTCAAGAGTATGCGATTTCGGATGATTTCGAGTGCAATGAGGCCCGAGGACCCCAATGAGGGCTGACCTGCGCAATGCCTGCTCTAAATTGTCTCTCTCTTTGAGTGCATCCTGTAGATGAGAGACGGTGTAGGAAAGAACCTCCTCCAAAACCCCAAGAAGCTCAGGTTTGTCCCTCTGGAGCTCACCCCACAGAGTACACAACTCCCACTGACTAACACACAGACACACAGACACACATGATGAAAAAATTGAAGAATTTTTAAAACAGCTTAAAGCTAAAATTCAGAGTTCGGTAGATGTAGCGTTAAAAGCCCAGACACCTTAAACCAAATGTGAACAATAACAGTATGTTAGCTTTGTCAAGCCAGTATTGATTTAAACATCAAACATACAAGCATAGTTTACTCGTCGTTATCTAATGTTACAGACCAGAGCTGTGTGTATTAACTCACTCTTTGAAGAGTTTATCGGCTCCCAGCTCCATGAGGATGTGTGTGAATCGGATCTCTGCCGGCTCTACTCGCTCCTCCTCAACTTTCTGTCTTTCTCCTTTCTCCTCCGGCCCACAACCAACAAGCTCTCCTTATTTAGACAGAGAGATTTTAATTAAGGCATATGTCTTAATGCGTACTACACATAGTATACTATACTGGATACTAGTATGTGAAATGGTATGCAATATATAATAATACATTTCAACATCACTGTTGCATGTTTAATTCAACAAGTGGCATCAGGTTTTTATCAGCATTGCTATAGCTGGAAAAAAAGAAGGAAAAACTTAAACTTAAAAACTAACTGAAAAAGTTAAGTTGAAGCACAAATGTACTCGAAGTAAAATTAATTGGAGCTACAAATGTGTGTGTGTGTGTGTATTGGCTAAAGCACATAAGATTATTAAAACTTAAACTAAAATTGAATTATTAAATATTTATTTTAAAATAAATATTATAATAGTAAATAAATAATAATAAAAAGATGCTGTTAAAATCTTAGGGGAAAAAATATAGCTAGGATCAATTTCATTTTTTAACTTATTTTAAATAAAAATGTGGTTACACAAGTTACATTGTACTTACTCAAATAAGTACTGAATAATATTAATTAACTACATGTACTTATTATAGAGTTACGATTAGGTTTTGATTTAGGGTTAGTTACTTGTAATTATGCATAATATACTGTTATAACTATAGTAAGTACATGTAGTAACATGTAACTGTCACCAAAATATAAAGTGTTACCAAACATTTAAATAGACATATACACTAACCTAGGCCTGTGTGGAACTCGAGGGGTGTAAGGTAACCGTTTTTGTCTCTGTCCAAACTCTCAAACACTGATTCCAGCTGCTCAGGAGACAGAGGGAGCTCTTGCTGTAGCCGCTGGTGGATTTAAACACGATTAGACACATTAAAGGGATAGTTCACCCAAAAATGTAAATTCTATCAGTATTTACTCTCCCTCATGTTGTTCAACCCCGTAAGACCTTCGTTCATCTTCGGAACACGAATTAAGATATTTTTTATTAAATCTGAGAGCTGGATCACTCCTCCATAGACTTCTAAGGGATTGACACTTGTTCCCCGAAAAGTTATTAAAGACATCGTTAAAATAGTCCAAGTGACTACAGTGGCTCAATCTTAAGTTTATCAAGCGACGAGAATACTTTTTGTTGGCAAAAAACTAAGAAAAATAATTTTTCAACTATTCATTTCCTTCTCTCTGGGCCTCGAGTCAGTTCACTAGTGTAACAGCGTAAGCTTCTGTGTTGTACGTCACACGTAGGCTCACTATTGGCTGACGCTGGTCATGTGTGTGATGCGTGTGACGTACAACTCAGAAGCTTACGCTGTTACACTAGTGAACTCACTCGAGGCCCAGAGAGAAGGAAATGAATAGTTGAAAAATTATTTTTCTTAGTTTTTTGCGCACAAAAAGTGTTCTCGTCGCTTGATAAACTTAAGATTGAGCCACTGTAGTCACTTGGACTATTTTAACGATGTCTTTAATAACTTTTCGGGGAACAAGTTTCAATCCCTTAGAAGTCTATGGAGGAGTGATCCAGCTCTCAGATTTAATAAAAAATATCTTAATTCGTGTTCCGAAGATGAACGAAGGTCTTACGGGGTTGAACAACATGAGGGAGAGTAAATACTGACAGAATTTCATTTTTGGGTGAACTATCCCTTTAAACAGAGCTGAGAGCACTTGAAAGCATTACCAATATGGCCACTGATATATCATACACCCCTAATAAAACTTTGCACAGCTTTGGAACTGTTAAAGGAATCATATAACGTCGACTTACACCACCAGCCTGTCCTGTCTCACCTGCATGTCTCTCTTCGTGATGAATCCTTTCCCCTCTTTATCACAGAGCTCAAAGAGCTCTTTAGCTTTGCCCATTCTGTCCTGCCTGTCTGACCCAGGAGGAGGCGCGTCGTTGTGCGACTGCAACCTCGCCATCCGACCCGGCAGTCTGGAGCTGGGGGACATCTGACCACTGCCCGTCCCCTCCAACACCTCACCGTCCTTCAGCCAGCTGGACATCACTGCAGAGAGAGACGGGTCAGGCTGAGATTACATTGGTCCTGTTGTGCTTTTTTCCATGGTCATCTTTCTTTAGTGTTTGAGCACGAAAAAGGTTTCTCCAGCGGGAGTTATTCTCTATATCAGTGTCACTGTTTCTAAACTCCCTGAAACTTCTCGGTTGTAGTCTTGAGTTTTCTTCTGGGAACGAACACGTCACAATATTCCTCATTTAAATAATTCATACGCAGAATAAAGGGGCGGGGCCTGGTTCAGTTAGTTAGTAAGTGTGTTGAAACTGGAGGTTATGGAAAGAGGCGGGACATTTCCCAAACATGCTCAAAGCGCTTGACCAATCACAACACACTGGTCCAGCCGACCAATCAGAGAACAGTGTGCTTTTCAGAAGGAGGGGCTTCATAGAGACAGGAACTAAACAGAGCGTTACTGACAGACTGGGAAGAGAGGAGCTGCAACAATGGAGAATAATGTGTTTTTTGAACATTCAAGAATGAAAACCTATTCTAGTAGACCCCAAAAAATAAAATAAAATCTTTGAAAAGGGCTTAATAGGTCCCCTTTAAGATAAGGAGCTTGTAAGGAATGTTGCTAAAGTGGTCAAACGAGTTCAAACAATGATAAGAAAACAATTTTATCTCATAGTTTTTTCCCTAATCGGCCACAAGAGTGACAAGTAACATACAACAGATATTTTGTTGTTCGCTTAGTTTCTATTTTTGTTCCGTCACTCCCACGGTCTCATTAGTCCAAAATTATTCTCCAAATACCTCTATTGTAGACATATAAACTACTATAAAAAATATGTTCTAAATATTGCTTTTTATTTTCAGTAAGGACGGAAAAATTACTTAAAGCTAGAAATTTGTTGTGTCGCAACTGGTAAGAACATTAACCTTGCATTCAGCAAATGTTGCATTATTATTATTGCACTTTAAACTGCGATTTGGCCTGAGGTAAAACACTGACTTTAGTTAACCACTTAAAGTCAGCTTTATTAGTGGAATATGCTGAAGGCGGCTGAAATATCCTAACAGATCCTCAAATAAACATTAACCAGGATGTTAAACAGTCCTTCAAAAAGGTCCCATTTGTTTTCTGACCTGAGGTGCTCAATACAAGTCTGCTGTAATTCCCTCCAGCACATGCCATATCTAAATGACATCTGTGTTTGTCTGATATTACGTACCAGTTGCGATGGTCTTGTGATTTGGGAGCTAAAGAAAACAGAACTCCTCCTTCAGTAAATGTCCAGCCGGCTTTAATGACCTGCCACACGTTTCCAAGAGCTCAGAGGAATCTGAGGATATGCCCGAAAAATGATACCAATGCTGACAGAATCAGTTATTTTAGTACTATTTATATGTTATAGTTTTTATTTATATTATGTACTATTTATATGTTATAGCCTAGTATTTGTTTATATTACGAATTAGCTTTTATTTTGATATTTTCAGTTCATTCATTTTTATTTCAGTTTCCGTTTTTAGTATTCAGTACTTCAGATTAAACTTGTTCAGTTAGTTGCCAAAGCAACATTTTAATTTTGAATGATTAGTTTTAACAACATATCTATGTAACATCATATATGTAGGCCTATATCATATATATATATATATATATATATATATATATATTTAGTTCAGTCATGAAACTCTAGAGGGCGCAGCCTGATTGGTCCTTTAAGGCCGGGATACCAAGCCGTCGGTCAATGTTTGGCTGTTTTTGAGCGTTGGTTTGGCTTTTTTTGGTGTGTTCTGCACCGTTGGCTCTAGTCCGATGCTGTCTGGGTTTTTAGGGCCGATTCAGCATGTTGAATCGCCGTCGGGCCGTCGGTGAGAGACAGAAAAGCGAAAGTAATGATAGCGATATTCTTATAATTTTACGTCATCTTACCTGAACATTCAAATGCACAAATATTTTCATAATAACATGAGCCGACTTGAATGAAGAAAGTGATCAGCGTGATTGATATTCAAAATGGTAAACAATCGGTGCTTTGTTTACGGTTTGTATATCTGCAGTCCTAGCTTCGGTTTCCATTTTTGAATGACAGAAATAGACTATTGATAACTGCTGATATAGACATATATTTACTTACACGCAGGCGCAGAATCCACATACTAATTGACAGTCGCCTTATGTCCTTTTATTGTGTTCAAGCGCAGCTTTTTGGCCAAGATCTGCAAGCAATCACATCATTACGGCTGGCACAAGTTGATTGGCCTCTGCTGATCCTGCAGCCAATGAGATTGCTTGCTCAACATTTGACTAATCTGGTTCAGTGTTTGCTGTAAGCTAGTCCTGCAGTGCTATCAGAGTTACTTCTCCATCTCCCCAGCTCCACCTGCCTAGATCTGCTACGGGATTTATGTATGTCTATTTATGCACCAGCAGCGTATCTTACATTCTCACAGCAGCGTTTCTGTGTATCTGTGGGCAATAGCAAGTCCACACTTGCTCTGCAGCAGCAGCGATAATCAACAGCAACAGCATAGCAGATCTAGTCAGCAAAGACTAAATACATTAATATTGCCATATTCAATAACATGTTAAAACTATTTTGAGAGTTGTCATGGTTTAAATACACGCACGCACAAACACACACACACACGCACACACGCATACACACACACACACACACAGACACACACACACACACACATACACTGATAACACCTTTACACAACATGTTAATTCAAGAATCAGTTAACTCTTTCCCAGCCAAACACACATTTTTGTGAACATTATCAAATATTGTGGCAGTGGCTGGTAACTTAAAGGGTTAGTTCACCCAAAAATGAAAATTATGTCATTAATGACTCACCCTCATGTCGTCCCAAGCCCGTAAGACCTCCGTTCATCTTTGGAACACAGTTTAAGATATTTTAGATTTAGTCCGAGAGCTTTTTGTCCCTCCATTGAAAATGTACGTACGGCACACACTCTTTGTCCAGAATGGAAATAAAGACATCATCAAAGTAGTCCATGTGACATCAGTGGGTTAGTTAGAATGTTTGGAAGCATCGAAAATACATTTTGGTCCAAACATAACAAAAACTACGACTTTATTCAGCATTGTATTCTCTTCCGGTTCTGTTGTTGATCCGCGTTCACGATTCCGCAGTGACCCTGCTGACGTAAGACGCTGATGACGTGTTATCTGGAGATTAGGACATCCGCGACATGCACACCTACGCACCATTTTAAAAAAAAATATAGCAATACAAAAATACAAACAATGTAGAATAGCTTGAATACAGCGCCCGTCTCCCTCAAACTGTAAACGAAGCTCGGGCGCACCAGATAACACGTCATCAGCGTCTTACGTCAGCAGGGTCACTGCGGAATCGTGAACGCGGATCAACAACAGAACCGGAAGAGAATACAATGCTGAATAAAGTCGTAGTTTTTGTTATGTTTGGACCAAAATGTATTTTCGATGCTTCCAAACATTCTAACTAACCCACTGATGTCACATGGACTACTTTGATGATGTCTTTATTTCCATTCTGGACAAAGAGTGTGTGCCGTACGTACATTTTCAATGGAGGGACAAAAAGCTCTCGGACTAAATCTAAAATATCTTAAACTGTGTTCCAAAGATGAACGGAGGTCTTACGGCTTGGGACGACATGAGGGTGAGTCATTAATGACATAATTTTCATTTTTGGGTGAACTAACCCTTTAAAAAAAAAAACTGGTGGGGAAAGAGTTAATATAAGTAAAGAGAATCAGTTAGACAGTCAGTTACTGGAAGAATTAGTTATCAACAATATGTTAAAATATATATGTTATATATATATATTGTATAGATATATTAACCTGTCACTCATTATATCTTGATCTGGCTGTTCAAAACGGACACATTTGTGTTTATCAAAGGAAACGTTCACCTGCAAATGCTGATAATCTCAAAATGACCAAATCATTTTCAACCCTTCTTCCTCAACAATAGGCCACAACTACATTACATAATCAGCAGGCTGGTGGGAAACACTGCAGCAACAAAACACATGGGAATTTCGCATGAATATACAGACGTGGCATTAAGATTTATGCCTAAGACACTCCCTCTCATGTCCTCCTGCTACTGATGGTCATCTCTCAAATTACAATAAACATTTACTCATGTAGAAATCAAGTAACTCTCCACACTGGGCACAATTTCATTTCTCTTTCCAGGATGTGCACCGCAAAACAGGATGAAGTCATGTGACAGCACAGAGTGTAAAAACAAAGTTAAATGCAAATAAAGACTTTAGCTCGGTTTACATAGACAGCACTCAGAGCTCTTACCCACAATCACGAGTTCATGATTCCCATGCGGATGAGGTCTGGATGCAAGGGAAATACCTCCATACTAAATGACCACAGGTCATATGCAACATGCAATATTTGCCTAATGAATGAATGGACTGGGTTGTGGTTGGAACAATTATGAGGGATTTGAATCAGTGATATCTGGAAAGCCGAATATGCACAGATCATATAAATCTGGAAAGGAGATCAAATAGGAGCCACAATCACAAGGGGCCCAAAACTTTTTCATGCAGTTACTTTAAGGAACTCTTCGGTTAAAATATAACATAGAATATGGCCACAATTTTAAGTGGTACTTAAAAATGTTTAAATGCCCGTGCAAGTGTCGTCTGAATCTGTGCTACAAAATGTTTATGAAATGTTCTGCCTGGAAATGAAGCTTGTGTTGTTCAGACTTTTTTAAGTGCGATTTAAATAAAAATCTTAGAGCACTAATAGAAAACATTAATGGGGATTTCGTGAGTCAAGATATGTGCAGATACACCAAAATACATGGGAACGGCATGTTTACAACTGCAATAAAGCCATATTGAGGAATTGCAACACTCAAGGTCAAATAAACTTCCCGAGCTTAGCTACAATTACACACAAAAATCACATGAGAGATAAAGTCTGACAGCCATATGTCAACTTCAGATAAGAAAACAGACATGCATTTTCTTTGCTCTGCATCGGAGGAAATTATATAGAATGAAAGCTATTATAAAACAAGTATTTTATCCTTTAGCAAAACAAGCTCAGGTTCTGTAAGGAAGTTAAATCATTAATTTGTTACAATGAAAATGCAAACACAGGAAGAAATTACTCAGATATCCCTGAGAACATGAGCAAGGATCTACTTCATTCAATTTCAACACAATACACTTCAGAGTACAGTACATTAACATTTAACATATTATAAATTAGTATTTGGACTCAAAATAGGCTTGAGCTTTATAAATAAATGTACTGTTGTGAAACCATTGTAGATGGTAGATTATGGCATATACCATCTTCCATGTTGTTAAACGAAGAGCATGGCATTAGCATTGCATATGTCCAAAAACATGGTCATTCCTTTATAAAGGAAACGAAGGGCATGCATAATATCATTTAAATTGTATAATTTAAGTTTTACAAGACAGTGTCGATCACTTTAGACAGCAAATGTTGGTGTCATACTCATACATAATTTAAGCCATATGTCAGCACTGCCGATTCACTTTTCATTATGTTAAAACAAACTGAATATATAATAACTTTAATAAAATAAATAAAGAGACAGAACATACCAGACCTGTGATGCGAGGTTGCTCAGGTGTGTAGCTTGTCAAACGGCAGGTGTTTTATACTCGAAAATTGCCAGTGTCATCCAGCAGGGGGCGCTAGAGCTTCGAGAGCATCAGAGTACCATAATTCTTCTAAGAACAGCATCTCATAAACAAAAAGCTTTATTTGTGTTGTTAAAAAGAGTTGCAAATTAATAACACTATATGCACACAGATTAAGATATACACGACACGCAATGATAATAATAATAATAAAAATAATAAATATTTCAGTCTTTACGGTAACCGGATCCTCGCCCGTTGCTATGGGAGACGCGGCAGCGCTCGTGCTCTGCTGTGCCAGTGTGCCTCGCGATCAGCTCTAATCATAAACTGTCCGTTACAATTACGGGAAATTAGGATGATTTTAATATTAGACGGATGATTTTATGAATCATAAGGAATTAAGGAACACTGAATCTGCATTTCGACTCGCGGGTGTTGAAAGGTGTGTAAAAGTTTAAAGATATATGCGTTTGGTTAGCAGTTAGCTGGTTAAATCCATGGTTAAATCTGTTGATCAGAGTAAACAAAGCTGCTCCTGACTTTAGTTTTAAGTAGTCTCGCTCTTAGAACTGTTGATATGTATTTTATATCTTATTGTAGGATTTAATTTCACTTAACTTAATCTGTTGTTAATGTGTTGGTAAACATTTAACACGAATAGACAAATCGGTAGAAATCAGCAGAGATGTGTTTACTACCATCACGAGCTCTGCGAGATTTCTCACCTCAGTGAATCTCAGTGTCTAATGAATTCACTAGGACTGATGCTTATTGCTCCATACTGTGGCTATTTCGTATTGAACGCCAGGAGTGTTGAGAGAAGCTGGTAATCTCTTTGTTTAGGCTCTATGGAGTTTTGAATCAGACGGAGATTAGAGATGCCCAGAGCGTCTCAGTGAAATAACCCATAATCCCCTCGGTGACCTGCTGCTCTTCCTGTGTAACACCTGGGAGAACACGAGCTGAAGGACTCGACTCACGGCCAGTCCAACTCGAGCCCAGTGTGACACTTCTGCTGGAGTCCTGCTCTGCTTACTCTACAGGTGAGTAGATAGACAGATAGATAGATAGACAGACAGATAGATAGATTAGATAGACATTAAACATAATAGATAGATAGTTAGATAGATAGATAGACATTCAACATTATATGTATATATATAGATAGATAGACTGACAGACAGACAGACAAACAGATAGATAGGTTAGACAGATAGATAGATAGATAGATAGATAAGATAGATAGATAGTAAGGGTGTAACGGTACACAGAAGTCACTGTTTGGTACAACAGGAAAAAGCAACAAATCCCAATGCTAGGTTTCTTTTCATTTATTTTGAACAGACAGTAGTGCAAATTACAGTTTGTTAGTGGTACTTAGTCCCCTAGTTGGTACAGCACAGCCTCCTTTAATGTATTAAGCACTAAGCAGTACACATAATGCACTCTTGCATAGGTCATATTTTTTGACTGATATAAAAACAAAAGGTATTTGGTCACAATCAGGTACAAAACTAAAAAGCATCTCTTGTGTTATAAAAGCACAAAAATAAATATAACAATGAAAAATAAAACTTGGTTTTTCCTTTGTGTGTGAGAGTTCATTGAGTTCAATGCGGTGACAATGGCGGATGCACAATGTTATAATGCTTTTTCAAGAAATCACGGAAAGATGAGCAAGAAGGAGAAAAAGTGCCATCTACATCTGAGTCTGCGAGTGAAGACGCTTCCCAGTTCCAGACCACTCATATTTCATCACTGTAGTGAGACTTCCACGACACAAATCGGCTCAATGCCAGATGATTTTGTCTCATTATAACAATAAAAACAAAAACATTGTGTTTTTGAAAAATGAAGAAAACAAACAGGATGTCGCTTTCTGCCGTCCCGGTTTCCTTTCCGTGAAATTCACAAAAATTAATCTCGCGTGCCCCCTTATGGATTGGAGTGTAGAACGCCTGTGACTGAGTGTATTCATCATCTGATCGTATGCACAGAACCGTGACGTTCAGGACGAATACATGTACCGTTACACCCCTAATAGATAGACAGACAGATAGATAGTTAGATAGACAGATAGTTAGATACAGATAGTTAGTTAGATAGACAGACAGACAGACAGGTTAGAAAGATAGATAGATAGATAGACAGTTAGATAGATAGATAGATAGATAGATAGATAGATAGACAGTTAGATAGATAGATAGATAGACAGTTAGATAGATAGATAGACAGTTAGATAGTTAGATAGACAGATAGATAGATAGACAGTTAGTTAGATAGATAGACAGTTAGATAGTTAGATAGACAGACAGACAGATAGATAGATAGTTAGGTCAGATAGACAGATATACGTATAGTTAGATAGATAGACAGGCAGACAGACAGATAGATTGATAGACAGACCGATAGATAGATAGATAGATAGTTAGATAGATAGACAGATAAAAAAAGTTGTTTTATTGTGATTTCTCTTCTGTGATTTTATCTTCTCCACTATACCTTCAGGAGGAAGATCTCGACTCACTGATGAGGAATTCAGCTCTGTCATTTCTCCAGGAACATTAATATTCTCCTGAGGATCGAATGTTTTCTCCTCACTGTATCCAGCATGGCTGACGCCTGGATTAAACAGCCCGAGGAACAACTCCAGGAATTATCCTTGTGGTCTTTTGTTTTTTTACGGAGAAGCCAGAAGTGAAATGGAATTTCCTCCATATAATCGGCGTGTTATAATCTCCATGTCAGACGTCTGCTGAAGAGACTCGTATGGCGGAGGCTTGTTGGAGCTCTGTATGCTAATATATTCCCGATCGCTACAGATATGCTCCAAACCAATAACTACTCGCTGGTGCTGCTGATCCAGCTGGCACTGCTGACCTTTGACCTGTTCGTCAACTCCTTCAGTGAACTGCTGCGGGCGGCTCCGGTCATACAGCTCGTGCTGTTCATGTGAGTGTGTTATGGATTTGACAGTAGGGATGCAACATTCTGGTTCATGTTTTTATAGCATCAACCCGATTAGCTCCATATTGAAAGCAATAATATAATAAATAAAAGCTCTCTTTTTTTTTGTCATCAATGCCAGATTTTATAGATTCAATCTTAAGTGCAATGCAAGTTGCTTTGAATAAAAGCACATTTATGCATGTTTTATAACATCATATTGCTTATCTGTGTTGTTTCTTTCTGCAGAATCCAGGACATTGGCATCCTGTTTAACGTGATCATCATTCTTCTCATGATGTTTAACACATACGTGTTCCAGGTGGGGCTGGTGTCCCTCTTACTGGAGCGCTTCAGAGCCCTGCTGATCCTGTCTGCACTCTACCTCACTCTCAGCATCTGCTTTCACTGCTGGGTCATGGTGTGTACACACACACACAGACACACACACACACACACTCGCGCACAGCCGCACACGCACGCACACATACACAGACAGAAACACAGACACACACAGACAGACAGACAGAAACACACACTCACACACACAGGCACACACACACGCACACACAGGCACACACACACACAGGCACACACATACAGACAGAAAAACACACACACAAAAACACACACATACTGTATATAGCATCAACTATTAGTAGGTCCCACATGGAATCTGAGAGAAAAAAAAAGTTTATGCATTCGTTTATAAAATTCTATGCATGTTTTCCTTAATTTGTTCATTTCAAACGTCTAAGTCCATTCTGCTGAAATTTATTATTGTATAATACATGAATAAAAACTAATAAAATTTTTTATTAAAATTGTGTAAATAAAAATAAATAAAAAACTAAAAATATAAACAAAAAAAATCAAAAATCATGCTTAAATTTTGCTGAAAATTATTATTGTATACTATATAAATTAAAAATAATAATTATATTGTGTCCAAAATTCTGTACATAATTGTATTTCTAAAATAATAATTTTCCTTCATCCTGTTGGTTTCCTGTCAGAACCTGAGGTGGATGGAGTCCAATCGTTTCGTGTGGACGGACGGTCTGCAGGTTCTCTTCGTGTTTCAGAGACTAGGTAAGCCGTCGTGAGCCAAACCCTGAATTGGATTTCATGCGAGGGTCACTGTCAATCTCGTCAAGAACCTCTCAATCCCGACAGGTTTGGAGATTCAGGCCTAACCTTCCTCTCTCATCACACATAAGCTGTTGTAGAGGTGTGATCAAATCAGAGGCGTGATGAGGCCATTTCCTGACAATCAAACTGTTAAAGGTGCAGTGTGTCATTTTTAGCGGCTTCTAGTGGTGAGGTTACGAATTGCAACCAACAGAAGTTACGGTGGCCGACAGGAAATGATGTCGTCATCTGAGAAAGCAGAGAGTAGCCAGTTCAGCAATGAGGTTTCTTTACAAAGATAAATTAAGAAATTATATTCACTTAATTATTCAGTAAAGCGATGTTATTGCGAATATTATTGTTACTTGTTCATCATTTTGTCAGTGTTTTATTCGCTGACTTTAGCTTAGCTTCTTTGTACGAAGAACAACATAGTGATGAAACACGTTTGTCCGTTTAGGGCTCCTGTAGAAACATGTCGGCGCATTTCAATATAAGGGGACCCGCGGTGTGTGTAGATAGAAACTGCTCATTCTAACGTAATAAAAATATAATGGTTTATTATGTAAGGTCTTTATACACCACTGAAAACATAGTTATGTATATGATATTGCATTTCTGTCAACAGATCCTCCTGAATATTACACAATGCACCTTTAATCGTCAAGCCATATTTAGCAGTTTTACTGTTTCACAGAAGTTACATGCTGATGGTTGTGTCTCTTCAGCTGCTGTGTTGTATTATTACTTCTACAAACGCACAACCGAGTACCTGGGAGACCCCAGACTTTACGAGGATTCCCCGTGGCTTCGTGACGCATTCGCTAGAGCGCGACAGTGAGAAACAAAACGGCTGGAAACCAACTCAAACCGGCGGATCAGGGACGTTAATATTGTGCGAAACAATCTAAAAAACTCACCCAAAGCATTTCAAGAAACAAAGCAGATGGACTCAGTCAGAGCCTCGCCATCTTAAAACAAACCTCTGAATTGTAGAGAAGAGGAAAGATGACTTCCAATGGAGCACAAGAGCAAATGGAGAGATCTCATTTTGTGTTTTAAATCACTGATGAGAGCGACAAGAAAGAAAGCAGATCATAAAACCTGATATCTGAAGGTTTCTAAAGATGTCCTAGCACAAATGATCTCACTGCCTCCAGGTGTAAAGCTACAATTTTACAGTGACTTTCTATAAGCATTGATATCCTGTGTAACGTGTAGTAGCACTAAATGCTCTTTTTATATTGTTTTGGATCAGCGCTGGAGCGTTTGATTGTACAGTCGAGCCACGAGAGGTTTTGTTCACTTCAGTTTGCCTTTGAAAAGACGAGTGGAATTTGGTCTGAAGAATCCTCATATTGGAGCTGGGAGTTTTTTTTGTATGTTGTACCAGTTTTTTAAAAATGTGTTTGTAATATTTTCATAAATATCCTCCAAAATCGTAGACGGAGCATCAACAAAGTGCCTCACAGTTCACCCAACACTACGTGAAGTGAGTAAACAGCAGAGCGTCAGTGCACTTGTTATGCTGTAATCGTGATTTTATTCTTCTGTGACCGCTAATAAACATTTTCCATTGGACTGACTCGTGTCTTTATTGAAACTTCTTCTCGCCAAGTTTCAGCCATATCTACACCTCACAATTCTGTTGTTGTTGTTTTTTGTCACACATTTTTTTTTTTAAAAGGTCATAGTGACTTTTATCTCACAATTCTGACTTTTTCCCCCTCTCATTCCTGAATTTACACCTCGCAATTGTTTTTTTCCCGCCATGGTATAAAAAAGGAAATTGCGACAGTTTGTTACACAATTCTGTGGGAAAATTCTCAGAATTGCGACGGGGAAAAGTTGCCATTACATATTTTATTCCGTGTCGGAAATTCACGGAATTTCTTCTGTGATATACATATATGGCTTCCAAATATATATATATACAGTAGTCAACATTTGAAGTGAATCAGAAAATTTCATCAAAGTTGTCCTGAGACAAGAAGTATTGTTCAAAATGCATGTATAACTTTTGATCCACTTCAAATGTTGACTATACTGTATATATATCTGATGCTTTAGTAGTCGCTTTGGCTGCGAGACCGGCGACGATCTCACCGCTGACAGACTGCTCTATTCTGATCTGTCAGATTAAGCTCGGATTGGGGTTTTACGCTCCACAAACAGCCCGCAGGACACAAATAGCATGCCATGTTTTCAAATACCCAGCCATCTCACCCCTCGCATCGTGTGCATGAACGCAAGGAACCTACTGAGATCTTATTTTAGGAAACATTAGTCTGTCTCTGAACAAAACAATGATTAATGCTGTGTGAAGCTCTGTGACATAATACTGTGTGAAGACATAATGACAGAAATATGTTATGATTATTTATACATTTACTATAATTAATAAATATTAATAATATCATTTACATAATATTCTATTGGTTGGGGTTAAAAAGCTTGGAAAGTGAACCTGGTTAAAATGTACCAAAATGAGATATGAACCCATGGCTAAGGTCAGTGTGAATAAAAAAAGTTTTTTTCCCAATCAATTCGTCAAATGATGATTTAAACAGAAATATACAGTTTATTTTTATAAAAGTGACTTACAACTGAGGTTAATTTGGAAGCTTGTTTCCGCCACTGAATAAGTAAGGGGAAATTGGGACCTTTTTATATTGCAATTGCGAGTCTATATCACGTAATTGTGAGGAAAAAAAGAATTGTGAGAAAAAAAGTGAGAACTGAAAAGTCTGAAATAAATAAAGTTGCAATTCTGACTTTTTTTCTCACAATTGCAAGTTTATAATCGCAATTCCCTTTTTTCTTAAAACGGCAAGTTTATTTCTCACATTTCTGACTTACAACTCACAATTAAGAGTTTATATCTCGCAATTCTGAGAAAAAGTAGAAACTGCGAGAAAAAGTCAGAATTGCAACTTTTCTTGCAATTCTGACTTTTCTGGCAATTGCGAATTTTTCGCAATTCTAACTTTTTTTTTTTTTTAAGATTTGTTTGATATAATCTCACAATTGCGATATATAAAGTCCAATTCTGAGGGGAAAAAGACAGACTTTTTTTTCTCAGAACTGCAAATTTATATATCGTGATTCTGACTTTATAACTCACAATTGAGAGTTTACATCACACAATTATGAGAAAAGTTAGAATTGTGAGAAAAGTCGCGATTACCTTTGTTATTCTGTGGCAGAAACAAACTTCCATAGGTTAAAAATTAAAATGAATCAAGGACAAATAATCTCAAAAATAACAGTGGAGGAAAATGAAAACCAAGAATCATTTTTTATTTTCTAACAAAACTTTTTATTTTCGAAATATTAACCCACAATCCCGTCCATCATGCCAGTGCAAACTCCATCCAAAATTCCGGTACGTCTGTGACAAAGCTGGAAGTCCCAGAAAAAAACTTTCTGATTAACTTGGAATGTTTTCCTTAACATGTACATTTCCATAACCTGACAAACACAAATATAACAGATGTCATAAATAATGATTTCAGACTGCAAAGGTTTCCATCATGCATGCAGAATTCATGGACTGTAAATACTGTAATTTCAAGGATAATATATAAACTGATCAAGCTACAGACTAGGGTTATTACAGTTAACTAAATCCATTTTCTTTCAAAAATACATCATTAAATAAAATAAAATATAAATTAACTCATTTTGATGTCATAAAATAATTAAAAGTAATTCAAAATATACTAATAAAATGTGTGATGGTATCTGAATAATAGTGAAGAGGCACTAGAGACACTCACTTTCAGACGAAAATGCCGACCCAGAGTAAGAGGAAGAGAACGCCGAAGCCCATGAAGAGCGACGCCACCAGAGAAATCAGCAGCTCTTTGTACACGTCTCTCGTGTACTTCGTGGACGTTACTTCATAACTGACAAAGTGTCAAGGATGCACAGACTCATCTTTTTAAGCTTAAGTTTACGATCACATTATCAATGGAAGCTTTCTTAAAAACAAAAAATAAAGGGAATTGCAACTTTTTATCTCACAATTCTGAATCTTTTCTCAAAATCGGAAAACATCTCAAGTTAACATCTTGTAATTTTGACTTTTTTCTCAAAATTCTGAGTTTACATCTCGCAATTCCGTCTTAGTTTCCGTCACAAAAATAGGCAATTATGACTTTTTATCTCACAATACTTATTTTTTCTTTTGCAATTGCGAGTTTTTATTTCACGAATTCAGACTTTTCTTCTCAGAACTGCAAGTTCATATCTATCAGTTCGGAGTTTATTTCTCGCAAATCTGTCTTTTTCTCACAAATGCGAGACGAGAATGCAATGACTTTTTTTCTCAAAATTCTGAGTTTACATCTTGCAATTCTGTTTTTGTTCCAGTCACACACAAAAAAAGGTAATTGCGACTTTATCTCACAATTCTGAGTTTATATCTTGTCTTTTTCTCACAATTTTGACTTTTTTTTTTCTTGCAATTCTGTTTTTTGTTGTTGTTTCCATCATGGAAAAAAGGTCATTGCAACTTTGCAAACATTTTTTTGAATTGCGAGATGGTCACAATTTCCTTTTTTTTTTTTATTTTGAGGCGGAAACAAGCTTCCATGCAAATCTGATGGGATTACAGACAGTAACTGTGAATAGTGAAGGATACACAAAGAACCAGGCAGTGAAGAACATGCCGATGGCCAGCAGCACTATGGTGAGGTGGGGGAACACGGCCGGGTTCACCGGGCTGGTGTATCTCGTCATGGCTTCCAACTCCTGCACAAACAGCCATTTACACTGATATCAGGACTGATTCATCTCAAGATGCTCGTCATCACGTGATTAAAATCAAACAATAAAAACAACAACACAAACATGACATAAAGAGGCTGGAAAGAACAGGTGTATAAAAGAGCTGAACTGATCTGGTTTTTCCAATATGGATATCTAAAGAGTAGACAATCATACATCATTATTTCTTCAATATTTACTTAGAAATTCCAAACAGAGGTGAGATTAACCTTTGACAAAACTGTCGGTGGATATACACAACATATAAAGGTGAAGACAATAATAAAACTGACTGACTTGCTAAATTAATAGTGCAACACTTCTCTCTGCATAACATCTATTACAAGTTAACATGAAGCCTATACACATACATATTTATGATTAAAACATGCATAAGATATTTTATATAACTTTTTTTTAGTTGCGTCCGTAGTAAAAAAAAAACATCAGCAGACTCCTGACTGACATCAGCGGCTAACTGCTAACGCTAAATGCAATTAACAAGACAAGAGCGATAAAAGAAAATACTAGATACGTTATTTGCCGTTTCAATTCATTACTGGACTCTCGGGGGGTTTAAAAAACAAAATTATTTGCAGTTAAATCATGCGTTATTTACCATCGTGTGACAGGTAAAGGATGAATCCGTCTCCGACCGGAAGAAGAGCAAGAACAGCCACGTAAGTGAAGAGTGGCCGGAAGAGGAGTGACTGACAGCGCCATACAAAATAAAAGTCCTCCCTGATCGACAGATAGATATCACCATACAAAATAAAAGTCCTCCCTGATAGACAGATATCACCATACAAAATAAAATTCCTCCCTGATAGATAGATAGATAATACCATAGACATAATAAATACTGTATTTATTATGTCTATGGATATCACCATACAAAATAAAATTCCTCCCTGATAGATAGATAGATATCACATACAAAATAAAAGTCCTCCCTGATCGACAGATAGCTATCACCATACAAAATAAAAGTCCTCCCTGATAGACAGATAGATATCACCATACAAAATAAAATTCCTCCCTGATAGATAGATAATACCATAGACATAATAAATACTGTATTTATTATGTCTATGGATATCACAATACAAAATAAAATTCCTCCCTGATAGATAGATATCACATACAAAATAAAAGTCCTCCCTGATCGACAGATATCACCATACAAAATAAAATTCCTCCCTGGAAGGGAGTGTGTTATGACTGTAACACAAGGAAGAATTTAAATTTAGTATCCAGAAAAAAATATTTATTTAATTTATGCATCATGCTTGCATACATTTGTATTATGACATCAGTACACATACATGTAAAAAAAAGTGAGACTGAAATTATGCAGCTGAACTAAAAATAATGATTATGTATCAATATACAACATGGCTTTCAGAAAGCTCAGATAAAGCGAAAGAAATGAGAACATGTTCTGGGACATAAACACAATAGTGAATTAAGTTTTAAAAAATATTTTAGTTCTTACTGGGCTTTGAGCCATAAAGACAAACAAAACAAAACTGACAACTGAGAAAAATATAGTTTTTTTTCTCTGTCCTTTGGTGGTAAAATCAGTTCATGTAATTTAATACTAGTCATTGATGAACAAGAAATGCTTTACCAAACTTAAGACAAGTTATTTAAAATGTTTTAAAATGCAATGTTTTTAACCAAACATGTTATGATTAACAAAGCATAAAAGTAGTAAAATTACATATTATAAAAACTAATTTAATGAAGAGTAAAAAGAACAGAAATAAAGGATATGGTTGTACATAATGAAAGTTAAAACAAATAAAAACCAAACTGAATTTTCACAAAAACATTTAAAGGACGTTTTATATTTTTACAGAACATTTAAACAGTTTTAGATGTCACAGAAAACATTAGAAAAAATATTTACAGTGCATAGTTTGGAAGTGCTTCCACAAGAGGCTGGTTTACTCAGGACAGAATATGTGATATTCCCTATGATTTTTAACAAATAACCATATATTAGATTTTAAACTGTGTTTATACTCATCCATTAGTGTGGAATTATGGAAATAGTAATTTTAGTGCACAACAATTTTCAGTCAACACTTTCCTGGTTCTCTTCATGATTTGACCATCATAATCACGTTACCCAGCCTTACAAAGACTACTTTATGGCTTTCCTTATTGCTTTAAAATATTCAAACAATATCTATAACACCAACATGTTTAGTGTACAGGGATAATAAACAAGCAAAAGACAAAAAGACTCCAAATAATGCGTTGAAATTCACACAGTGCTGGATTACATGAAAGATCTGGTCATTTTTCTGCTTCACAAAAAAACCTGGGATTTGAATTTTTTTTAAATGACCATAATTCTACTGGGTTTTATTTAGTAATACTCAAAATATGGGACATTGTCTGAGAAATTCTCGGAGAATCCACCGTTCTGATCAAAAGTGATGCTCCAACTGTTAGACAAGTAACGTTCAGATAAAACTATACAAGAATATACTGCATATAAACTGTTCAAAAGATCTATTTTGAACACGATCATTGGTTACGGCTTGTATAGTATGCATAGCAGCATACTAAAGTTAAAACAATGCATTTAAAACAAAAGAAAGAACATATGGTGTAAAAGGAAATATTAAGTACCATAGTAAAAACTCAATTTGAAGTGTTTCTGACAGTTAATGAGTGTATGATCCAGTGTTTGACTTACGATTGCTATTGGTTCCAGTCTATCCAGTTTTAAAGAGAAATCCAGTGACTTTAACTCACAAATCCAGTAGTAATGGTTCCTCTTTTAATTCTTTCCTGATATGAGATGATATATTTACTGCAGTAACTATGTCAACCATATTAAATTTAGATACTTTCAAAACTGCTTACTTTATATCTGTATTTAACTGTATCTCTCCAGTGGACGTGACTGCAGAAATTAACCCAAAGTTCACCAAACTGCGAGGTAAATAACCTGATTCGTGTCTCATTAATAATGAGCCAGTTGGTGCAGTTAAAGCCATTTCCAGTGTATAAATAGACAATGAGCAGGGAAAATGAAAAGACTTTAAAAATGAGCATGCAGATCCGTTAAAGCCGGTATTAAAAAGGCAAAAGCAATCGTTTCTAGCCAAGCGAGTTTGGTTTCATGCACTGTTGCATAATGTAGTGCAAGCATGCCTTGCTTTGTCAGCACTGTCACAAGTGGTGCTATAGCAGGAAACATAGCATCAACTCTTTAATATTCTCCATAGATATATATACACTAGATGTCGCCTTGGGGTTCTAAGCATGCGTCAAAACTGCCGCCATCTTGGAACAGCGGTCTTGTCATAGGAGGTAGCTAGGTAACGCTGAATTCATGGATGATGCCGGACTTTTGTGCTGCGTATGGATGTTCACACAAACTAAATCTAAAAAACAGACAGCAAGGGATTACATTTCACAAGAATTTTTTAAAATTTCTCTGGACTCAATGCATGTCTGACCGTCGGAACGAACCAAAAAAACTAGAAAATCGAATTCACGACGATTTATGGTGATTTTATTTCCGTTAGACCTTTTCCTACATTGACGCTGATGCATTAAAGAGGAGGGGCTCCCCTGTTCCAAGATGGAGGCTCTATTGACGCATTCGTTCCAATGAACTGCCGTAGCCAAGGCGACATCTAGTGTTTATATCTATGGATATTCTCTGCCAGCTCAACCTCAGGTCATAGCGAAGTAAGAGTTAGAAGAGAATCTCGCTGAGCAAGCTGGTTAAAATTCATGAAACTGTCGAGATGTCACAATAAGAGCAGAAACACCCCAGCAAGCAGTAGCCATCATTTCACCATCTAGGTTAACTATAGACTCGATATAGTCCGGCTATGAGTAACACTTCTAGCCAAAATAACCTTGAATTTGGTTACACGTCGTTTTTGCCAAAATAAATTGTGAGATGTATGATATTCCATCATGTAAGCAAAGTCAACAGAGATTACAAGGTGTTTGGTTTCATTTCTTTGACATGTTATCTAATTGATGACTCTGTTCTTGGGTTATGGTTAGATTACGTCTATTACATTTTGTTAGCCTAGATATCAGGGCTGTATTCGGACGGCTATTAGACGTCTTTTAAATGCAAAATTGCTTGCTGGGATGTTTTAAAGAGGCTATATGATGCTTTTTAATATTTTCCTTGTCCTTTAGTGTGTAATGTATCTGCTGGTGCATGTATATGATCGGCACAGTTACAAAGCTAAGTTCTTTTTCTAACTTCGCTCGGTGTTTCACTATGGGAATCGCTTTGGGCGTGACCAACTACGGAAGCTCCTATGCCACCACGTCTGTCTCTGACAGACAGGTCGACCTGAAATCAGGCTCCGTCCCCACCTATATTACTCAGGTCGACCCCTACGAAGTCATTCTCGCTTTCTTCCCGTGAGGGACTACAACAAGCTCTCTCAGCACGTCCGACCCTGTCGCTGATTTCGCTTAACTGTTCAACAGGCGGGCCGTCATTGGATTACGCTACCGAACGCGACATCAGTGGATTGGATTGGGACTGTGTTGAGTGTCACACCGAATAGTGTCCGCGTCAAGGCGAGCTTTTCGTTAGGAATATCGCGTGTTATCACGACGGTAGAATTACAGTGGTGTCAAGCCACCGTAGGCTTTACGCGTCAGGCGAGCCGCGAAAAGGGCTAACTACCCTGTGATCCATCGATCGGACTAACGTGTTGTGACGAGTCTTTGAATCACTCCTTCTCTCTCCAGCCGTTATGTCGACAATCATTACCCCCGCCAAAGGGAATGAGTCGAAAAGCAGGGAACCTGCACCCCGCCCGTGTCCATCGTCATGTGGAGCAACCGTCTCGGGCAGGGACCCCCATCCCATGTGCATCGTGTGCATGGGCGCTAAGCACGCTCAAACGTCGCTTGCAGACCCACAAACCTGCGTTCACTGTGCGTCATTGCCGGTAAAAATTTTGGAGAGAAGGCTGAGAGTGGCGGTGGCTAGCCAGCAGGACCCATGTCTGGCCGGAGCCATCGCAAAACCTAAGGCTAACGATCATCAGCGAGCTACCACGACGAGCTGGGCTGACATGATGGAAGCCGAATCCCCGGATATGCCTCCTCTGTTCGATGGCCTTCTCGCACACGAGGCGGGGGAGCCGGGGGACGAGGATGCGGAGGGCGATGCTAACTCTGACCTCCTCGACTTGGACATGGACGACGAGGAGGAGGAAGACAACTCTCTCTTCCCTGTCCAGCAGTCTAGACCCCCTAGCGCGACTGACACTGGCTCTCAGGCAGACGGTAACCTGCACGAGGTGTGCAAGCGAGCCGCGGCAAAACTGGGCCTAGCGTGGCCCGCGGCCCAGGATTCAGAAGGAGCAGAGAGGGACCTTTATGACGGGAAAAGGCTACCGCCTGCTCAAACCACAACGAGACAACTCCTACCCGCCATACCGGCGTGCATGAAGGAGATGTCCCGCCATTGGGGTAGCCCCTTTAAGAGCAAGCTCCCGACCAAGGGATGTTCTAAGCTTGAGATCCAAGGAATGGGAGAGCTGGGGCTGGCCGGACCCCCAGCGATAGAGTCTTCAGTGGCCTATCACCTCCATCCGAATCGCCGATCTATTTCTGCCTCATCCCAAATTTCGCTGCTGAACAAGATGGAGCGTCTGACCGCGTCCGTCTATCAGAGGATGTACAAGTATGCGGCGCAGTCAGTGTGCTCGCTGAACGCGGTGACTTTACTGTCAGCGTACCAGGCAGAGATTTTGGAGGAGATGGGGCGACAACTAGATACGGGAGTGCCGAACCCAGCACTCTGGGACGAGATATGTGTGGTAAACGACCTAATTCTCCGCTCTTCTCGTGGCGCGGTTCAGGGCTGTGGCCGTGTTATGGGCTTGGCCGCTTCAGGTGAGAGAGCGTTATGGCTGAACCTATCTGGATTAAGCGACGCTCAAAAAGCAGAGGTGATGGACGCTGCGTTCGACCCAACTAAGGGCCTTTTCGGACCAGCTCTCGAGAAAATGAGAGAAACCAGCACCCTCAGGAAACAGGAGGATGAGGCTTTTAACCTCTGTTCCAGGGATATTGAACAGGGGAGCAGATTTGTTGTCCAGAGGAAATCCCCTGTACGGAGAGTGGAAGCTGCATCCCCAGGTGGTGAAGCAGATATGGCAGAAATACGGCCAGGCGGTCGTAGATCTCTTCGCCTCGCAGGAAAACGCTCAATGTCCTCTTTATTTTTCTCTGGCGGACGGAAATGCACCATTGGGTGTGGATGCTTTAGCCCACCCATGGCCAAATGTCCTGCTGTATGCATTTCCCCCTCTGAGTCTGATTTCACCCACACTGGCCAGGGTGAGGGAAATGGGATTGTCACTGATACTGATAGCTCCACGGTGGCCATCCAGACAGTGGGTGGCCAAGATAGTTCCCGGAGGGACCTCCTGTCACAAGCGGGGGGGGGAAATCTACCATCCTCACCCAGACAGGATAGCTCTATGGGCCTGGCCCGTGAGAGGTGGAATTTAAGTGCAGCAGGTCTGCCCCCATCAGTCATACACACTATACAAAGTGCAAGAGCCTCTTCCACTCGCTCATTGTATAGTAATAAATGGCGAGTCTTTGAAGGATGGTGTGGATGGAGTCATATTGTCCCTTTTCAATGTTCAGTGAGGGACATATTATGTTTCCTCCAGGATCTGTTAGAAAAAGGGAAAGCCTTTTCTACGATAAAGGTGTACTTAGCGGCTATATCTGCTTGTCATGTAGGTTTTGGTGACAAGACAGCAGGTCAGCACCCTTTAATAAGTCGCTTTATGAAGGGGGCACGACGTAAGAGGCCAGTGGCCAGGCGGATGGTCCCATTGTGGGATTTGTCTACGGTTTTAGAGGCCCTTTCTCAATACCCTTTTGAGCCGTTGGAAGCTATAGGGTTAGAGTTTCTCTCTCTTAAGACAGCACTACTGTTAGCGCTGGTCTCAGCTAAGAGGGTGAGTGACTTACAGGCTCTGTCGGTCAGCCCGTCTTGTCTGCAGTTTTCTCCAGGGTTTACAAGGGTTTCCTTTCGCCCTTACCCTGCATTCGTACCTAAAGTAGTGGATTCGTTGTATAGATGTCAAACTACAGATCTTGCAGCTTTTCACCCTCCTCCGTTCTCTTCTCCGGAGGATAGGAGGTTGAATGCCTTGTGTCCTGTACGGGCGCTTCGTGTGTACGTAGAAAGGACAGCAGGTTTCAGGAAAAATGACCAGCTGTTTGTGTCATGGGCTACTCCTCTCAAAGGGAAGCCATTATCACGTCAGCGACTGTCCCATTGGATTGTAGAAGCTATTTCTTTAGCATATGAATGTAGAGGTTCCCAACCTCCCGAGGGCTTAAGGGCCCATTCCACTAGGGGCATGGCTACATCATGGGCCTTACTTAGGGGCGTTTCGGTCCAGGAGATCTGTGCTGCAGCAAGCTGGGCCACGCCGCACACTTTTGTGCGATTTTATAGACTGAATGTGTCTGAGCCATCATTAGCTAATGCAGTGTTAGGAGCCAGCACGTCAGGTCCCATATGATGACGTATAGCGTACGTTGCAATCCGGGAGTGGTCTATATCTCCCACAAAGTGATTTAATCTAACCTATCTAACAGAGAACGCTGATCCAGACCTGCCTAAAACACCTCGATCCACGTCAAGATATTACTTCCTCAAATATCCATGTCACAATGTGAAATATTATTAGCATGAAATAAAGCTGAAACTCATGATTATGGTAATGAGCGTTACATTTCCGACACATGCTTGAGGTGTTCGGCCAATCACAACGCACTGGGTCAGCTGGCCAATCAGAGCACTCTGAGCTCTTCAGAAGGAGGGGCTTAATAGAAATCAGTGCATTTCAGACAGACCGGGAATAGAGGGGCTGCAATAATGTACCGTATGTGAAAAATGTGTTTTGAGCATTAAAGCACAGTAACCTATTTTAATACACCCAATAAACAAAATAATGACCTTTTAAAACAGCATCATATGGCCTCTTTAAGAAATGAAATAGGGTCCTTTTTGATTTCTTGTCGACTTTAAGTGCAGTTCATGGTGTAACAGTCGAGTTTACAGAAAGACTGCAGAACATGAGCTCCACCCAACAGCCAGTCACTGGTACCTGTTTATAGAGTTCTCAAAGGGCCGGGTCGGCCAGACAAACCCGACGGGACCCGCGGGTTCGGGCCGGGTTCGGGTCGAAAATATAAGCAAATGACTCGGGTCGGGTCGGACCTCGGGCTTAATCTTTTCCGCTCAGTGAAAAAAAAAATAAAAATGTATTAATCATCGCTGCTGTTCACCGTAAAGAAAGTCTGGCTGCTGCGTGCAACGTGCATCGCAGGGGCAGACCTGACGCCGCTCGTGCACGCCTTTAGCCTGGAGAAGAAGATGGAGTTGGTGAAAAGTAAACTTACCACAGGTGAATTCACCGTCGCTACTACAGGAGTGGGAAAATCAGAGGTCTGGAAAGTGTTTAGAGTGGTGCTGGATTCTGATGGAAATTCTACAGGTTATGTGCAATGCTCAAAATGCAAGGTGCTGATGAAATATGACAGCAAAAAAACAGGGTCGTCCAGAAGATTTTTATTTGAGGCATATTTAGTATATAGCCTATTTATATATTTAAAGTTTGTTTCAGTTGTTTGTATTGTTTGTAGGCTATTCAGACGTGAACATTAAAGGTTGATTTGAATTCCCGTCTGCTGGTCATGATAATATGTGTATGCCGTCGGGCCGCGGGTCGGGTTCAGGCAGATAATTCAGGTTGATGTGTCGGGTTACATCGGGTCCGGGCTTTAAAAGCCACGGGCCGGGTCGGGTCGGGTTGTAATTTTCAGGCCCGTTGAGAACTCTACCTGTTTATATTATATCTTGGCAAATCAAAAGAAATGCATGTAAATGTGTCTGTGTGCAAGTGTGTATATAAGTGATATGTCATTGAGGTTAAGGCTAAGAAAAATTATTTTTGAAATACGCTCATTTTCCTTTCGTCTTGTACAAATATGCGCAGAACAAACACAGATAAGACGTCTTTAACAGCCGCCCAGATAAAACAGTCTTTGAATCTGGGGTGGCGATTCGAGTGGACACAGGAGAAGCTGAAGCTGAACGACATGAATCTTGATGCTCCTTAGCATTTGCTTTGAATGAGGAAACTGTATTCAGAGCACTGGGAGGACACGTTATCTTCACTGCTACATCCATTTTGACTCTGTTAACAGAGAGGTTAAATTGTTAACTTGCGTATAACACTGAAAATCAGTTTCCTAAGCATGCACAATTTAATGTGATTTTTTTTCTGGTTAGGACACATTGAAAGAGCGTGAGATAAACAGTTATGTCTGAAGTCCACTCACTGAATGTGACAATCTGAAATGATAGGTGACCTCTTGAAAAGGCATTACAGGAAGTGACCACAGGTGGCTGGTCCCCTGTTAGAAAAAAAGTTTGCATGTGACAAGCGAAGCATATTTAAGGAGTGACGTTCTCAGTTACTACAGGTGCAATTCCTCTTACAGTTTTTTTCAACTGCTTACATTTTCAAAACTTTGCCTCTTTTTTTTTCAAAACTTTACACACAAATCAAAGAATTGCACACACTAAATGCAAAATGCCTCACATCTCTTGCAAAATGAAGCACTGCGTTTAAAATATCACAAACACATCTCAAAAGCAAACATTTGTCTTTGCAAACACCTTTGCCATAATATTATATCTTTGGCTATATCATATACACACAGTTATTCATAACCTAAAGCTCTTCTTTCATGAGCTCCTATGTACATTTCTGTACAAGATTGAAAGTAACTGGCAGAGAGATGTTTAAAAAATGACGGTAAACACGATAGCAAGATTGAAACCAAACTATACATTTTTTTTACTGTAAGCATTTGTGGTTGTGAATGCAGTATTACACAGTCTGAAAGAAAATAAATACATCAACCATGTTTAGTTGGACAGAAACCAAACATAATTTAAAGGCCTATTCTAAAGCCATAATTGGTTGGTGTTAAGTAAAGCAATGAGGGTTTGCACATGTGAGGAGTTAGTGTGAGGCACTGATGAAATAGTGTGGCATTTTGATAGGTTGTGTTTGAAAAAGGAAATCAAGATACTTCCTGTTAGATTTTTGTGTGTTACATAGAGAATTGTGTGTTGTGGTTTGCAAAAATGTTTTATGAAATTGAAAACTGAGTCGAAGGCTGAGAATTAGTGTATGGTTTTGCAGATTTGGTGTGTGGTTCTGGTGTTTGAGTGTCAGGTTTCAGAAATTGTGTGACAAGTAAGGATTTTGTGTGTAAGCAGTTGAAAAAAAAACCCCTGTAAACTAGGACCAATAATCTCACCGTTGTAAAAGTGCTCCGCTCTAATGAGAAAGAAGCTTCTGGATGATTTGAACAGAGACGCCCCCTGGTGGCTCCACACCGCCACACCCACACCACCTCAGAGGAGCTTAAAGAGAAGAAGAGATCTCCATGAGTCAGATGCGTGTGTTAGTATCTCAGGGGTGATTCTAGGGTCAGAGGATAGAGACATCTGTGGATGTGTCTGAGGACATCCATTGATCAATTACTGAAATATGACACACTACAAAACACATCTTATCAGTGAGGAGTCATATCTTATGAAGCAAATCTCTTAATATTACAGAAGTAAAAGCTAAAAACAGTGTGTGTGTTTATACTCACATCATGTGCAGAGTTATGTAAGACATAGATGAGTTTTTGTCTCCATTTAGAAACACGGTAAAGCTGCAAATGAATAAAACACATCAGATGCCTGAAAACATCAGTGCTGCTGGATAACTGGCCATTTTGTGAGCCATTATAGCGATCTGACACACACACACACACACACACACACACACACCTGCAGCTCTCAGATGAGGAACAATCAAGTGTTTTGATCTCCTGATCCATCTCGAGGATGTGTAGTTTGCTCAGACAGGCTAGTGGATTTCCACCTGTGTATAAAACATACATATATATATATATATATATATATATATATATATATATATATATATATATATATATATATACACAGGTCCTTCTCAAAAAATTAGCATATTGTGATAAAGTTCATTATTTTCCATAATGTAATGATAAAAATTCAACTTTCATATATTTTAGATTCATTGCACACCAACTGAAATATTTCAGGTCTTTTATTGTTTTAATACTGATGATTTTGGCATACAGCTCAGGAAAAATTTTAAATTTAAATTTAAATTCAACAGATAAGCAGCACTGGAGTATCCACAGTCAGTGATGGTCTGGGGTGCCATGTCAGCTGCTGGTGTTGGTGCACTGTGTTTTATCAAGGGCAGGGTCAATGCAGCTAGCTATCAGGAGATTTTGGAGCACTTCATGCTTCCATCTGATTTCATTTTTCAGCACGACCTGGCACCTGCTCACAGTGCCAAAACCACTGGTAAATGGTTTACTGACCATGGTATTACTGTGCTCAATTGGCCTGCCAACTCTCCTGACCTGAACCCCATAGAGAATCTGTGGGATATTGTGAAGAGAAAGTTGAGAGACGCAAGACCCAACACTCTGGATGAGCTTAAGGCAGCTATCGAAGCATCCTGGGCCTCCATAACACCTCAGCAGTGCCACAGGCTGATTGCCTCCATGCCACGCCGCAATTTCTTTCTGTGTCTTACCCTCTTGCTTGAGGGTGTCAATGATGGCCTTCTGGACAGCAGTCAGGTCGGCAGTCTTACCCATGATTGCGGTTTTGAGTAATGAAACAGGCTGGGAGTTTTTAAAAGCCTCAGGAATCTTTTGCAGGTGTTTAGAGTTAATTAGTTGATTCAGATGATTAGGTTAATAGCTCGTTTAGAGAACCTTTTCATGATATGCTAATTTTTTGAGATAGGAATTTTGGGTTTTCATGAGCTATATGCCAAAATCATCAGTATTAAAACAATAATAGACCTGAAATATTTCAGTTGGTGTGCAATGAATCTAAAATATATGAAAGTTTAATTTTTATCATTACATTATGGAAAATAATGAACTTTATCACAATATGCTAATTTTTTGAGAAGGACCTGTATATAACATGGAAGTTATTCTTTATATCAGTGTCATTGTTTCTGAACTCCCTGAAACGCCTCCATTGTAGTCTTGAGTTTTCTTCCGGGAACGAACATGTCACAATATTCCTCATTTAAATAATTCATACGCAGAATAAAGTTGAAAGTTGAAACTGGCGGTTATGGAAAGGGGCGGGACATTTCCAAAACACGCTCAAAGTGCTTGACCAATCACAACACACTGCTCCAGCCAACCAATCAGAGCACATTGTGCTTCATAGAGATAGGAACTAATCAGGGGTGTGTTTCCCGAAAGTATCGTTAGCCAACTATGGTCGCAAGTTCCATTATTATCAGCACAGTTCAACGAGTCTGTGTTTCTCGAAAACATAGTTCCCACGAAAATTCGCAAACAGCATCTCAAAGTTGTGTGTTTGGAACAACAGCTCTTGACCTGTGGTTAGAAGCAGAGTTTCTTGTTTGCATGACATGTGGACTAAATCCTTATATTGAGCAAAAAAGCAAGCTGATACTCGGGATCTATATCTTTCATTTCGAATATACATGCAAATGTCATTTACGTCTTTTAGTTTGTCAAGAGATTTAAAGCACCGTTGTTGTTTTTTTCTCAGATGCCATGTCCGTAATTTATAACAAAAAATCTATAGCATTCACTCGATAAAAGAAGTTATTACTCGACCACCTGCGTGACATCATTAACCGATTCGTGACTAGCTAGATCATTTCTTCAATTATGCATCATACTATAGTATTTACGCAGCGAGTTACATTGTTGTACGGGAAACGCACCCCTGAGCGTTACTGACAGACTGGGAAGAGAGTATCAAATATGGAAAAATAATGTATTTTTCGAACATTCAAGCATGAAAACCTATTCTAGTAGAGCCAAAAACCCTGAAAAAGGTATAATAATAGATTAAGTTCTACTCTATACGTATGTATATATGTGTGTGTGTACCGTGTGTGTTGACACTGCGCTGTCTACGGGGCGGGGGCTGTTGTCCCCCAGGCAAGCGTTTGGTTGCTCCGCTCAGCTCGGGAGGTTGAGGCGGCCGCTTGGCTTTGCTGAGAAACAGAGGAGCCGACGTGTGACTCAGACGGTTCTTGTTCCGGCTGTCTTTGTCCAGCGGCCGAGACTTTGCCTTCTTATTAATAGTGGCCTGGGTGGGAACGGCAGTGCTGGAGTCTGAGAGCGAGAGAGACAGTGAGAGAAACGAAACTGTATTTTCTTTTTCTATTTAATCCAACAAAAAGAGGAGGACAGAGGAGCTTTCATTATCCTTGATGTGTCAATTCACTGATTCATTCATTAAACCGATTCAATGATTCAATTTTTGTTAAACAGTCTTTTTGACCAGGAAAAAATGTAGAGGAAGACATTTATTAAGAAAGTAGATCAACTTTAAATTCATGTCAATCTTTAAAGAGTCATTGGTAACACTTTACTTGAAGCCTTTACGTATAATGCATTATTAAGGTATTCATAATGTATATTATAATCCATTGTTTTTTCAAGTAATTGTATCCAAAGTTAAAAAGCATTAAATATTTGCAGATTCCTTGTTACATCTGAAATTGTTTGTTTGTCATGTGTTTTAATGAATTATACTTTCCAAAAGTGTAACAATGAATAGGTAAGTATTATAATGTATTATAACTCTTACATGAGATCATTCAATGCATTTTAAGGTGCATTACAAGGTATAAACCTTTATAATGCATTACATATAAAGGCTTCAATGAAAGGTTTACTGAGTCATTTGTAACTGCTCTGATGGCAGCATATTCAAAAACTTTCATTCTGTCCAAATTTGTCATTTATGTTGTGATGTAGTTGTCATACTTGGAGTGGATTGGTTGTTGCCTGGCGACAGACTGATAGTGGCTGATTGGTTGGTTGTGGCAGGTGTTGGAGGGCAGCAGGGCGGGTGATAGGACAATGATGGGGATGTGGAGTCTGTAAGCAGATAATGACCTTCTATAAAACTATTAATCAAAATATGCATACTGGAAAAAATACAACATGTGCATTATTTGTGTGAGTGTGTTTTCTGGGACCTGTGGAGAGAGTGGATGTGGTCACTCTGACAGGGGAGAAAGAAGCCTGGCGAGCCGAACCCAGAGCAGAACGAGACCTGCTGAAACAGAGAGATATTATACCATCGAAATCACATGAGGTCTCTTTAATATCTCAATTGTTTCTTTCAGAAAGATATTAACCTGAGAATAAATGTCTCAAACTTGTGCAGATTTTCCAAGATACCAGCCAGACTTCTCAATATGAACTCAAACATGTCTCATCTGAGCTGCTGTCCACATTTATCATAGCTCTATACTCTTAAAGAACTTCTAAGACATAGTTGAAAAGTCAACACTACCATTCTAAACTTTGGTGTCAGAAAGAGTTTTTAAAAAGAAATGTATATTTTTATTCGGCAAGGATGCATTAAAATGATCAAAAGATTTCTATTTCAAATAAATGCTGTTCTTTTAAACAGAAAATTAAACGTGTAAAAAATGTGTTGTTTCCACTAAAATATGAAGCAGCACAACTGTTTCTAACATTAATAATAAGAAGAAATGTTTCTTGAGCAGAAAATTTCAGGAATAAATTACATTTAAAAACAGGGAAATCTTTCAGAGCTGGATGAGAAGATGAAGTGATAGAGGAACAGAGAGAAGGGAAGTGGACAGCATACCACAGACAGAAGGATGGACAGAATGTGACTGTTGTAGTGAGGAAGGGCGTCCAAGAGACGAAAAGAAGGCAGTGGGACACAGAGCTGCAAACCACACTGAGAAATAAGCAAGAGGAGATCAAACGAGAGCATACAGGAACAAAGAGAAGTCATCTGAGCATGATGTGCTGGTGTGAATGTGAATGGATGGTTGTGTGTGAACATGTACATACCCCTCAACATCATTTATGCTTCCATGGTGTTGAAAATTGAGCACATAGAGGATGGACATGGATATGACACTAAAGAACGAGACAGAGAGAGATGATAATGAGCATGAAACAGAGACTCAGAATATTGATTCTAATGTTTTGGGTTGAATGATTTCCTCTCTGACCTGAAGGCCATTATGATGACCAGCGCCAGGATGGTGCCCTGCATGAATCTGTGACTCAGGCAACTCTGCTCCGGGACGGACCTCTGCAACACACATCTCGACAATCATTCTATCCCATTCCATCTCACAGTACCTGATCTTATCCCATCCCATTCAATTTTACTCAATTCCATTGAATCTCATCATATCTTATCTCAGGAGAAATGTTTACAGTGAGTGTAGAAATACATTTTCACAAGTTTTATTGCCGTGGTGTTTTTTGCATCATGGGATAGTGCGTGAAAATCGTTTTATATCAAAAGGCACAATCCTTCTTTTTATACCATAGCTTATAATGGTCAGTTATGAATTCCACATATTTTCCACAGAAGTCATTTTGACACCCTCAGAGACCCTAAAGGGACCTTCCATCTTACTTCCCAATATTCCTGCCCAAAGTCTTGTTGGGACAGGGTTGCCATTTACCAAACATCCACAATCAGCTCGGCTCTTTAAATGACTTTGACTATAATATTTCAATTTGTATTACATAATTATTTAATTTCTATAGGCTAAATTTGTAAAAATAGAGTCGGCTCTTCAGATATGCGAGCCAGCTCCCAACGTTCACCTAAAAGAGCCGGCTCTTAGAGTCGGCTCATTCGCGAATCGCGAACGACTCATCAAAAGCTCATTCTCGAACGAGTCGATCCATCATCACTAACGCTCATTCGCGAACGTCCCATCATCACTAACGGCTAACGCTCATGAATTGCGAACGACCCATCATAACGCATAGTCGGGCAGGACAGGACACACAAGGAACAACACAAGCCAGTCAGTCAACGAGAGACAGGTATGGCGACGAGCTTAACAAGCTTAATTTAATTTTGCCCAGTTGTGGCCTGTTGAGGGGCAATAAATATCAAAATTTCCAAAACATCTATTGTGTTATTTGCATTGATCCACTATATAAACATAATATCTACATACATGGCGTTTGATTGGAGGCTAGTCTCACTTTGTCCCACAGCAACATTTTTTTTTTAGATGCGTGTACAATGTTTCATGTTTCTGTTAATAATGTATTGTATTAAGTGTCCATTTCATTATAATATTCAAATTTATCATAAATAATTGAACATGCACATGTATTTTAAGTTCCGTTAAAGAGGGGTAGAGGTGGGGTCACATTTGAGCATTTCAAATTTAATTTTACTTGAAAGTAACGCAATAGTTACTTTCATAAGTAACTAGTTACTTTTAAAATTTGTAACTGAGTTACTAATTTAGTTACTTTTTGGAAGAAGTAACTCGTAACTGTAACTAATTACTTTTTAAAAGTAACTTGCCCAACACTGTTCGTCAGTGAATACAACTATCTAAAAATGAGTCTCTATGTATTTATAAACCCACTGTAACCATTTCTCTTTTTGAGCTTTGGTTAGGAGTGGCTGAAATGCAACTTTACGCACAACTGCCAGCCTGCATTGAGAGGTTCTTGAGACTTCAGAGAAACCAGCAGCTTTAAACAGCCTCCCTGTTTGCCTCTCAACAGTGGCTTTCTTATAGCTGCCCTTTTAATACAATTAATTTGTTTGACAGAAACGTCCCTAATAAGCCTTTATCTGACCGGGTCTTCTGTGCTTTAAAGGTCCCATGACATGCTTCTTTTTGTAGGCTTTGATATAGGCCTTAGTGGTCCCTAGTACTGTATCTGAAATCCTTTTCCCAAAATTCAGCCTTGGTACAGAATTAAAGCCACTATAAGCCAGTCCCACAATGAGCTTTCCTTCAGACGTGCCGTTTCGGTGTCTGTAGCTTTAAATGCTAATGAGGAGGAGAAAGGCGGGGCAAGGTGTAGGGCGGGTGTGGCCTTGACCAGCTTACGGCAACGGTACCATGCATGTTTACATTGGATATATTGCAATGGCACGCAGACACACAGTCCAAGCATTTCAGTTTGACCCAGAATCTGATCCGGATGGAGAAGCAACGGATGAAGAAGTTGCAACTCAGCGGCTCCAGCAGGACATCTCCGAATGGTAAGTTTAAAATATTATGTCTGGATACAGTACTTTATTCGGATGGTTTACGTATGCTGTTAGTTATTATCATGTAGCTAGCCTACTGTTGCCTTTTCATGTTGCTCTGATTTGCTATCGTTTTAAAGCTGTATTAGCATTTATATCAGTAATATTTGTAGTTTAGAGAAGACTGTAATGTGGCTCATTTTTTTAATGACAAAGTTCTCCATGTCCTTGTATATTGAAGTCATGTTACACATAACCAATGATTTACTCCTCAAGAGTTAACTCTACTAAACACCGGCATATATATATATAATCCACGGGTTCTTCTGGGGCTTGGATGAAGGAACTAAAAAAATACTCCTGTGTTCATTTGTACATTCTATTATTGAGCAACGGCCGTGCTTCGCTCGTTCACACGCCATGATGTCTCGAGGAAAAACTCAAATCGCACTCGCGCGTTCGTACTTCCTAGCTAATTTTCTCATGGGCGGGTCAAATTCTCTGGCTGGGAAAAAAGCAGAGAAAGGGGAGGTAACGTTTTCCTGTATGACGTCATACGGGGAAGATTCAAGATCAGCCCGTCTGAGCTTTCATTTTCTCAAAGGCGGAGAAAGATAGCAAAAGCTCGGTTTACACCGATTGAAATATCTAGACACTGGGGGACCATACACAGGCTAGGGGAACTCATATTAATGTTAAAAAACCTCAGAAAGTGAAAATTTCATGAGACCTATAATGCACTCACAAATCTTATGGTAGTTCAATAATCTTCATTCAGTCTTCGCAAAACATAAGTTGTTTTCATGCCTTTTGCAGGACATTGCACCATTTCAAGCTTTTCATCTTCAGAAAGATCTTTCTTCCTTCCCATATTACATGAGAACTGTGACTTGCTTAATAATGTGGAACAGTATATGTAAGTAGGTTTTCCATAGACCTAAGTAGACCTGGCAAACTATTTAACAAACCTGTCTGAGATTGATACCAGTTTTCTAAAAAGATATGAGAAATAAAACAAAGAAACACTAAAATCTGAATGTTTATTTGTGCTAAAATCCTACTGATATGTCACTTGCATAATAACTTGAAACACAGTGTATGTATATTTTTTTAAAAGAGGTATTCTGACTTAAATCATACCTTGCTTCCTGGCTTAGCTGTTTTTTTCTTGAGTGGCCCACTTCCTGTTCTGCTAAAATAGCTTCCTGATTGGCTAGAAAAAAGGAGCATATTTCTTCAGACTTCTTTACTTTGAATTCACTCAAACAGATGCACCTGTGAGTGCACAGCTTCATAAACACACACACACACACACACACACACACACACACACACACACACACACACACACACACACACACACACACACACACACACACACACACACACCTGACTGTGCCTCCACTGACGGAGCTCTTCATGCTGTCTAGTCGGCGCAGTTTGGCGAGTTTTCGGCTCCAGCGTTCGAGCTCGTCAATGCGAGTCTCCAGATTATCAGTGAGTTTGCAGAGCTCCTTCACCGCTCCCACATTCTCCATGAAGATCCGGTCCTGTAGCATCAAACACACACACATGAGAGGGAGGCAGAGAGACTGTGTGGGCATTTGTAGGAATGTGTGTGAGCGCTTGTACTTTATTGACCACCAGTAGATTAGGGATGGTCTCTCCGTTAGCACACACCACGTCTCCTCCCTCTTTCACAGCCTCCGGAAGAATCTGCTGGACCTCCTGAGCGATCACCCCTGATAACACACACAAATCCATGTTTTATGGGGATTTTCCATAGACGTAATGCTTTCTATACTGTACAAAGTGTATATTCTCTCCCCTTACACTAACTCTACCCCTAAACCTGCCCACCACACACAACTTTCTGCAGTTTTCGAAAAACATTTAGTATGATTTATAAGCTGTTTGACCAAAAAATGTCCCCACAAGGACAAGGATTTGGATATTGCCACACACACACACACACACACACACACACACAAAGTTTCTGTTAAGCACTAGTTTTACAGTCCAAAATTAGGCTACTAAATAGTGATTATAACTAAATAATCCTTTATGAATAAATCTCACAAAGTAATGCCTGGCTCACATTTTACCACATAATCAAAAAGAGAATATAAAAAATATATATTTAGCAGTTTACTAGAATGAAAACTAAACTAAATAAAGCTTAAATAAAATAAGATATAAATATTAGATGAAAACCTTAACCTTAAAAATTTGTTTAGAAATGTTGCCTGGCAACTAATTGAAATAAACAAGTTTAAGTACTAAAATTACTAAAACTGAAATAAAAGTGAATTAAAGCTATAAAAATATATATATTTTTTAAAAAAAATCAAAATCACAAAAGCACATAACTAAATTATTACAACTTAAACTAAAATGAATATTGAAAATATAAAAATAAAAGCTAATACAAAATATTAATAAATGCTGTTAAAAGAAAAAGAATACTAAAATAACTGATTTATGATGAGTTTAAGTAACCTTATTTTCATGAGCACATTTTCAGCAATGCAAATTCTCATTACTGTCCAGACACAATAATAAGAGTTAAGATAGCCCTGCAAATAAGCGTAATTTTTCAATGCAAAATATTTTGATTTTAATGTGAATTATGACCCCAGCTGGGGACTGGAGCTGATCTGTGGGGACAGTACCGGTCTCAGCAGTGGTATCGATGCCCACTGTGGCTGCAAACTCAGGCTTATACTGATAATGCACCAGCCTCATTTGAGAAATCCGCCTCAGGTTATCAGTGGTGTCCACCTGGAGAAAGAGAAAGAGAGAGAAAGAAAGTGAGGGCGATATTTGTGCACTTATATGAGCAAAAATAGCTAAATTATTCCATTATCAAATTAAAAACATGATGAAAATAGTTTCAGGGCCAATTAAAAATGTTCCCCGCTGTTGGTAAGTGTGGCACAAAAGCAAGTTTGTGCCTTGTGTGTGAGATATGCATGCACACACCTCCTTCACATTCTCCTTGGCTCTAATGTCGGAAGGATGCACCAGGGACCCCATGACCTTCACATTGCCATGGATAACCAGGGCCTCGTCCGGCCGGTCCGTGTTGATGCCCACTCGACCGTGATGATACACAGAGTCTTGCATCTGCCCTCTCTGCCACAACACTTCACTGTCACTCTCAAACTGACCTGGATTAGATGCCTGAGAGATAGAGAGAGAGAGAGAGAGAGAGAGAGAGAGAGAGAGAGAGAAAGAGAAAGAGAAAGAGAAAGAGAAAGAGAAAGAGAAAGAGAAAGAGAAAGAAAGAACTAAGTAATAGAGCAATAATTTATGTAATTGGCTGGGAAGGGAAGGTCTTGTGTTACTGCAAATTCAGCTGATTTTTAAATAAATTTACACATAAAACTTTGAATACACATTTAGCATATAATCAAGATTAGGGATGCACTGATACCGATATTGGTATCGGTCCTGATATTGTAGTTGTTTTTGTTAAAATGTTCAGATACGCACTTCTGATTGCTGTTTGCCCACTCAACACACATGCGTCATTTGGAATAAAACTAAATCATGTAGGCCTAAGTACGTAAAAATATTAACTGTTGCATGATTTATGTATGAGTGCTTCGCTACATTAGTACAGGAAAACGTCATGTGATCACTGTACCGCTACACTGGAGCAGCTCAGGATGTGCGCTGTGAGATTAAATGAAAGATAAAATACAACAGAGCAACAGAATGAACGGAAAGTAACAGAAGCTTGTACAATAACTTTTTTTAACCAGCATACACCGCAAAAAATTATTTTCTTCTTCAATATTTTTGTCTTATTTTCCAGTACAAATGACTAAATATCTAAACATTTTTAAATCAAAGTACTTTTACTCAAGAAGCAAGATATTAAGTTTTGTTTTCTGAAAAATTTATAAAAATTAAACGATTTTATGCTTTAATACAAGAAAAAATATCTACCAATGGGGTCAGAAACATAAAGTTAATTTAAAGGGTAAACAAGTTTAGTTTTCTGACCTCAGATATTTTTTCTTGTTTTGTGTAGTCAGTTAATTTTGATCATGTTTTTTTTTTTAGAAAACAAGCCATGTTATCTTTTGTCATTTTGTTTCTCAATCTTCATTTAAGAATGTTTAGATATTTGTACTGAAAAACAAAAGAAAAATATTAAGTAAGAATTTTTTTTTTGCAGTGTAATAAAGTTTGAAAATGACATATATTCATAAAACAAATTAAGCCAGTTAATATGCTTAATTTTCTTTTGGTTTCTCTACCTAATATTTGTAAAAATGTCAAATTAATTGAAAACAGGTATCGGTAATCAGTATTGGAAAGTACTGTACAAAAAACAAAGTATTGGTATCATACTCTTCCTGGAAAAAGTGGTATCAGTGCATTCCTAATAAAGATTTATTACTTCATCAGAATTTTTATCTCTCAATAAGAATAAAAAGTAAAAAATGCCATTAAAAAACCACATACACAAAAAAACATTGAAATAAAGAGGCAAGAAATCAAAAATAGATGCAAACAAAGTCAGGAGCATAAAACCGAATCATTTGAGCACCGCAGACTGTAACAGTAATAGTGATTGGTCAGAGGCGGATAATTGACACACAGAAACAGGCTGTGATTGGAGGAGGTCGGTCAGACAGACACGACCAGACTGACAGCGGTTACCCTGACGATGATCCTCTCGGAGACGTGAGCCGCCACCGTGAAGCTCTGACTGTGACTCTGAGCCTGAAGAGCAACTACCAGCATGAAGTACCTACACAAATACAAATTCAAATGTTTTAAATGAGAAATCAAAAGAGCTTTAGAAGACTTTTCTGTGCTATTTTGACGTTAAGTAATAACTATGGACAGTATTAGTGACTCGCTGACGATTTTGACAATTTTACAGTAATAAAACTGTATGTTTTTTATGTATTAACTCTTTCCCTGCCATTGACGTAATTTTCCGGCCTTCCCGTGTTTTTAATGTTATACAGTAGGGGCCGCTATTCCACATCTTCTGAAAGAGTACTGAATCTCCTGATCAAAACACAGGCGAAGAAGAAGCAGAAACAAGTGATAGCTTATGTAAACATATGCATATGTAAAATAATGGCAAAAACAGCATATAAATCAAACCAGACTAATGTTACTGAATGAAATGTCGACCCAGGACGAGCTACAGGACTGAAGCTTTGGGAGCGTTGATGAACTCGATTTACTCCATCTGTATTTTGATCATCGTTCTGAAACCCATCTGGAAGTCTTTTTTATGAAACTTACCAACATTCAAGTGTTACAAAAAAAATGCATGAAGCTAGAATAAAACATTTGGTTACACTTTCTATGAAGCCCATGCTTATAATGAATTATAGCTCTATTTATACTTATTTATAAGATTACTATTCTATTTATGAAGACTCATTAAGATCTATACTGCATTATAAGAACAGTTATAGTTACATTTATACATATATTTATAATTACTTATAAGTCATGCATTTTCTTTTTTAATGTGCATGCTCATAATCCATTATACACTGATTTATAAGTATTAATTAGTTACAATTACTTTTTAGTAATTCAGATTCATTTCTGTCAAATAAGTGAATGTATTGTTATTAATAGCCGTGTTGTGTTCTTATAAATACAAATTTTGAGTGATACCATTACTAACCTGTATAAATGCATCATTGATGGCTTTAATTAAAGTGAAAATATAGGATGCAATTTTCCCAAAGCAAATGTTAAGAAATCATGAAGATGTTCTCTAAACATTTTACGTTGTTTTTTTGTAAATGTAAATATGAACAATAATTCCTGTAATAAAATAATGGGGGGAAATACAGAAATCCTTAATACAAACGGTTGAAAAATGTATCTTTTTAATATTTTACTTATAAGTAAGTATTAATGGGGCTAAAATGAATTATAAGCATGGACTTCATAGAAAGTGTTACCAAACTTTTTGTTGTTGTTTAAAAGCAGAGGGTCTGTTCTTTCTTTTGATATATTGCATGTTCAGAGACAACAAAATATTCTGGGGGCGATGAAACTTTTGTGAAAATGATCAAAAATGCTGGCAGCGGCGGGCAACTTTTTTCAAAAACGCTGGCGGGGAAAGAGTTAAGTACTTTTGTCTGTGGTAATCAGATAAAGGTGTTGTCAATAAACAATATATGTTGTAAATAAACCTGGTTAGGTTTTCTTTGTCATGGCAATATTTCATACCTCTGGTCGGGGTTCGGCTTGCCTTTCTTCCTCATGTTATTGGCTGTGGTCTCGCTGAAGTGGAGACGGCCCACCGTTACCTTTGTAACCTGCTCTGGCGGCAATGTCACTCTGTAAAACAAGTGGCTAACATTTATGTCACATGCCTCAAATCCACACACTTGACATGTGATATTTCACAGAAACTCCCACAACTGGAGTAAAAAGACTTACAACACTGGTTTAAAGGGTCTTTTGCTCCGGTCAGACTGTGACTGTTCCACATTAATGGACTGATTCATTGCTTCCAACTAGAAAATACGCAGATAAATACATGCTACATTATGCAAGAGTTTAAAAACAGAAGTAGCCGTAGTTATGACTGGTTTTCTGGTTGTTTGACTCACCTTGACCCCATTGAGTTTCATGTAAAAGCATTCGATGGGCTGCAGCCCCTCACTGGTCTTCACGTATTTGGGATCTCCCGGCATTCCTATGTACACGGTCACCTGGAAGTGGTTCTTCTTCTGACACACAAATGCATCGTCAGCCAAGGAGAAGTTGAAACCCTTATCTGCGTCCACCCTATAGGTAGGCATCGGACTGGAGAGGCAGAAAGAGAGGAAGAGAAAGAAAACAGCATGGAGAGGGTGTAAAACGTAAAAACTTAATGTGTGTTTATCATAAAACTTACTAAGAATAACCCAAGTCCTGAGCTAATTTTTTGTTTATTATCGTTGACCTAAAGTCATGCCATTTTTTCATGATCTTTCTCTCTGTTCGTCCTCATTCCTCTCTCTTGTAAGCCAGATCTCTGCTCTTGCTCTCACTCCTACACACTGCTCACCTCATAGGAATTCCCTAGCCGCTACAATCCATCTCTCTCTCTCTCTTTTCTATCTCTTTTAGTACAGCCTGATACCTCCCTATACCCCATTAAATCCCAAACACACACTTTTGCCCTCAGTGTATTTCTCATTCCTCTGTCATAAATCTAAGTGCAGAGGTGTGTAGGATTAGCACCCACAGTTCTTTTCCATTGGAGTCGTATAACATAGTCCATTTGTTCTGCTGGTGCGCCTGCCACTTTATGCACTGATAGTTTGGATCCAGGTATGAGTTTTCTGCATCCTGCATCAAACCTGTGAAAGCACGAATGCACAAACATCATATAGTGCTGAAAATGCAACCGTGTTTGTATACGTGTGTGTGTGTGTGTGTACCTGGCTCTTGCTTGATGATGCCCGTGAGTATCTGGGAGTTGAGAGTGCCGTTGGGAGAGTCTGAATGTTTTCTCTTCTTTGCGGGATGTACAGGAATCCCACTGGAGAATCACAAAGCATGCATTTGTTCATGTGGATAATTTTGACACATTTACATTTATGCATTTGGCAGACATTACATTGCATCCAAAGCGACTTACATTGCATTTTAAGGTACACATTTACATTCTTATCAGTTCTTGCTTTCCCTGGAAATCGAACCCATGACCTTGGCGTTGCAAGCGCCAATACTCTACTCTTTGAGCCACAGGAAAGCAGCTACTGGTGGCACTGCTGGTGCATCTGTACCTAAGGGGCCTCAGCAACATTTCAAGTGGGCCGCAGGATGACTTAAAAGTATTTGAATTAATAAATTATAATTATTATATTTAAATAATCTAACTATAAATTAATCTAAATGCTAAAAAACAACAACACACTGAACGTGACACTACTGAAAAAAAGAAAGAAAGAAAGAAAATAAAACCAGCTGGCTGGGGCTCACTAATGATTTAAAAGCATATTTACATTAATTTATTGAAATAATCTAAATCTAAATTAAAATGCTAAAAAAGACATAAATCAAGATTATTTTTGAGATTGTAACCGTATGTGTTAAATATGCGTTTCAGAATGTGATTTCAATAACTTGGAATATCATTATGCAGAATTGCTGTAAAATAATATATTTAAAATGTATTAAAATGTTTACATTTCTTAAAAGAGGGTCCTTCATAGACATAATAAATACATAGACGCCCTATTGGCCGCTTTGGAACGTTGCTGCGATACGTCAACGAGTCCACCATTTTGCTGAGGGCACGACTGCGCTGTAAACAAATGCAAGTACATGGGTGAGCTGCGGTTTTCCTGGATAAAAACAATAATAACGTTTACATTTATCAACCGATTTCAGTGGTTTGTACATGGTGTACGTTACTATTACTAATTATATAATGACAAAATAAAACCTGAAAAAAATGTTCAGTCTTGTTTGTGAAAGGTAATTCCCCGAGACCTGTTTTCAATTGTGTGGCGATTTGTACAGCCCCAAGCAGCACACGAAACAGGCAATCTTCTCAATTCCCGGTATGAGAGGTATGGGAAAGTTGCCCGAAATATGGCGGCGCCGTTGACGTACGCTCCAGCGGCCAATAGGTATGTATTGTATTTATGTATGTATGCCTATGTATTTATTATGTCTATGGGGTCCTTCAGGTCAATAATTTCAGTCATACTCATTTAAGTCCCCTGATCTATAAAAGATCGATGTCTGAGTGATAAAATGCTCCTCAGATTCTCTCTTTCTTACTCTGGTCCTTGTGGATGTTGCAGGAGTTGATGTAGCATCTGACTCTGTTGAATGTCTCCGCCCCCGCCGCTGCTTGGACCAATTGGATACTGCGAGATCATGGGCTCTGGCTTAAGATACATGTCCCGGTGCATGCTGGGATAGAGGGGGTGTGTGGGGAGAGGTGGAGGACTGGTCATGTGACACATGTTTTCGGGCGTCATTGTCCTGAGCATGTGCGAATCTGGGATGGAAAAATAAAAAACAGACAATAAATTTTTTATATTTCCTTAAAAAGCAAGTTCTTATTCATCACCCAACAAAATTCAGCAGTTAGCTGTGTTAAATAATTGTTTTTATGTCCACATTTATCAACATTATATTTTAAAACTAAAAGAATAACTAAACAACTTTCTGTTAATGTTTTTTGAACCTTTAATAACTTGCAATCTTGATCATTTAACACTGCTGCATCTCCCTGCACTGAAATGGTTCGATTAACATTAAATCATTCAGATGGACTGAACTTACCGTTGGCTTGCTGGGGTGAATACGGCTCTGAGCTGGAGTCTGGAGGGGATTCGGGTAGCGTTCTGCAAAAATAATAACATTAAATACAATTTATGTACATTAAACACATTAAATACACAACAACACGAGTGAGTCAGCTAAGGTTTTGGGAGGTTGCATGTTTTTTTTCTTGTCTTGTGTGGAAAAAATCATCCTCACCTCTTTAATGCATGTCTGTGGGATTTTTTTCACCTGTTTTATAGTCCAGCAAGTGAAAATGGTGCATCTGATCACTAGCAGCATAACAGCACACCTCTCCACAAGACACACGATTTGAGGAATCATTCAAACGGGGGCAGGGCGATACACACGCTGTAGTTGAACAATTAAAAGTGATGCCTTTGCATTGCATGCACCACTAAACATTCAAGCACTGTAGTGAATCAGTTCTTGTTTTAATTGGAAACCCATCAAAAAGCTCACTAACGACATAACTGCTGCCTCCTTTTGGGCAACATTATAAAAGAGCTTTACTGATTGCACAATTCCTCACAGGATATCAGGCCTGACCCATTCATCTAATGTCTCAGCGCTTATTCCCAGTTCACTCCTACGTCTGTCTTACTCAGCCTTTAGTAAGAAACTAAGTATACTAGGTAAGTGTACCTGATGAAGATTTAGGGCTGGACGTTTTTAGTAAAAATTGTACCTTCACATACAAATCACTTTGTTAAATTAATATTTGTCATATTCAGTGGTGGACAGCAACGTATTTTTACTAAGTTACTAAGTAAGTATTTTTACTTAGTTACTTTACTTAAGTACATTTTTCAAGTAATTGTACTTTACTGGAATATTTTTATTTTGAGAAACTTTTACTTTTACTTCAATACATTCCATAGCATAATATCATACTTTTTTACTCTACTACATTTCATAAAAACATATCGTTACTTGTTATTTTAAACTGAAGAAATTCGTGAACGAGCTGATTCTTTTCAACGAACCTGTTAAATCAGTTGGACTGTTCTCGAGTCAACAACTCACTGATTCAATGATCCGTTCAGAGTCTCCAGTTAATTCACAAGTCTGACTCAAAATGAGCCAAGAACTGGAAGATTTTCGGAGTTTGAGTGTGCGCGCGAAAGGTAAGTTACAAATGACAAATTTTAGGATTTATTATTGTACATGAAAATCATATTTAGGTCACGACTTTCAGTTGTTTGTAAACTAAATCTGCTGTAAAAGGGTGAGATGAAATGCTTGAATGCGGGCATGTCCATATCACAATCTCAACGGTAAAAAAACCCCCAAAAAAACACAACATAACCTTAATATAATGCAAATTGTTGCATTTGGATTGTTCCCCACAGTTTCAAATGATATAAAATAGTATGTTTGCATAGCGTTCTTTTTAAAATGTTATGCATTTAGCCCTATGTGACGTGTTTTTATTATTTGTCAACACACATTTCATATTGTATCTGCATTCACTAATACTAATACTGACAAAGTGCTAGCTACTGACAGTTCATAATAATTGATCATTTAAATTTTGAGCAATAGGATTCTATAAAATATATAATATAAAATCAATGTAAAGTATATACAAAATAAAAATACATTGATCCGTACTTTTTACTTTTAATACCCAAGTACACTTAAGTAAAAATCAAGTACTTTTGTACTTTTACTCAAGTAAAGTTGGAAAGGAGTACTTAAAGGAATAACTCACTTAAAATGTTTAATTCTGTCATCATTTACTCGTCCTCAAGTTGTTTCAAACCTGTATGAATTTCTTTCTTCTGCTGAACACAAAAGTGTCGGTAACCAAACAGTTGATGTAGCCCATTGACTCCCATAGTATTTTTATCCCTACTATGGGAGTCAATGTGGTCCATCAACTGTCTGGTAACCAACATTCTTCAAAATATCTTCCTGTGTGTTCAGCAGAAGAAAGAAATTCATACAGGTTTGAAACAACTTGAGGGCAAGTAAATGATGACAGAATTTTCATTTTTAAGGGAGTTATTCCTTTAAAACTCTAACTGGAGTAATATTTTATTAGGGTATTTGTACTTTTACTCAAGCACTTGATTTGTGTACTTCGTCCACCCACCACTGGTCATATTTATGTCATTTTTGCTCCTCTCTGTTCTGTCTTTCTCTTACCCGGGTGCGTACTGTCCGTGGTGGTCCGGTTTGACGTGTGGCTGTTGGTGTTGGTGTGTCTGGCTCTGCTGTTGCCCCAGGCAGGGGTAGTTGTGTCTGAGGTGGCCCAGCGGTGGTGGAGGTGGATAGGGGTTCTGGCAGGACTGGGACAGAGACGGGACGGTGCCCTGGCGCAGGGGGATGGGGGGGCTGACGCCACACCCTAACCCCCCTGAAGAGGATGCCCCGGCCTGGGGCGAGAGATACTGGGGTCCTGGGGCGCTGTGGACCTCTGTGAAACAACTAGAGGAAGAAAACCCAAATCACCAGCTGATGGCCAATATGACTCATTATTATCAAAATAACCACATCATCATAACAAATTTGGGTCCCTATCATACACCCGCTGCGACGCAAGTGTGTTTTGCTAGTTTCAGCCCAACGCAGTTATCATTTTCACGTCCTGCGCCACATTATTTAAATAGCAAATGTATTTGCGCCCATCGGCTGCTGGTCTGAAACGAGGTGTGTTCAGACGTATTGATGGCGCGTTGCTATTTTGAGGCAACTGAAATAGACTGCGCCATTGACCAACTGAAACCTGGTCTAAAGTCAATGGCGCAATATATATATTTTTTTAATTTAAAGAGAGCGTTAGTAATGTGCGCCTATAGGCAGGTACACAACCCGCATACACTTATTACACACACAGGGATGTGTAGCAGCACACAAACATGCCAAATATTAAAAATAAAAGGATTCAAACGTAAAAGAATAATATTGTGTACATAAAGATATGGTGAATCCGGCTTGTCCCGTAGATGGTCTGCTAGCGCTTTAACCTCGCGCACGAGCAGATCCGGTTCCTCTCTGGAGACGCGTTCAGTCTTTCCGCTTGCAAATTCCGCCATGTAAATAGCAATCCGCCATGGCACGAGCGCAACTGGCTTTTAAAAGGAATTGGAGATGAGACTCTGGTTTGGTTCACGTTATGCCCAAAACACATCCATTACGCATTAAGAGAATAGAGATGACCCTTTTAGACCATGCGCCGCGCGCACAAATCATTTCTCCTGTCGTTATACTAGCAAAAGTGGATTTGAACACGGCCCAATTGCACTTCCACGTGCGCTTTAGACCATGCGCTTAGATCATTAAAATTGGGCCCTATGTCTCACAATCCAACAGTCTCCAGGTTACACAAAGGTCTCTTACATGTCAGTGCTGTCGTCCTCTTTGCTGATGTATTCCTCCAGGATACTGGTGTCAATGTTTGTTGGCTCCAAAGAGCTGTTAATATCATGACCTGCAAGGGAAATAGAGGGAGAGAGAGAGAGAAAGAGAGAGAGACAGACAGAAAAAGGTAGAAGAGAGTGAGAGAGGAGGATGAGTATCGTGTTCCTACGCACCGTTTCTACAGTGATAAAATAACAGTTTCACAACATCTCTTATTCTGACTCTGATGGTTTCATGATTCATGTGGCTTGTTGCAACACTTCTGATCATTTGTTTGCTTGTTTAATACCCAGACTGATGACATATGTTCAAACTGGGGATCACAGATGAGGTCAATGAAAACATAAATGCCTTGCAGGTTATAGACACAACATGAGCTGTAAAAAGCCTAGAGGGTCACTTTCAAAGAAAATCATTTTCTTTAATTCCTCATCCACAAAGTAGCTTTTCTCTCTTTTCCAAACCTTGGCGCTCTCATCTGCCCCCCTTCTGCACTTCTTTACCAAATCTCTCCAAATCTGCACCACATGACCTGTCTGCAATCACTCTGTTTGCAACACCTGCAAAACATCACTCTGACCCAGGCCGACTGACCCTGCTCACTTAAGCCAAATAAAGCATATTTTAGTAAAGCATATAAGTCGGCCAGAAAAGAAACGGTGACAAGTTACACCACATAATATATATGCTTTCCCTTATACAGTCATATAAATTATAACCTAAAATCTTGATGTTAAAAAATAAAGTTCATGTCCATGTATTCAGTCACTGAAGTGCAAGTTTCAACAACAAACAGAATTACACAAAGAAAGCAAGTTAAGGCAGCAAAGGATGGAGAGAATGAGGGGTCAGGTGGAGGTATAGTGGAGCTATGAAGAGTCCCCCACTAAACCCCTGATCTCTCTCTCTCTCTCTCTCTCTCTCTCTCTTTCTTTGATAGATTAGGCCACTAACGAAGCCGGAATGTGAAGAATTCGTGTGTTAGTGTTGGGAAAACTCTCTGGTCCATCAGCCTCCCACAGCCTGAGAGGGATCACATCTCGCCTCTGTGGATGTCCTGACCCAAACAGAACATCACACTTAAAACCAACACAATCCTGACTCACAAAATATCCCAAAGCGGTTTCCAACAACTTTTCATTGTGACCAAGAACATCATGGACAGGCTTGACACCTGATGGACACCTCATGGATCATTTCTGTAGATGTGAGTAGACCAGGAGTCAAAGCAATCACTTACCATAAACCACTTGAGTAATCTCAAATGTGCTTTACAAAATAAAATCAAAATCTATACTGAGTAATGAAATCTGTAGATCTGTAGGGTAAAAAAACAACACTGATGTAATGTTTCGAGGTGCTGCGATTGGGCTCTCTGCTCGGACAGTTTTATGAGTGTGCCAGCAGGGCAAATAGGAACGGAGAGGGATGATTTTACTAAATAAGATCCAGATGTTTCCATCCTCCTGCTGTAAATCTGTCAGGCCAGCGCTGATAACGGCTGCGAGATTGACTGACGGGAACGAGAGTGGGGGAGAAGAGGGAGAGAGCGATGTTGAAAAAGAGAGAATGAGATGATTTTAACGAACATAGAGAAACACACGCTCTGTATTGTTTTTTAAAATGTTTTAGGACATTTATGATGTTCGGAAATGTGAGCCATATCGAACGTTTGTATGTGTATGCGTGCACATGCTCTGTGAAGATTACCAAAAACATGTCGTCTTGGTATTATTTTCCGTTACACTGTGAAATAATCGTCACATTCAATTAAAATCACAAGCTTACAAATGTTTTCCCCACTCAATAATGCTGAATATGTGTTGACATTTGTTCAGTGTATGCTCGTTTTAAATCTTGTAAACACCACTAAATCAACTCAAAATGCTAAACTAATCTCAATACATATATCATTATATATATATATATATATATATATATATATATATATATATATATATATATATATTGGCTGATCAATAAGTATTTAGCATGAAGAACTGATGATTCTGAACTAAAGCATTTGCCATCACTGAAAGGGCCAAATCAGAAACTCTCCCTCGAGAGTTCATTAATCACAGTCAACAATATGTCATACATCCCCTCCTCCCTGTCTCCGTTTATATCTCTCTCCCTCTATCTCTCTTTACCTCCCTCTGCAACATACACATACATATGCTCTGTTTCTCTACATCTCCCGATTATTTTCTATGTGAAACCGATCATTGTATGCGAGTTCTTATGCATGTTAATCATTAAGCCCTAATTCACACCAGAGTAAAGTATGATAGAGCGAAGTCCACAATATTATCAAATGGTAAACACTACCCAGAATCCTCTGGGTTCCTTAGAAAGACAAAAACACACACAGCATCACCGTGATCAATACAGCATTCATTTGAGTATCCACACAGTTAGAGAGGAAAACATTTGTCTTAGTTAAACAATCATTGATGTGATGAGAGAACTGTAAAATCGCAATCAGTACCCGACAAAACACACATAGATATTGTCAATCTAACAAAAATAAGGTTTTTATTAGACATTTTACTGGAGTGTTTCAGCAATCAAGCTGTTAAACCATGATGTCAATTTGTAGGCCAACCGCCGACATGATGCTAAGGTGGTTGCTATTGAGTTTTTAGTCTTTATAACCATTGCTAGGTGGCTACTCACTGGCTTAAAGGATCCCACCCCCAAATCTCTATGATATTAAATGGTTTGGGTTCCTCCTTCGAAACATCTTAAGTCTGTTGGTCAAAAAACTCAGAAAAGTAACAGCAATCATTCATGTCGTACAAATAATGAAGAGCGAGTTACATGCTAACGGGTTAGGAGTTTGTTCATTTAGCAAACGACACTAATAACCTTCTCTGTATGAATACAGAACATAATTTCCATTGATTTCAATGTGTTCACACAGAAATACACACATTTATATATACCACACATCCACACACACTCATATACTCTGTATAGGTTACTGAACAAATGCATGAGGTCTGGCAATGTGAATACCGGTAATAAGAAAAGACAAAAGAAGTCTACTATAAAGATAAAGAGGGTGTGAGAGACACAGATAGGATGAAGAGAGAGAAAGAGAGACGGTACCTGCTCGAAGCCACAGCATTTTGCTTTAGGATAGACACAACCTACAAAACTGAAGATGTGTGTATATGACCCAGTACGTCTCTCATATCCTTCCAAACAACATACACCTTTCCATCTCGGAGCTCAGCTGGCGGGTACAGGGTTACGTGAATGTGTGTGAGTGTGTGTGTGTGTGTTGTAATGCAGGATTAGGTCTCAGTCATGAGACAGAGCTGTACCAGGCCACCACACACAGTTCTAGTCGCCCACCAGCACTGAATGCACCGGCCGACCTGAGCTGCTTACCTACACTTCACGAACACCCCAGAGAGAACGAGAGAGAGGTAAAGAGCAGTGAATGCATTCATACTGTCAGCAGAGGAAGGAAACATGCAAAAGTCGGGTAACAATAAGGAATTCAAAGAATGATACATTTTCAGAGGGGTGTAACACATTAACAGTCCCACATGCATCAATATTGTCAACATCTCGGCCCAATTTTAACCCCAGTGCCCCAGTTTAATCCCCACTAACATGCCACTAGCCAGATTATCTGGTGTGGTCCGATCAGATCAGAGTTTAAATGTCCCATTTTCAACAAATGAAAAGATCTGCATATTTTATTAGCGCTGGTGTCTGTGGCAGAATCTATGAAGCTGAACCTCAGCGCCATGGAAAAAGACATAAGATTGTATCCATACGTGTGGATATAATGATGACAATATTTTTTTTCTATTGAGTTGTCCTTGAGAGCTCCACACAAAAAAAACAACAACATGACCAGTGTAATCTGATTCATGAGCAAATGACTCTTATGAACTGATTCATTTTGATGATTCATTCAGAAAGATCACACCGGCTGCATCTGAAATCTTCCCTTTCCTACCATATAGGTGGAAAACAGTATGTGACAAAAGTTGTATGTCCGAATTCACAGTACATAAGGCAAAAAGTACCCGGATGACCTATTACTTCCGGTGAGATTCTGAAGTGCGTATTTAATGGACACTTTACTATCCCATGAGGCCACGGGAGAGGATTTGTGAATGGAGGTGAAGTAGGTAGGTCACATGATCACTTTTTTTAGTGATCGTGAAGTAATTACTTATTCAAAATAAGTACCTACTCGAGAGTATACAATTTCGGACGCAGCCAAACTCGGGGGTTATTGGTTTGAATCAATCTGATCAATCTTTTACAGAATGAACTAACTGAATCAGGTAAGGTTAATGAATCAACATCTGACTCACTCAAACTGCAAGAAATGTTGAAGTTGAAGTACTAAAATTACTATAACTAAAAAACACTGGAGTTCTAATAAAACGAAGGATGTGGGAATCGGATCACGTTCACCTGAAATGTGGAAAGTGTGTAATTTTTGGTAATTTTTGTTGTAATGGAACTGGCATGTGAATGTTACAGGCCTGGCTGCTCAAACACAATGCATTCCAGTGACAGCAATACACTGTTACATGAGAGAGACCACGCGCAACGGCCAAACCCTTCCCTCCATCAAACATCAGCCCCGGGAACCATCTGTACCCGCACACAAGAGTGATCCATGACTTGCTGACATCGGGCTAAATGTGACCTAACCTGCCTGAATATTCTCACAAATGTCAAGAAGTGCATGACTGATATTTTAAGAACATCCCACAGGAAAGAGAAATCACAAATGAGATTTAGTTATTTGACTCCCAGACAAGAGTCTTCTTTTTTTTTTCTTCCATCGGTTATCTTTTGAATCATTAAATACTACATAATAGTGAAATAATTTGAATACATTTTAATGATGATAAATAATATTATTAAATTGGAAAAACATTCATTTTTTCAGCAATTTCATTTTGCGATGATAGTGGTGCAGAAAATACACATTTCAACTTTGAAGTTACCATAAAACAGAAGCTGCAATGGTCTTTTCTTCCCTATTGTGACGTATCCGAGTGAAACGGCTTCTCGAATGAGAAAAAATGTGGGGCAGGGCTTGATTTTGTCCAAAGGGAATTGATTGGATGGTTGTGGTTTGCTATTGGTGGATCTCATGTGAGTGACAAGTTGTCCCGCCCTCATGCCAGTAAACGCATCATCAGAGAAGAGAAGAGAAGAGATGTTGCTACAAGAAGGAGGGGAAGCTATTTTGATTACAGACAAAAAAAACAATAAGAATTGTCAAATTTGATGTCATGGCGAATTAATTATATACATTTTGATGTCATGGTGAATAAATTACTGAAAATTTTAAAGTTAACATAATTCCCCAAATAATTTTAGATGCTTTTAAGTAGAAAAAAAAACTCTTTAAAGGGTGCAGTGTGTAAAATTTAGCGGCTTCTAGTGATGAGGTTGAGAATTGATTGAGAAATGATGTTGTCTGAGACAGCAGAGAGTAGCCAGTTCAGCAATGAGGTTTCTTTACAAAGATAAATTAAGAAATTAGGTTTTACTTAATTATTCAGTAAAGTGATATGTTATTGCGAATATTATTGTTACTTGTTCATCATTGTGTCAGTGTTTTATTCGCTGACTTTAGCATGAATTCTTTGCATGAAGAACAACATAGTGACGAAACGCGTTTGTCCGTTTAGGGCTCCTGTAGAAACTGTCAAAGTGTCTGGTTGTGTTCCCTTGTTTGTCACTAGAGGTCCTCGTTATCACGGTGTCCTTCACTATTGACTTCATTTCCCAGCATTCTGTCTGTCACTGTCACTCATCAGTTCATTGCACTCAGCTGTTCCCCGTCATCATTGTTCCCAGCTGTTCATTGTTAGTCTTGTTAGATCTGTGTATATATTCCCTGTCTGTGTTAGTATGTGTACGGATTCGTTGTTTAATGTCCCCACACTTCCGTTCCTGTTGTTGATTCTTTCTCGTGTTTTGTCGTTTATTCTTGGACTGTCTTTGTTGGAATTTGACCCTTGCCTGGACTGGATGTGAGTATGGATTACCCCTTTTAATAAATACCTGCAATTGGATCTACGCTGTCTGTGTGTGTGTTTGTGACAGAACGAATCCGTCACTACAAGATCCAGCAGTATGGATTTTTGCGGGTTTTCCTCAACCACGAGGTCAGAGAGGAGGCAGCAGAGGGGAAGTTCAAGAGTTGAAGAGGTTCCCCCTCGTATGAACATCTTTCAGTGCCTGGCGTTATGGACCCGCCAGACTGAGGAGGCCGTGGCGGTCAAGTCCCCTGAGCAGACTTCCACCTGGGACAGAGAGCCTTTTAGGGGAACCCGTCTGGTCAAGTTTAGGGGAACTCGTGGAGGACATAGGGGAGGAGATACTAGAGGTGAACACCGACAGCATTCTACATTTCGGTCATTCTCTGACCATGGTCCGGTGATGTTCAGCCCCGAGCGTCCTTCACCGCTGGTTCCGGTGGTCTCTGTTCCGGTGGTCCCGAAACGGAGGAGGAGAAGGAAGACTGCCTCCATGACTGTCCCGGTGGTCCCGAGTCCGGTGGCCCCAGTTCCGGTGCTCCCATTTCCGGTGGTCCCTGTCCCGGTGGTCCCGAGTCCGGTGGTCCCGAGTCCGGTGGTCCGGAGAAGGAGAAGGAGGAGACACAGCCCGTCTGCCCAGTCAGAGATGTTCACGTCACGTCTGCCCAGCGAGAGACTGTTCACGTCACGTCTGCCCAGCGAGAGACTGTTCACGTCACGTCTGCCCAGCGAGAGACTGTTCACGTCACGTCTGCCCAGCCAGAGACTGTTCACGTCACGTCTGCCCAGCGAGAGACTGTTCACGTCACCTCTGCCCAGCGAGAGACTGTTCACGTTCCGTCCGCCTTCCTGGACCTGGACTATCGGGAGCGTCTGGCTCGGATCCTGGACATGCCCGTGTCTGCTGTTCCAGAGCCGGAACCAGTGTCTGCTGTTCCAGAGCCGGAGCCGGAGGCAGAGCCAATGGCCGTTCCAGAGCCGGAGGCAGAGCCAATGGCCGTTCCAGAGCCGGAGGCAGAACCATTGCCGGTTCCAGAGCCGGAGGCAGAGCCAATGCCTGTTCCAGAGCCGGAGGCAGAGCCAGTACCCGTTCCAGAGCCGGAGGCAGAGCCAGTGCCGTCTGCCTTCTTGGATCTGGACTATCTGGAGCGTCTGGTTCGGATCCTGGACATGCCCATGTCTGCTGTTCCAGAGCCGGAGCTAGTGTCTGCTGTTCCAGAGCCGGAGGCAGAGCCAATGCCTGTTCCAGAGCCGGAGGCAGAGCCAATGCCTGTTCCAGAACCAGTGCATGTTCCAGAGCCAGAGCCAGTGTTTGTTTCTGTGTTTGTGTCTGTTTTTGTGACTGTTACAGTTCTTGTGGCTGTTCCTGAGCCGGTGTCTGCTGTTCCTGAGCCGGTGTCTGCTGTTCCTGAGCCGGTGTCTGCTGTTCCTGAGCCGGTGTCTGCTGTTCCTGAGCCGGTGTCTGCTGTTCCTGAGCCGGTGTCTGCTGTTCCTGAGCCGGTGTCTGCTGTTCCTGAGCCGGTGTCTGCTGTTCCTGAGCCGGTGTCTGCTGTTCCTGAGCCTCTGCCCTGGCCGCCCGAGGGGCCTTCACCGCCCTGGCCGCCCGAGGGGCCTTCACCTTGGACTGTCTGCTTCGCCCTGGCCGCCCGATGGACTGTCTGCTACTCCCTGGTCGCCAGCTAAGTCGTTATTTCCCGTTTTTGTTCCCCTTCATGGACCTGGCCCACCATCCCTCCCCCTGATCCTCCACCATTCCACCTCCCTCCTGAACTCTTGTTTTAGTGTTGTCGTGGAGCGTCTGGTAGCCGCTCCGTAGAGGGGGGGTTATGTCACAGTGTCTGGTTGTGTTCCCTTGTTTGTCACTAGAGGTCCTCGTTATCACGGTGTCCTTCACTATTGACTTAATTTCCCAGCATTCTGTCTGTCACTGTCACTCATCAGTTGTCACTGTCACACACCCCGTCATCATTGTTCCCGGCTGTTCATTGTTAGTCTTGTTAGATCTGTGTATATATTCCCTGTCTGTGTTAGTATGTGTACGGATTCGTTGTTTAATGTCCCCACACTTCCGTTTCTGTTGTTGCTTCTTTCTCGTGTTTTGTCGTTTATTCTTGGACTGTCTTTGTTGGAATTTGACCCTTGCCTGGACTGGATGTGAGTACGGATTACCCCTTTTAATAAATACCTGCAATTGGATCTACGCTGTCTGTGTGTGTGTTCGTGACAGAAACATGACGGTGCATTTCAATATAAGGGGACCCGTGGTGTGTGTAGATAGAAATGGCTCATTCTAAGGTAATAAAAATATAACGGTTTATTATGTAAGGTCTTTATACACCACTGAAAACATAGTTATGTGTATGATATTGCATTTCTGTCAACAGGGCCTCCTAAATATTATACAATGCACTTTTAAAGTAAAACTTTGCTGGCAGCCATCGCCTTGGGTGGCAAAGGGGTGAGTTTCGTGTTATGGAGCTCACGGATGGGTTGCGGTCCAAAACATCAACTCCTACGCTGGTGTTTCGACCAATCAGCTCTGTAATACACAGTGCCTGAGTACTTAATGTGTGCTAGTGTACCAAAACTGATACATGTGTTTCTGCTTGTGTGTGTGTGTGTGTGTGTGTGTATGACCTGTGCCCTGCCCTTATCTCACCCCACTCACAGCATGTATGAGTGTGTGTATGTGCATCCATCTGTGTGCGCGTCTATGTCTGTTATCTCTCTCCCTCGTCCTGTCTGCACACTGTCACACTAATGGAGTCGGAATGAGGCAGCGATAGCGAAAAAGAGACGCGCGAGAGAAAGAAACATTACTCGCACCTCATTCTGTTTTTTAACAGTCTTGTAGGTATGCCAGGAATGATCCAGTGCATTAGAGAGGGGCATGCGTACCCTCTATAAGCAGCTTATGGCTACACTCAATCAGGCTAAAAACGTTTTCTGAGCGCTCTTATGCCACAAGGGGTTTCGGTGCTAGATATGTTTAGAAAAATATCCTCTCCTCATCTCAGAACCAAAGGAATAGAAGCCATTAACCGTTTCCCAGAGTTCCTTTTAACACCTTCAATCGTCGAGCCATCCTTGTGAATAATGAAAACACAGGCTGTTTGTTTACTTTGTGAATGTCAATCCATTCCTCTCAAATGTATTCGCCAGCTAAGTGAGATAGTGTCTCAAACTGTGCTCAGATTTGCCAAGATATCAAAGGGTTTGTTCACACTTGTAGTTCGGTTTGCTTGGTTCGTTTGGTCCAGACAAAAAAAAAAAAAACATTTAGTCCTGCTCCGCTTAGCGTTCACATTGGCATTTTAACACTGAACCTAAAGATACCGAACCTAAAGGCATAGGGATATGTTCACAACCTAATTGGTCAGCTTTTATAACGTATATTTTGCGACGGAATTACGAAAATCCAAAACAATGCTGTGTTCTGCGATAAATGCGTTCGCTGTGCGTTCCTACATATGATGGTATTTTGACCAGCTGAGAACTCGTGAAGAGCTTATAAAATGTGTAAACGAGTCAAAACAGTGTCAGGAATCCCTCCGTCACACAAACCCAGATCTGCTGTGAGGAGACGCGGTTCTGATGTCTGTACCGAACTGTGATGGGAAACATTGCGACTATAATGAGAAAAAACAGGTTTCCAGGTCTCCATTCTGTTCTTTTTAGGGTCACATCTTGTGACATCATGTCCTGTTTTTGGTTCGTTTACATGTCTTTGGTCCGTGTTGTTCATATTTCAGTCGAACCGCACCAGAGTTTGTTTAGAAGTGGAGTGAGACTCATCTTTTCAGCGTCTCTGTCCACTTGTTTGATGCACCAGGGTTCAGATGGCAGCGTTCACACTTATTCACTAACAAAGCAATCGCACCAGAGTTCGTTTTAATCCAAACAAACATACCAAGTGTGAACACACCCTAAACCTCAATCAAATGTCTAATATTTCAATATAAACATATCTCATAGAATTCTTCTAAGACTTAAAGATCTGAGCTGCTATCCTTTTACTGTATGACAACTGAAATTTCTGTTTTTTCCTAGGAATTGTCTGAGAAACATCCAAGACAAACTTGATATTTGAGTGAAACGCTATTACATTGTTTGAATTTCGATAGAGCGACCTCTGAGCAATAAAATTTTCCTCTTGGACAGCTGAGGGTCAAATAAGACAAACAGTTCAATCTGCCTCTTCTTTTGTGCTTTGTGTTGCTGTACTCCACAATGGATGTTCATTTAAGACACCCCCCTCCCCGCTTCACTAAACACACAAACAGAGAACAAACACACGGAGCATTCATTGGGAATTGTGAACGTGGAGCACAATCAAAAACAACAACCAGTCATCAATTCAATACACACAGTCAAATAATAGAAAAACTTCAACTGATATGAATCAGAATCTCATTCAAGTTAAATCTACTGCTTGATTTACAACAGTGTTCTCAAAAACACAAACAAACCCCTGAACAAAAACTGTGAATTTGTAATATATTTACAAAAAAATATAAGTATGTCCACACCACAATTCTTCCATAATTCACATCGCACACTTATACTGTTGTTTCCCTATTTCTGAGTACTTGTGTGTCTCTGTGGAAAAGGCTGTCAGAACATCTCCAGCATTTTCTGCCTTACTCCCCAAATGAAGAATGTAAACATGTGAAACTCTCGTTAAAGAACAGTTCTTGACGGCCATGAACTCCAGAGCCCAAAGAAGTCAACAGTGTTTACAGTGAAACACTGTCATGTATACAAACCGTTACACCTGCTCTGAGAACACGCACTCACGCCTAATGATGTGCCACAAATTATGGTTGGAAAATCCCTCCAAAATAAATAGTTCGGCTTAGAACCCGCCGTGAAAAACAACGGCTTTTATCTGTCAAGAATGACAGAAAAACGAATATGACCACTCTGAGGGGACAAATGAAGTTAAAAGCTTTCTGAAGAAAAAAACGATTACGATAAGAAAAGAGTGAAGAAAAACTCCAGAAGGAAATAAATCAACACAATCACTAAAAGTCTGAATAACACAAAAAATATATCCAGGTCACATTTTACCCGAAAATGAAAAGGAAAAAAAGTAATAAAGTTATAAATTAAATCTTTGTTTTAGGACCATCACAGATTTTACATTGTTTTCATGACAGCTTAGCATAATTCTCCCCAAATTGTCATTACCGCAATGCATCTATATATTTTTTGTAATTCTCATTATTCGCAGAGTTGATTCTCATAATTGTAATTTAAAACAATAATAATACAAAAAATACTGTAATAAAAATACGTTAATGTTTAACTCAGACAAATACTACATGATATATTTTACTTTTAAAATAATATTTTTAATTTCTTACATTATATTAATGAGTTGTTGGTTTTTTTTTCCATTATCGTTGGAAATTGCGCTTAATATGTATTAAACTGTCATGAAAACAATGCAAAAAAATCTTCATTTTCTTTAAGCAAAACATAATTTTGACCGATTGCACAACATCGAGAAATCAGAAGATATCACATCTGATTCATTCTTTTGTTTTCATCTTATTTTCTTGCTCAACAGCCGCAACTATCTATTCATTAATCCATCTATCTCTTTAGTTTTCTTATTCTCGTTGTCTCTGCCTTAACCATTACAAACACACCATTTATCACATTCCTCTGTCCTTCCCAGTGTTTCTCCTCAAACCCCTCCTCCTCTCTCCTCTGGATTTCATCCTTCGCTCCCTGCATCCGTACATCATCTCTCTCTTCAATCCTCTCCACCTTTCTGCCCTTCCCAAACATTCCTCCCTGGGATGGCTCATCAGTGACTTTTTATGTCTCTTGACAAATTTAATCCTCCTAAATCACACGACAATAATGTCTGAAACATGTCAAAAACATTATCAGTGAAATATGACAAACAATATGTTACTTTGAAATAGATCAGTGTAGAACATTCAACAACAATCATCATCACTAACTAGAGTGATTTTTTTCTGAATCACTTCAAGGGTATCACAAGCATGACGTAACATAAAACATCATCAAGGTTTGTTGAACATAGACAATAGCAGGTTCTTGAACATGGCAATACTATGTTTTTATTATTATTGCTTGCTCTGACCCTTAAAATGACTTTGACTGGTGTAACTAAGTTAATGCAGTCAGGTTGACTCAGACATAGGCTATTAAATCATACTTTAAGTTTTCATGTTACCTGGGGGGAAAAAACGTGATGGTAATGGTTACGTTACCATGATATTACCATCTGATCCATAACTGTATTAGGGAAGAAATAGTGATTTGACAAGCAACATCGTTTTGAACTACTTTTGAAATGTCACATTAACAGGTCAATGAACTGTCTTACCCTCGAAGAATCTCTGTAAGGCCTCCGTTTCATCAATCACTCCATCCATTCTAGCGGCTCCCGCTTATAAACTCCATGAACGTGAACGGACGATCCTCCGGCGCGCGGGAGCGGCGGGAGTCGCGTGCACTTCAAACTCTCATCATCCCTGTTCAGCAACTTGACGCAAAATTATCTTTATATAACAACACGCCTCGGAACTTCCTCGAACGAATTCACTATCAATATCTCCTCTGGATAATTGAAGAATGTTATTTAAAAACAGTTTCAGTTCCTTTCGTAAGTAAAAAAAAATAAAAAAAATCCTTTTTCTGAGATTCTACCCTTGAATGTCAGGTGGAGGCATATTCCAGTTTTCCCCCCAGATGATATCGTTTATTTGTTACAGCGATACGTCATAACGGACTTATTTAATAAAAAATGGTCATTTGAAGTTGGAAATTATTTTTATTCGATAAAAAATTATCCTGTGAGCGGGTTTTGCGCGCACCAACCTGCGCTCGAGCCAGTTTCAGTGGTACGCGCTCAACTTCCTTCTCTGCGCGCTCTCGCTCGTCTTGCGCTGTGCGCGCGCGCGCTCCAAAGGCGAGCGCTTGAGCCAAATGCCCCTGAAAATATAGTTTTAACAAGGATTTCCATTGCAGTTTGCTGTTTTACGTGTGAAAGTGACTTTTCGGGCCAACTACAGAGGCAGGTTTTCTATTAAAATAAACCTCTGCAATTGATTTAAGTTCTGCAAAATCAAACGTGACATAGCCTACAATAGGCTTTTAAACAAAGACAGTTAACTAAACACACATAAACAAACATAATAGCATCACATAGGCATAACTGACTGTTTTTGCAGTATTTACAATATGTAAATGAGTGATTTTATTATCTTTTACAAATTCTGAAGTTCATTTATCATTTACGGTACTCTACATTCAAGAATACCATAGTATTTTAAACTTTTAAGTGTATGGTAATCATTTAGTACCATGGTAACTAACCATATATCAAACTAGCATGATATTACCATCCGATACACTGTAAAAAAAAAAACTTTGCTGCTTTAAATTTTTTAAGTACAATCAACTTGGATGTTTAAGTCATTTCAACTTAAATAAGTTTAAACTGACTTTAAAAATGAGTTGAATCTTACAGAAGAGTTGAAAATTGCTTAACTCATTTTGATGAGTTATAGTAATGTAAAAAACATATGTTGTCATAACTTATTGATCATACAATTTGTACCGCTTTTAGCTATTTTACATATTTTATTTACACATTTAAATACTTTTCATGAAGTGCACAAACTGATATTATGATGATAATATCATGGCACATGAATATGGTAATCATATTTCTTTCACTTATTTCATATTTATCTTCTCATATATATTTTTCATGGTTTAATCTTAAAAATATTGTAGCATCACATCGGTTGTGTTGTGTTGGTTGAGGGATTGTGAATGAATGAGGTGTAACGCTATCATTTATCACTGCATGAGCTGAGTGATCTGTTTCTCTCGTCTCTTTATCCGCGACCTCTTTACAAACAATGACCCTGTGTCCATCACACCCCCCTCCCAATCAAATGCAGTTTTGTTGTTTTTACTCACAGCTGGAGCATCTTTCTCTCTCTCTCTTTCTCTCACCCTCCTTTTTCCTCTGTTTGACCTGAACAACACGCCCGTTCTTCCCACGACACACTGCGTGGATTGTTTGGGAGGACGCAGGCGAGAAAAAGAGAGCTTGAGGCTGCAGAGACAAAGAAACATCTGGCTGTGTTAATGCACTTCGTCTAAATGTGAGCGTAGCTTTATATGTGTGGCCGCACACATGTGACCCTGTCCTGTTAGTCCACCACAATGAATGTGTGTGTGTGTGTGTGGGTTTGTGTGTGTGTGTTTACATGGGAGTGTGTGCATGTGAAGTTACAGCATGTCTTATTCTGGCTGTGTACTGCTATTGTTGATTTGGAGTCATTGAGACCATGTCATTCAGTAATCTATAACCAAATGACGACTGTCAGACACTGTGGTTTGAGATTTAACATAAATTAGTAGCAAAATAAACCCCCACACAGCTACCATCCCTAACCTGCAAAAAAAAAAAAAAAAAAAAATTGGATCATATATTTCACACAAAAAATGGGGTTGTGTTAAAATTTTCCCTCTCTCTCTTTCAGCAGGTGTGTTCTTTCACTTCACTGACTAATGTGTCTTATCATACTTTCCAGTAAATTACGAAGTGTGTGTTTGTTCTAGTTTGTGCTTATACATAAATCTGCATGTGAAATTGTTTTGTGTGTGTGGTTACTGTCTGTAGATATTTTAAAGGCAGGGTAGGCAATTTGTTCCAGAATTTTTTTTTTTGTTATGCAGGTTGAAAGTCACTTCACATCCTGATAGCAATCAATCACTAAGTTAAAGGGATAGTTCACCCAAAAATGAAACTTCTGTCAGTAATTACGCACCCTCATGTTGTTCAACCCCGTAAGACCTTCGTTCATCTTCGGAACACGAATTAAGATATTTTTGATGAAATCTGAGAGCTGGATCACTCCTCCATAGGCTTCTTCAGGGATTGAAACTTGCCAGCCCCGAAAAGTTATTAAAGACATCGTTAAAATAGTCCAAGTCACTACAGTGGCTCAATCTTAAGTTTATCAAGCGACGAGAATACTTTTTGTGCGCAAAAATAACGACTTTATTTCAACTATTCATTTCCTTCTCTGTGGGCCTCTAGTCAGTTAACTTAGTATGATTGCGTAGAGCTACGTCACACATAGGCTCACTATTGGCCGACGCTGGTCATGTGTGTGATGCGTGTGACGTACAACAACAGAAGCTTACGCTATTACACTAGTGAACTGACTCGAGGCCCACAGAGAAGGAAATGAATAGTTGAAATAAAGTCGTTATTTTTGTTGTTTTTTGCGCACAAAAAGTATTCTCGTCATTTGATAAACTTAAGATTGAGCCACTGTAGTCACTTGAACTATTTTAACGATGTCTTTAATGACTTTTCGGGGCTGGCAAGTTTCAATCCCTGAAGAAGCCTATGGACTAGTATGGAGGAGTGATCCAGCTCTCAGATTTAATCAAAAATATCTTAATTCGTGTTCCGAAGATGAACGAAGGTCTTACGGGGTTGGAACAACATGAGGGTGAGTAAATACTGACAGAATTTTCATTTTTGGGTGAACTAACCCTTTAAGTGGTCTAAATGTATTTATATATACATATGTATATATCATCTGTGGAAGGTGTAGGACCATAAAATGTTCATAGAAAAATATTCGGTCCGAATGCAATGATACAATGTCCTACCTGCCTCATGGCTTAAATTTATGCGTTTCAAAGTCAATACTATCAACGACGAATTGAATCTGCAGCTGTCAGGTGGTACAGGTCAGAGCTCTTTAAGTTGTTTATGTTTATTATTGTTATGTGCTAGTTTAATGCTGTCTCTCGTGACACTTTTATTTACTCCCTGCTGTACAAATTCATGTGTTTTGGAGGAGGCGTGGCTTTAGAGACGCTCCGGTGGGATCTTATGCTTTCAAAGCTAACTCGCTATTGCTAGCTTCTCCGAAAACTATACCCTACCTTTAAGATAAAAAAATTTAAGATATAAAAATTTAGGGTACGTTTACACAATGACGATGTGCCAAAAATTGCGATTTTTGTGTACAGACGATAATGTTGTCAAAACGATCTTCGTTCACACGCATCAGGGAAAACTATTAAAAACGTTGTATTCTGCTGCCAGGCCAGTATTTGGGTATGTCACGTTGTAAAGGAATACTACGTGCTTATAGACTGAACATGTAATTGTCACAGGTCGGGGGGGGGGGCCAAGCCAGACTGCGCCCACCCCTCAAACCCAGAACCACCTCGAGGAGCGTACCAGAGACCAGGCAGACAAGAAGAATTTCTAAAAGTAACAATCTTTATTGAATAAAAGCAAGAATTAAAAGTCTTAATGCGGGCTTCGCTCTTTCCAGGGAGGAGGAGGCCGAGGGGTTCACTGCGAGGGCCCGGGTTACTGGCAGCCACAGAGGAGGAAGGAGTCGAACGCCCGTCCGGCGTGCAGCTAAGTAACGTGGTAAGTAGACTCTTTTCGGCGTAATACAGGCGGGCAGCGACCCGGGCGGACCAGGGCCGGGGCCACGGGCCAGGAGGGGACTCTCTCCACAGGACAGGTGGGTAGCAGGTAAGTTTTTCCCAAGCGTCAACTATTCGGTAGTTGACCGGCACAGGGGGCGATGGAGTCCAGGAGGGGGGCTCGCTGCCGGCCAGGTAGGTAGTCGGGTAGGCAGATCCTCTCCGTGTAGGGTGTTCTCCTCCGTGGCGTCACTGAGCAGAAGGTGTGAGGTCCTCGGGATGCCTTTCCGCCCTTGACCGCTCCACCCAGAGACAAGGGTCCCCTCTAACCCAAGATAGAGACAAGTTTACAGGTGAAGTAAGGACTTACGGCTGGAGCGGGTGAGTCTGAACAAGCAACGTTGCTGCGGGGATGTGTCTCTCCTCCGACCAGGCAGCACACACGAAGGCCGATGCAGACGAATCTTCTATTTAAATAGACAAAACCTTTGATACAAGAACGAACAGGATCCTTTCGTATAATGGAGAGTCGGCTTACGGCTGGACTGGGTTGCTCCACACAGGCACTAGGGCTGGGATGTGTCTCTCCTCCGACCAGGCAGCACACACGAAGGTGGTGGCAGGAGAATCTTAAATAGACGGAGCATTTGATACAAGAACAAACATGATCCTTCCGTATAATGGAGACTCAGGCTTACGGCTGGGCTGGGTGGTTCCCACGGCAACACTAAGGCTGGGGTGTGTCTCTCCTCCGAACAGGCAGCACACACGAAGGCGGTGGCAGAAGAACGTTCTATTTAAATAGACAAGACAAGTTAAACAGGACAATCTCACTCCTCTCTCATATCACAGGACCTGGTGGCCGAAATGTAACATACACATTCAACCTGAGGGCTTTGCTCCGCAACACTGGGCGAGGACGTGAACTGGAGAGTACTGGCGGTTAAGTAAACGTGTACATCCACACACTGCACTTCACATCAAGTCCAAAACTGTGTGACTTCAATTCAGGCACCGCAATCCACTCAAATCTTCGTGCAATAAGGCCAGCACTCACCCACTGTTCAATCCCTCCACTGTTGCGCTGGATCAACACTCAGAAGCTGAAGAGATGCAGAGGACTTCACACCGCATGGAACACAGCATCTTCACCACTCTTTCACACTCAGAAGAAGATATCAGGGTTTCACAGATGAATCAGTTCACACTCTTGGTGGTAATTATATTTGTGGTCAATACACTTCACAATTCCTTATTCAGTTCAATACACAGCATGCATTCACACGGATCCGGTGTTTCATTACTTATCTTTCTCTCTCGAGTGATGACATTCTCCAATCTTGACTCAGTCTCCAAAATACACTCACTTCACATCCAATTCACGTTCCAGCTTGTACTCCCACAACCACCGTTGCACCCCTTTCCAGTCCTCACAGCCGCTCCAAAAATCCCAGCAAATCCAAGCCACTGCCAAAAGAATCGATTTCTCCCGGGGGAGTACCACCCCGAATGCCTTTTCCTTTTCCTTTTAACTGCTTCTCTAGGCCGTGTTTCCCAATCACAAATCCCCACACCAAACGCCCGCACCATACCGCTTAGCACACATTTTTTTCACTTTTGAGTGTTTTCTTTAAATTAGACCAAAATTAGGTCTGTATTCCACAGCCTTCATGATTTACAACCTGATTTTGGATAATGCATTTTCAGGTCTATGCCCAAACAGTCAAGGGGTTTGAAAATCAAAAAACATTACAGCCTGATTTTTATTGATTAAAAATATGATCCACATTGATTGAGTCTGTTTTATGAAATAATTAAAAAATGACAAATAAACAAAACTATTGGTTGCACTTTTAAGACTTTGCTTACTTGTTCTTATTTTTAGAATTTGCCTGGCATTCATTTTAAAAGAATACATACATAACAATCCTGTATTACATTCCGTTCTGTTCACGTGCTGCGTTGACGTCACTCCTGTTCACTAGGAGGCGCCAAAGACTGAACACTGGGCCAGCGACCCGGAGACGGAGAGAGTGAGAGAATCAAGATGGCGATCGGATGTGCAGGTAACCCGCTCCGTTGCCATAGATACTGATTTTATCAGTTAAAATCAACGCAATTTTGCGCATGTTACAGTGAAAACTTTATGATTTTGTAATATTTTTAATGGTTCAAACTATTTCAACGTTCTTATGTGGTTTAATTGCGTTATATATGCCTGTCGAGGTTTCTGTGCTGTATGGAAAAGCGAAATGTAGTTTAATAAGGAACTCTGAAAGTGCCAGAAATTACTATTACTATTTCATTTAATATGTCCGATGTGAGCATATTTAGATTCTCTTATGTTGTTTTATTTAAGATGTCAAATGTAATTGACTTGTTGTGATTTTCCCTTTAGGCAAAAACAACAGTGTTGTATCCTTTGTGAATATTCACGGAATAACTCTCCCCAAACAGCAATGAATGAATGGATGGAAAAGTGAGAGGGAAGATAGAAATAATTAACAGAACAAAGCATTATTGAGGTTATAATTGGACAGTATTGAGAAATGAAGAATTGGCTCCCTATCTATCTATCTATCTATCTATCTATCTATCTATCTATCTATCTATCTATCTATCTATCTATCTATCTATTCATAATAATTAACGAATAATTAAATTTATAACATAGTAGCCTAATGTTTAATTACCATACTCATATACTCATAAGGTATTCATAAGAATTCTTTTGCATGTTTTAAGCCTTAATCGACCGCAGCTCTCCTCGGTGCTGCTCCAGATCCTGCTGTATCTCTCAGCAGCTTTCAGTGTGTTTTACTTTCTGTCCACCCTCTCTATGATCATCTACAAGAGTGAGTACTACTGATTAATGTCCAACTGTTTTCACTAGTACTATTGCATCACTACTACCCACTTTACGGTGTCACTAGTACTCTTATGATAATGGATTTGAACTAACCATAAATATTACATTTTATTGTATAACTCGTCCTGCTCTGTTTGTGCTACAGACATGCATGATACTTCAAATAATTTGACTTGTTAAGGAGAGGTGTACAACATTCAGAGATGAAAATGCATGTATATCTTGTGTTTTTTATGCTGTTTAACAGCTCATGTGTTGAGTTACCCTGTTGACCGACTCGCTCTAGACGTGTGTCTGCTGTTTCTTATGGCTGGTCTTGAGGTCCTGAGGGTGTACTGGGGTGAGATCCTATTTTTGTTTAGTAAAAAAAACATATTTTAGTAAAACATTTTCATTGGCCTCATGTCCATCTCTTTTCCTCAGGGTTCAGGGGAAACCTACAGGAGAGCGAGGGCTACACGGGTTCGAATCTGATCGCCACCGGGGCCACAGTGCTGCTGGCGCTCTATTTTGTTATTTGGCAGTCATACGTCCTACGAGCTGATGTCATCATTGGCGCCATCTTGCTCTGCTTTTACGGCCTAACAGGAATTGTGGGGCTCTGGACGCTGACTCGCTTCACCAGGTCAGAGTTCACATGCTTGTGGTTTTGGGGTTCTGTACCAAAATCTAGTGAGCTCCCTTGCTCAGTAAAGATGCATCAAATGGATTTAAAATTATAAATTTTAAGGCCAGACAAGTAGTTTGTTGAGGGTTGTTTTTAAAAAAAAAATTTTTTTTAGGGAAGGACTACATGCCTGCACACATATATTCAAACGCGCATACCTATAGAATGAACTCTTAATACGCATGTGCACGCCATCAGTGTTCTCACAGGTTCGTGTTTTTAAAGTTTGCTTAGAGAGAACTTTTGAGAGTGTTCTGTTAAAACGGTGTCGTGTTAGCGGCCTCTAAGTCAATAACTAATGATCGTTGCGATGGAAGTGAATCAATCAAAACTAACTTTAACTGGAAAATAACTTCATTCTAGAGCTGCCATAAAGCCAAAACAATCTCTGTTACTTTAATTTCCTATTATCACTGTAAAGCCGCTTTGGAACAATCTCCATTGTTAAAAGCGCTGTATAAATGAAGATGACTTGACTTGACTTAAAATGTGTGTCATCCAAACAGCATTTCTCCCGCAAAGCTCACGGGACTCTCAACTCGTAATTGATTTCAGTTGAGTTTGTCTGTTAGCATGATGGTAAACTAATGACACATTATAAACAAAAATATATAACACCCATGCAGTGCTCAACATTAACGCTTTTCTGCTGGTTCGGGACAAGTGGATTTTTTGAAGGGGCAAGTGAAAGAATTTTACTTTCCCATCCAGATCAAAACAACATCAATAACAAAAAATAACTAGGGAATCACTAAAATGCGAGAATGATTTGATTACATTTAGTGTAAGTATCGATTGATGGTGGATAATAATATGTAATAGATAATGTACTGACGGTAACAAGGTTGTGCTCTCGAGGACAAATCGAAACAAATGAGCACAGCTCACACAAAGAAACTCAGTTAACATACTGCGGTAAAAATTCGAAACGTGGAGTTTTTATATTTATAACATATTATACAGGTGAGCAACATCACACTTGAGTGCTGTTTTCATTACTAAATGATCTAGCGTTTTGAACGAATCGGTTCAAATGATTCAATGACCCATACAATCTCATATTATTTAATACATTTGTAATTTGTTAAGTGCAAATTATTTAGTTTGATTGGTAACAGCCCTATAGTGTCTTATTATTCTAATGGAAGTTATTGATAAAATTTAGGAATTTAAAATGAAAGATTAAGCATACATTTAATAAGGTCAACACAAAATCCTATTTTTTCTGGACAAGCAGCTTTTTTAGTGAATAACTGAATTACAAAAGCACATGACAAGGCTTAATGTTGAGCCCTGCACATAAATATGATAATCATAATTAGGATTTCCATTTCAATGCATTTCTGTATATAAATTATATTACACTGTTTTACACGATATTTAATGGGAAATGTTAATGTGAAATTATTTTTACCTTCCTGAAGTAGAGTGTAATGTGATTATCTCAACAGCAAAGTCTATTGGAACTTTAAGTCTCTTGTGTTTTATGTAATGAGCACTGTGAATTTGTGAGTTGTTGTGTACTGTATGTCTTTGTAGAGCATTTTTTTTTTACGTTCTACCTATGTAGGCATCTTGCTAGGTTTTGAAACAGAGCCTGTAAGTTGTACTATATATATATGTTTATGTTTGTGGCTTGGCTGTCAGACTAACCCAGATTGTAATGTCATTGTCAGAACAAAAGAATCGTAAAATGAGCGTGGGGACAAAGCAAAGTAAATGTGTCGACCCACGCCGAGCTGCAGTTACAGTGAACGGCCTCCTGAATGAACCACACTTTAATAATTCAAACTCAGAGACTAGCCTTCAGAAAATAAGCCGAGTTTCATTCACGAGAAAAACACGGGAAACAAAAGAGACGGACGACATTGGTAACATTAGGCTCTTAAAAGTCAGACAGCGTAATCTCACGTTTCTTAAAGTCTGTTCGCAAAAGTCAGATATCTCAAATGTCTCATGAAATTCTTCCAAAACTAAATCTGAGCTGCTAACCTGTTAGCTGTATACTCTCACTGTGTATGAACAATTAAATTCATCTAGTTTTATTTATTCTTATTTTATTGAGAAACATCTGAGACACAATTTGATACTGAGGTGAAACAACCATTAAGTCTCATAACCATTATATCTTGTGCTTGCTTTAGCCTGGTTTCTCATGAGATGTATGCACACTTTTAAGTGTGGTTTATATTGAGCAAGTGTCTGGTGTTGATTGTGTGTCTTGTTTTCTTGTCTAGTGTTTACTCCTGACTGTGGCTGCAGCTGACAGACTGCCGGAGATTTTCATTGCTATCCAATCGACTACTGTTTCCTTATCTGTAAGAATTGAACAGCTTTTTCTATGACACTTACCTGTCATTTAAAAACAGATTAGTTAAAATTTTATTTATTTTTTGTTTTTGAAGTAGACAAAGTTAGCAACTGCACTTTTAATGTTTCTTTTTTCTTTTTCTTTTTTTACTTAAAAAGTACTTTTTATAAACTCATTTTAATCGTTTGTTCAGATATTAAGAATGCATTACTTTTGTCTTGTGTACTTTTTTGTTTGTTAGACAAAAGAAAATGAAGAAGACGTTATTCAAACATTAACTTGTCTTATGCTTTGTTTATGGTGTTTACTTTGGTGTGACAAACAGAAAAGAAATAAGTTACTGTAATATATATCTTTATTAAACAATTGTTTGGTAAACAATTGAGTGTTATAAAAGTTAAATAAAAAAAAAGTCCATAAAATGTCCCTACATTTCACATAATTTAGAGAAATGCTGCATTTTTAATTTAAGTTTAAAACTTGTTGACATTATAATCAAGACAAATCAATAATGATGCAGAATATTTTACATCTTTGCCTTAAAGAATTTATATTAGAAATAGATTTAAAGGAATACAACGTGTTATTTGATACTATGTTCTCTCCATTACTCGAAGATCATTGAGCGAGCAGCATCTGTTGGCTTCATCACAATGAGGTACAAAGTCAAAAGGCACTTCCTGTAAACCAATTATGTTAAAACACTCTTACTGTTTCTCACTTTTACTTGCCTGCATAAGTTGCTTTGTGTTAAAGAGTCTCCAAAATGATGAAATGTAAACATTTAAATTTCAGATTTTTTATTTATTTCAGGTTTGCTTTTACTGGCTGGATGGACACCCAGAATAAATAAAAAGGAGCGCTGACACCAGGGTGGATGAAACGGGGAGCTCTGATAGACAGCTGTGGCAGGAACATCTGGGGCAGCCATGACACGAACCCCTGCAACTGGGGCAGATGAGATCTGGCATTGAGGCAGCCACGAAGAACTTCTAGGACCAGGCAGTCATGACAGGAACCATCACAGGAAGCTGTGGAGACCAGGATGGCTGAGACGAGGATATCTGGGATTGAGACGACCTTGAGACAATAACAGGATCCTTTGGAGTGCCAGTGGCAGGAATCACTGGGGCAGCCAAAACTGGGAGTATTGGCATCATTGGGGCAGTTGATGCAGAGAGCTCTGAAGTGGCAGGAACCTGGACTGAGCAGACACGAGGTCTGGAAACAAAGGAACTTTTCGAGTGGCAGGGCTCGAAATTAACTTTTTTACTTGGTAGCACTGGTGCTCCCAACTTCAAAAAGTTAGGAGCACCAGCAAAGATTTAGGAGCACCCACCAAATTTGACATTTAGCTCTGGCAGTAGAGTGGAACGACCCGCAGCATTCTGGTGATTAAAAGCCTTAATAATCGATCCTGATTTGTTTTCCACACACTTGTCCCTGCATTTTTTTGTGCTTGGCACTCTCTCCGTGTTTAACCAAGCTCTCGCGCTTAAAATGTATTGGTTTTCGGTGGTGGCCGATGGACACTGTCCTTTCTTGCCCTCGTTTAAAAAAAAGAAAAATTTAAGCTGTGATTTTACCACTGTATTTCATAGCTTTGTAAGATTAAAAGACGAGTTCTGGCTTTCGAATGGCCACTGAACCTCTGAGGTGGCACTTCTGGGCCCAGGAGGCCACGACAGAAACCTCTGGGCCTGGACGTAGATGACTGGGATCTTGGAAACCAGAGTGGCTGAGATGGCCTTTCGGTGCTTGCTTTGGCTGGGGCCTTTGCAGGAACATCTGTGGAGGCAGTGACATTGCTGGGGTGCCTGTGGCAGGACTTGCTGGCTGGTAGCACTGGAATAGAGGAGACCGGGCTGGAGCAGCCATAGCAGAATCCTCCAGCCGGAGCATCAACTGGTGGTGGTTGAGGAGAGATCCCCTGATATGATTATAAAGCGCTTTGGGTGTACAGTAGTACATATGAAAAGCGTTATATAAATGCCTCATTCATTCATTCATCAAAGTGGCCGAGAAGGGAGCTCTGACATTGTGGAGGTGGAGACAGACAAATCTGGCATTTGGACAGCTGTGGCAGGAACTTCAGGAATGGAGTGGCCATTATGGGAAAAACAAAAAGGGGCAACCAAAAGAAGTATATACATATACAATATGTACAGTGCCCTCTGGAAGGAGTACCGCCAGACGCAAATACTGCTCCCTGAAGCCAAGGTGCAAGATGGTACACAAGGTTTACTCGCCCTGCAAGGCGCAATGGCGAGAGGAGGGATGATGCGTCTCCCATTGCAGCCCGCAAGACGCCAACTGGAGTGGCCTCATGTGACGATCTAAAACAAAACAGATTATACTTGGCGAATTCTTCCTATGAGATAATAAATAATTTTTAAGCTGATCTCAGATTCACTACCTTAAACCAGTTGTGGGACAGGATTAGCTTCAGACTAAGTCGCTGGCTTGGCTTGTCCTTTAGCAGAGACCTGAGGAGGCGACAGCATTCTGTGCAGGAAGACTTCTGATTAATACCTTAAACTTTACATCATGTTTTGTATGATTGTGAATTATTAATTCAAGATCTCACCTGTTGATAGGTTGGGTTTAGACCAGAGCTTCTGTTTCAGGAGAATCAGGTCATAGTCACTGGGGAAATGTCCACACAACATCACGAACATCAGAATCCCTAGTGACCATGCCGTCGCCTGCCTGCCGTAGTACTTCCCTCTGAGATGGTGCTCGGGAGGACAGTACGCTGGTGTGCCTGGAGGAAAGAGGATTTATCTGATGTGTACATTTGCAATGCATTACCGCATAACTGCAGCTTTGAGTTACAACACATACCGGAGTATGACCTGTACGCTGAACTCCTCAGAATGTCCCCACACCCGAAGTCTATCAGCTTGACTTCAGATGTCTCGCTGTTAATCAGGAGATTGTCCAGTTTAATGTCCCGGTGGAGAACTCTGCGATGGCAGCACGTGTTGGCAGCGTGAGCCGTCTGCCTCATGATGTGCCGGACCTTCTCTTCATCGAGTCTTCCACCGTGACGCCTGATGAACTGGACCAGATTCTCACAGGGAGAGGGACATTCGAGGACCATAATGAAGTGGTCAGGGTGGTCCTGCCAGTCCAGCAGCCACACTGGGACCTTTACTCGCCAGGATGGTGAGGGCGATCTCTTTAGGAAGGGGCTTTGGATGATCAGGCTAGAAGAATTTGGTTTGGAAATAAAGATTTAGCTCTTGAATAAACAATCAAATATCTGTCTGTGGTTAATGTTAAAATGAGATGTTTTATATTGTGCAGCCTACTTACAATGAATAAACATTCAGCGTCTTTTGTCTTTGTGACGTATTTCACGGCCACCTGATAAACAAAACAAACAGTTAATTTGTGAGTAGAAGCCATAAGATACACTAAGAGGCTTAGAGTGATATATCAGAAGGATGAGATTGACTCAGGGCGACAATTCACAAGCTAGATCATGTTTGATTTATTTTGACTTACTTTAAGATCATCCTCCAGACGTCTCCCTTCGTACACCACACCAAAACCACCTTTCCCCAGCTGATCACCAATAGTATAGTGACTGAAGATGTAGTCTATTAAAAGACAAAATAACATAAAATTTCACAGAAGTGAAAGGAGTGTCTTGTGATATGCGAAATGTAATTAATATAGTTATTCATTTAATGTATTTAAAAAAATTAACAGACTATATTGACTATTTACAGTTTTAACATCAGTACATATAGACATATGTAATGTTGAATCATATAATGAAGATCTCATGGCATTGATGTGGATTTTGGTATAAGTTGTACTGACGTGTATTTGATATTGTGTGTGATGGTATAGAGATTTTCCGTGGTCAAAACAGAGATCTAGTCATTTATATTCTCATAAGATGGCCTGGTGTAATTTACCATCACTGCTTCTTCCTGGCCATGCTACCTTCCTCTTCTCTCCCTCATCCCGCTGCTTCTCCTCTCCCTGACCTGAGCTGCTCTCTGGAGCCTGTTTTCTGAGATCTCTGAAGAAAGAGACCAGCCTCCTCCACCACTTCTTACTCTTTCTTCTCTTCAGACTCCTTCCTCGCCTCCTCCACCACTTTCTTCTCCTCTGTCCATCAACCTCCTCAACTCCTCCTCAATCTCTTCCTCTTCTCTCTCAATCACACTCCTCTCCTCCTCATCTCCCCCTCCTCTCTCCATCACCCTCCTCTCCTCCTCTCTCTATCACCCTCCTCTCCTCCTTCTCTCTCTATCACCCTCCTCTTCTCCTCACCATCTTTCTCTCCTCCTTCTCTCTCTATCACCCTCCTCTTCTCCTCACCATCTTCCTCTCCTCCTTCTCTCTCCATCACACTCCTCTCCTCCTCACCTCCTTCCTCTCCTCCTTCTCTCTCCATCACTCTCCTCCTCTTTCTATCACCCTCCTCTCCTCCTTCTCTCTCTATCACCCTCCTCTTCTCCTCACCATCTTCCTCTCCTCTCTCCATCACACTCCTCTCCTCCTCACCTCCTTCCTCTCCTCCTCTCTCCATCACCCTCCTCTCCTCCTTCTCTCTCTATCACCCTCCTCTTCTCCTCACCTCCTTCCTCTCCTTCTCTCTCCATCACCCTCCTCTCCTTCTCTCTCCATCACACTCCTCTCCTCACCTCCTTCCTCTCCTCCTTCTCTCTCCATCACTCTCCTCCTCTTTCTATCACCCTCCTCTCCTCCTTCTCTCTCTATCACCCTCCTCTTCTCCTCACCATCTTCCTCTCCTCCTCTCTCCATCTCACTCCTCTCCTCCTCACCTCCTTCCTCTCCTCTCTCCATCACCCTCCTCTCTCTATCACCCTCCTCTCCTCCTCTCTCTATCACCCTCCTCTTCTCCTCACCTCCTTCCTCTCCTTCTCTCTCCATCACCCTCCTCTCCTTCTCTCTCCATCACCCTCCTCTCCTCCTCTCTCTATCACCCTCCTCTTCTCCTCACCATCTTCCTCTCCTCCTTCTCTCTCTATCACCCTCCTCTTCTCACCATCTTCCTCTCCTCTCTCCATCACACTCCTCACCTCCTTCCTCTCTCCATCACCCTCCTCTCCTTCTCTCTCCATCACCCTCCTCTCCTCCTTCTCTCTCTATCACCCTCCTCTTCTCCTCACCATCTTCCTCTCCTCTCTCCATCACCCTCCTCACCTCCCTCCTCTCCTCCTTCTCTCTCTATCACCCTCCTCTTCTCCTCACTTTCTTCCTCTCCTCCTTTCTCTATCACCCTCCTCTCTTGGCTGTTTCCCACACCAGCAGCATCAACAGGGGTCTCTCTCTCATCGCGAGGATGAGGATGTTGACCCGCCGTGTTGATGCTGGGTTTTGGGGGTGTACTTTGATGTTGATCGCACACCTCGCCAATCATCGGACTCACTTTACAACCTCGCTCTCCCATCGCTGTGAAAAATCACTGTCACTCTCGACCACAAAAGTGTGTCTCGACCACAAAGTGTGTAAGACTGTGACGCGCTTATAAACCACGAAAGTTCTTTTCGAACGCGCTTGTGACGTCATCAGACACAAACACGCACAGCGGCTTTGAGCGTCTCAAGTATGATTCCCGTTCAGAAAATATAATGTTGAAAATGTATGTTTTTAAAATAAAACATGTTTTTTAGGACCAAAAGTCTTTCAGAACAGTGAGATAAGGCAAATATTATATTATATAAGCCCTATATTATATTAGAAATGCTTAGGCTACATGACTAAATTATCCAGGTGTTTTCGATGTTTTGACTGGTTTTAAAAATAGATTTTAAAATTAGGCTACATATATTTTTCTTATATACCATAGTCAACAAAAAATAAAATGTTTTGCTGAAGGGAAAACCTTTTATTATTAATATTAGTTGTTGCTGTAAATATTTGTTTCATGTGGCCAAACTTCTGTATGTCAGTGTATTTGGCACGTCGTTAGTTTCTCCAGTAGAGGGCGTCTATTTAACATGTAATATGTTCAGATTTAATTTATCGTGTGCACTCTGTAGTTTTACTGTGGAAGGTTTATTGATTTAAATCTCTTCTTTATCATACTAAAATGTTTTTCCTGTGTGAGTGAAATCATGGCAGTGCCCTACAGTCAACTTTGCAAACTGTACATTGAAAGCCACAGGCAAATCAATGCTCTCCTAGAATTCCCAGTTTCACCAAACCTCAAACAAAGTAATTTGCTTCTGAATTTATCACCCTTTGAGAAGTCATTCTGTTGTGCAGTTTAATGAATAATGTTTAACAGAACTTGCTTCTTTCAGCAGTCAAGGTAATCCTGAGAAAGTGAGTGTTTCATGTGTCATAGTTCTGTCCTCTGATGTTAATTATAAACCAAAACTCAAGGTTCTCACAATCAAACACTCCACTGGTCTGTGTGCATGTTGCAGTTCAGCAACCTGTCTGCATACCTGTTTGTGTGTGTGTGTGTGTGTGTGTGTGTGTGTGTGTGTGTGTGTGTGTGTGTGTGTGTGTGTGTGTGTGTGTGTGTGTGTGTGTGTCAAATCTTTCTGTTTACAGTTTGTCATAAATTTTCCCTTGTTTTTAATGTTTGTTTTTCTCCATAGAACAAAAAGGAGTTATTTACCATCCAAATCTTTTTACTATGACCACAGCTGTCAAGTAATGCAAGATTTTATTAAATAGCATAATTCGTCTATTTCTAAGCTGTTGTATGACTTATAGTGCATGTATAGTATTATATAGAATATAGTCTTTTGGAGCTTGACCGCTGGTCCCTATCCACTTTCATTCCATAGAAGAACATTTTACGGGTTTACAATTTTACATGTGTAACAATATGAGGGTGAGTAAATGGTGACATTTTTATTCTGAAATAAAACCCATCCTGATTTTACACTCATCAGAGAAAAGTGTGTTTGCAGGGCGAGTCGTACTCCAGTGACATCCAAACCTGCAATGTTCCAGCTCGTTGCTCTTCTTTCACTTCATTCTTTGAAGATGCCTCTCCTTGATCATACAAGGTTACAGAACTGGACCAGGAACAGGAATTTGCTAACCCTCCTAAACAAAATTCACAGGATGCCATGCGTGTTCTGTTATAAATGCAAAGGTTGTTGTGATTTCAGCCAGGAATGTTCAGTCATATATTCCTGCATGAACACAGAAGTACACAGTAAAAAAATATGATTAACAAGTTATGACAACATATGTCATTAAAATAAGTTAAAGTCATTTTCATCTTCTTTATGTTATACAAGATTCAGCTCATTTTTTTAAAAGTCAGTTTAATGTAATTTAAGTTGATATGATTTAAACATTCAAGTTGATTGTACTTAAAAATTTAAAGCAGCAACTTTTTTATTTTACAGTGAAACACGTTTGAATTTTTGAAGTATAAATACTGAAATTGTATTTTCTTATAAAACACACTTCCAATAATCTTTGTTTTATTTTACATGGTTTTGCTTTGGAGAAAAGCAGAAAATGTGGATCTCCCCAGTAAGTAAACTTCATTTTAAAACATTTGCAGTCAAATAAATTACTTTCTATGTCATGAGGAATTACATAAACGTGTGTGACCTAAGATGCAGCACCTTATATCCCATTTTCCAATGTTTTTTAATTCAGTAGGCCTACTAAGTATTATTCATGTAAAATGATTTAATTTCAGTTCACTATTAAATATTGTTTGCCTCTAATATACTCTAATATTCTTTGCTGTTTTAAATTTGTGTGATGTCAGTAAATAATGGATAGTCATTCAATCTCAATGCAAAATTAGTTTTTATCTTCATTAGCAGGGTGTTGCCTCCAGGCGTTCCCCAAAAAGGAATATCATTTTATGGAAGAGAAGTGAGTACATTTTATGTGAACATTCCTTTCATAATGTGTACAATAATAATAAAAAAGGGCTATTAAAATGTTATTATTTTTAAAGCTACAGGGTGAAGCTCTATAAATACTCCATGACTGAAATGTTTTATGTATGTTCCAGAAAGACTGCATTAAATGTGCATGCGTTCATATGCAGGCTCCGCCCCCATCTCGCGCTCAGGTAGAGTTACGAGCGCGAATCACCTGTTACTCTCGCTCGAGCGCACCTGTTGCATCGTTCTAGCCTTTTGTCCTCACTTTTATATTTTGTTTTTACATTTTTGTCTGTGTCAGCAAGGTTGCTTTGGCTACCCAATCCGTGTTTGGAGCAAAGTTCACTTCTGTGAGTCAACAGATTGAGATGAAGTCTTGAAGAAGAGTTTACCTCAGAAGTTTTGGAAACGGGAGGAATTATCGGCGAACTGAAGAACGGGATCTTAGATTCTCTCAGCTGAACGGGTAAGAGCTTTATCTTTATCATCTTTATCAACCCACCGTCACCACTGAGAATGACGCGACGCGACTCTTCAGAACCCGAACGCTCCCGTTATAAGCCTCGCGCGCTTGTAAAGCGCTCTTATTTGCGTTTCTGTACAAATATGAACGCAAATAAGTGCAAATGTTCTTTGAGTGCTTTTGGTCATTGGTGCTAATGAAGGCTTTAAAGGACTTCAAATGCGTCTATGAGACTTTGTCAACATATTTTGGCTTTATAAATAGAGTGTATGTCATATTAATATTTAATGTCTAGGTGTGGTTTATTAAAGACAAGCAGTGACATTGGGTTTGTATTATAGTGAACTTTCATTACTGATTCAAGAGCAAACATAATGCAACAAATGGTCCTTGCATGCCAAAATATGGTTGCACCATTTTTTTAGTCCGTTTGTGGTTTCAATTCATTAGATGGAGCAAAAAATCAGTCTGAAACCATCCTGTGGTCTCAATTCATTCATTTATTGCATGCAATAATAGGTGAACACCTCTGAGCAAGTTAAACAAAATAATAAAATAATCAGTGCTAACACAGTGGCATTGATGGTTCCATGAAGAACCTTTAACATCCATGGAATCTTTCCAGTCCTCAAAAGGTTCTTTGGGAAAAGGTCCTTTAGATTTTTAAATTTTCATCACACTAAGGGCCAGATTCACTAACAGGTTGCTCCAGCGCAAACCCTCTTTTGGCGTTAAAAAACTAGTGTCTGCATTTACTAGACACACAGTGTAAAATTAGCGCTGAAAAGGTGTGGACAGGGTTACTTTTGTGGCTGATCTTATTGCATATGCATTTGTTGGAGTTTCCCTTGCATATGCAACATTTTTGGAGGAGGGTATTTAAATGAACCACGCACGCTGATTTAGGCCTAAAGTTTGCGCTAGTCAATTTACCGGTATTTGCGCCATTATTTACCGCCCAAAAAAACATGTCTTAAACCAGACGCTGATTTGCGCTGCTCCTATAGTAGATACTAGATTCTCAGTTTCAGTTTGAGTTGCTCATTATGGAAATGATCCGGCTGTGTCTTCTTTAATTTGCACGTGATCACGGGCAGAACTTTACACTCCCATCAGGCTTTTATGGAATTGCGGTCTCACGTTAATTTGCCCTGTTTAGTAAAGAAAGAAAAACAAATCTTTTAAGAACTGATCCAAAGATTGTAAGATAATATTTGGCCGTAAGTGCTGTTATGAGATACCAGTACCACTGTTGTGTTATTGTAAAAAAAAAAAAAAAAAAAGTTCACTGAAAGGTTCTTTTGGGAACCAAAAATGGTTTTTCTATTGCTGCGAAAATCCTCAAACCTTTATTTTTAAGAGCATAAGATCCTAGTATAACCAGTCGTACTCGACCCGCTCCGAGCAGGATTTGAGCCGGGGTCTCCGGCGTGGGAGGCGAGTGTGGAGACCAGAGGAGCGAGGTTTACACTCCCAGCTCTTAGCTTGCCTCCGTTACACTAGTATTCAAGAATCAGTGATATAATACTTTCCAGATTTGTCTGGCTTTGCAACTTATACTGCATGTTGTTTTACTAGTTGACTGACAATATTTAGAATGATAATGTGTTGATATGTCACGTGTTGTATTGTTTTTATATTCATTTGGAAAACATTTACGAATCAGGATCAGTTCCAGGTAGACGTGACCACATTTTCAAAGCACAGCAATGACCCGAATCATCAATCACAAATCTAAACTTTAACTCTAAACGCAAACAAGCGACACAAACGTCGCTGTTGTTACTCTGATCTGTCCTTCTGCTACCCGACGATCACAATACGAGACAAACACACTTATCATTCACAGAAAACCATCATCATCATTACAGGTGGGGAATAAAAGCCTTTAACTGGCACTCAGGCTTTTTGCTCATGATTCACATTATAATGCCAATTCACCCCTGCAGGGTAAAGGCCCTGCTGACATTATCTCCGTTTGCACATCTGTTTGAGGAGGCATTACATCATTTACCGAAGTCAATAAAGGTGAGCTTAATGGTCATGGGTGCTTGACGTTTTTGTTTATAGCTTTTAAAGCTCGCACAGATCTCTGGTTTATTCAGGCCTGGGCTCAGACTGGCTGAGGTCACACAAAACGTTTAATTGATTAGTCGCTGTTATTCCTCCCACATCGATGAATCCATTTACTGAATCGACGATGCCTAAAAATGAGCACAATGCACAATAGAGCAGCCGAATCGAAGACGCTCCCATCAGAGGCTGATTGTTTTTGCTCGGTCACCTAAGTGAAAGCAAACTAAACGACATATCATGTTGCTTGTCAAAAGACGGCGGTGACTCTTTCTGAATGTGGGTGGTTTCGTTGTTGCACATTTGCTTGGAAACCAAGGTGGTAATAAGATATTCACAGGTTCAGATGTGACAGTTTGGTGTTTTTGTGTATGTGTGGTTTTGCCTCATGCATGTTTCAGTGACTGTCGATCAAGTTCAGCACAATTTAGAGTTAGAAAACGCCTTTCAGTTCTCAAGTAGGAATTTGAATTGAATTGATTTGCATTGAATTGATCACAATAATTTGCCCACAGGATTTCAAGTGGAATGACAGGAAGATGAATTTAGTGAATTGCAATTCAGAGAAGTTTAGCAAAGTCATACAACAGGAATTTTCTTACTTGCACAAAAACACATAATTGCATCATTAATTGTGACTAATTTTGACCATTTCCTGATATGTACTGTAGTTACAATAAATACTCTCAAAACAATTAAGACAATTAAAGACAAAACACTACACTTATTTCCTAGTTTCATTCTATTTGAATTCTGCTGCCTTAAATTCTAATTCTAATTGATGAAATTAGATTTAGTTAAATTAATTACCCCAAAAAAATGGTTCTAAGTTTTCACAGTGATGCCATAGAAGGACCATTTTTGGTTTCCAGAAGAACCGTTCAGTGAACATTTCCTGAAAGAACCATTTTTTTTTCTTAGTGTGAAGAGCATTTTAATAATCAAAAGAACATTTTTCCACTATAAAGAACATTTTGTAGAATAGGAAGTTTCCATGGATGTTAAAGATTCCCCTTACAAAAAACATAACAAGTATACTTCAATTTCATTTTATTAAGTATGTAAAGTTTAAGTATATTTTTAGGTGTAGTTTATGTAGTTAGTATACTAATATCAATGCACTAGTAAGTGTACTATTTCAATTCAACTTGGGACTAAATTTGTCCACTTTTTAATTTATAAAAGCATACTTTTAAGTATACTTTAAGTGTAACAGTAGTAAACTTGGAGTACACAACTAAATTTTTTCATTTGTACTGCAACTAAACTAAGTAACATAGGTATACTGATAGTTTACTAAGTTGTAGCAATTTTTTTTAGTTTTTGAAAGTACACTTTGAAGTATACTCTGTTAACTACTAGTTTAGTAGTTTTATACTACAAGTATAGTTGTAAGTTTTCTTTAAGTGAACATAACATACTTATGTTTACTATTTTTGCACTTTATACTACTATATTTGGATTCCTATTTGGGTATTAATATTTATACTTGAAATATACCTTTACTTTAAGTAGATTTGAAGTCAATTCCTATGTACATTATCAGTGGACTACCCTACACAAAAATTCACATACTAAGAATTAGGAACATATTTGTTTTCTTTAAAAAATCAATATTTTGAAACAATTTAAGTTTATAGGCCTTAAAAGACTTTACTTTTATGAGTAAAACTATGTGAAAATATTTCTTAAATAGGCTACTCAATCTAAAGAGTAAACATAAAGCCAAGTATACTTAATTGTACTTTTAAGTATATCTCGATCAAAAGATTGAGTACAAGTATAGGCCAACTATACTTACACTTTTGTCTCAGCATAAGTCAAGTACTTAAGTATATTTCTGAGAAGTGCATATAAAGTGTAGACTTAAAGAATATTTTCTTATTTTTTAGTCGAAAAGAAGTATAGCACACTTGAATAAACTTATTTTTTCTAAGGGTTTTAATGGAACCATAGATGGCAGTACAGAACCTATATTTTTAAGAGTGTACCTCATTTTAAATTCAGGAATTGAATTAGAATTAAAAAAATATTTTAATCGCGCACAATGTTGTTGTCGACCGATAGTAAACTTGTCATGTTGTTCTTGGCAGATGTTTTTTTTTTTTTTAAATGAAGAACGTGTCTGTCGAGACTCTCGACTCGAGAGCCTGATTTTTGCACACGTTTCCAATTCAATTCCAATTCAAGAATTGCTGACAATATCCTCTTTAATTTATTAACACAAATGTCTTTTCAAGAACTCTAGACTTTGCTCGTTGTTGACGTCACACACACCGACTGGAAACACTGATATTCTCGATGATGACACACTTTTAAAGTCCTGAATTATGATTGGTCTCAGTTGCTCTTTAAGAGTCCAATGGAGAGTTTTATTTCATCTCTAGAGTTGGAGAAGATCTCACGTGTCTTGGTGGAGATCTCAACCATGTCTCAAAATGTACTCAGATTTGTCTTCAATCAATCAGACCTCTATCCACATTCATTTTATAGCTCATTATGACAACAATTCACATTTTATTTCTCCTCAAACATTTTAGGAGGAAAATCTGAGACAAAATTAAATGCATAACTAAAACTCTCATTTAAGTCTCTTGAACTATGAAAGAGTAATTTTCTCCTGGCAGGTTTTGCGGTGTGTAGCGGATATGGGAACTGGACGCTGATGCAGTGATAGATAACCGTCAGATCAGGTTGTTGAATGGACACGGTTCAGTCACTTGTTTTGGCTCAAAACTTCATGAGATGTGAAAATATGAAGCTTAAATCAAAAGTGAAACTTGTTCGGCCATCTTCTGCAATTGTTAATAACGTCGACACAATCGCATAATCTGTTAATGTGTTTTGAAGTTAAAGCAATAATTTCCTGATTACAGGAGAGTACATCTGGAGAAATGCAGATCAACAAACGCAAACTGTGGTCATTAAACAAAGCAGCCTGGACAAACAAAGCTAAAACCCAAATGAAAGGTGGAGTGGGTGGAACCAACAATGAGCGTTTGGGTTAAAAACTAGTTCAGGAGTGGTGGAGGTGTGTGATGCGGCCTTAAATAGAGACGTTGTGAGAGGAAACTTTGGAACGGCCTCAAAATGCCAGTCCATTCATCTGCTCAGGTGTGTCAAATACCACAGGATTTGAGTCAAAGAGCGTGAAGTCTGTATAAACCTGGTTTAAAGAGAGCAGCCATTTAAATTCACCTTGAGAAAACATGAGATGTGGGAAATGGCTTTGAATAGATGACATAATATCGAACCAGTGTGGTACGTTTTTGCATTACCCCTTTTTATGTTAACCTGAACAAGATTTAAAGGGATAGTTCATCCAAAAATGTAAATCCTATCATCATTTACTCACCCTCGAGTTGTTCTAAACCTGTTATAGATTCTTTGTTCTGTTAGACACAAAAGAAGAATAAAAATTTTGGAGAATTCCGGTAAACAAACAGTGGATAGTCCCCATTGACTTCCATAGTATTTTTTTCATACAGTACTATGGAAGTCAATGGGGACCATAAACTGTTTGTTTTTTTTGTAAAATTATTTTTATAAACACCCAAACATACAGACCGTCCACAGATTTGACTGAAATGTTGCTCATTGAAATATATTTGTGATATAAGCTCGAGTAGTGTGCAGGATTTCTATTGTTTCTATTTTTTAACACACCTATGATGCAGGTGTGAAGCACTATATATTTTTTGCATAATAATATCTTTTTGGAGAACGGCTATCTTTTTTTCTTACCTTTTCTTTTTAATCTTTAGCATTTTTAGTGACAACGCCTTAAAGGTGATGAATGTGAAACGCATCGTCTTGTACCTAGCTATCAAAAATATGTTCTAACATTTTGCTAACGTCCCGATTATGTTATGGAAATGTCATTTCTGAATATTCTTTGAACATTCTAAAGATTTGAAATGTTTTTTAAAATGCTTTTTTTCTTGGTTCTGCGAACATTGAGGGAACATTCCGTTATGGGATTGTTACTATTGAATGTTCTCTGAACATTCTGAAACAAGAAATGACATTTAAAAATGTTACTATAAACCTTTTAGGAAAAAAAAAAGGTTCCATAAAACGATATGTAGATAATATTTAAAAAATGTTTTAAAAACGTTTTTATTGGATGTGCGAATGTTAAGAGATCATTGCATTTTGCAAACATTATGGGATTGATACTTTGGAATGTTGTCTGAACATTCTGAAACAAGTTGCAACATTTAAAAAAAAATTCCATGAATGATGTAGCCTATAGATCATGTTTTTGTGCTAACTTTTTGAGAACATTATTATAGACCACATAACTTTGAATGAATGTTCTGTTAACATTACTGGAAGAACGTTTGTTCATAACTTTAAGAGAACCTTGCCAGAATGTTAGCTAAAGTTCTGAGAACGTTCCCTGTTATTTATGTGGTGAGTTTTATCATGCTTATACCTGTAGAAAATCCAGGGAGTTATGGGATTCTTACTGGAATCACACCAGCACTTTATGGTTTCATATCGATCTGAGGCCTGAATAGCACACTATTGTGTTCGACGGAGGTAGGTGTAAAAATCTTCTGTGCGCTATGTGTTTGTATGAAACTGATAGAATCTTTACATAGTCAAATGCTTATGCTCAGAGCTTACATATGTGTGTTGTTCTGAGAACGGCCTTTGTTTTTCACTTTGCTTAAGGTTCAGGATTTCACTGATGTAACAGCTTTCAGATCATTGCAAAGGGACTCAACTGATACTGTTTGTGTGACTCTAAGTAGCCTGTTGACTGTCATGCCGAACGCTGTGATTGGTCAAAGCAGGCGGTTTATTGTCTGGCTTAAGTGATCTGTTGTAGTGTGTGTGTGTTTGTTTAGTTCTTTCTCTTTGAGTTAAATGGACAGGTAATGGACAGATGATGGACATTGCTTTCAATCGTAAAGCAACAATCGACAGTAGCTGGCATTTATTGACACAAGATGATTGGAAAGTAAATCAAAGTATATATTGGAAGTAAACCATTGTTTGCACTGTATTTGATTTTTTTTGTGTGTGGATGACAGTGAGAACATTTGATGAATGAAAGTTAAAGGCTCTTCACACACAGATGTCTCTGAATACCGACCAAATGGGGAAAATGGCATTTCGGTGATTATCAGTTCAATATGTAAAAACAAAGAATGGTAATTTGCTTTTATTTGGTTTTGACTAGGAACTAAAGCATTGGAAAGTGAAGCTAAAAAGAGCATTACTGAATCCTTTTTCTGGTAACATACACTTCTCGTTTTATTGCTGTTCAAGTAAATTTTTAATGTTGACAAACAACAGACAGTAATGGGACAGTTTCGTGGTACTTTTTGAATTTTTAGGCTCATAGCATCAGTTTTGTTTTCTCTGAACAATCCCAGTGATTCCAGATATCATCCTAATTACAGCCAATGAATAAAACAACACGATAAGAGATAACACCACAGATTACAAGCTCTGGATGCGCAGCTGTGTCATTGAGAGGTGCTGCAATAAACCAGAGCATTGCAATCTGTCTCACAAAGGCACTCATTTACACACACACACACACACACGCACACACACACACACACACACACACACACACACACACACACACACACACACACACACACACACACACACACACACACACACACACACACACACACACACACACACGTTTGACTATCTAAATAAGGACATACCATAGACCTTTATTGATTTTATTGTATAAAGGTTTTAAACATAAAGCTTACTAACTCAAATTCTTCACCGCAAAGTTTTTTTGAGTTAGCTTAGAAAAGTAATGCAACCAGCAACCAAGCATTTTTGATTTTAAACTTAAAAGTTATACAGGTTGTTCAACCAAAATAAAAATTTTAAACCTTTCTCAGCAAGTTAATTAAGTATTTGTTGAAAGATTAATAAGGAATTGAATAAACTACTATTTTAACTTTAGGAAAAAGGTTTCCATAAATGCGTGGTTCGGAAATCCAAAATGAACATTGATCACAATAATGGTGACTTACATTATCAAAAACAATATGTTTTTACAGATTCTGTAGTAGATGCTTTAATTTTAAAGGACAACTATTATATTAACTATTAACAAAAACTAGTTTATTTAACAGCCATACCTTGTATTGTTTATTCATCAGTGTTAGTAATATTCTTACAATTTATTTGTATGTTAAGTAAAGAGAGACGGTACCTGTGTATGAAATGTTATTTGCTTGGTTCAAATTCCTAAAAATTTGGGTCGAGACTCGATGACCATGGGAAAATGTGGGTCCCATGGCCAAATCAGCTGAGAACCACTGATTTACAGTGTTCCTGCATTTTTAGGGAAAAATCAGGGAATTACTCACTTTTATAATTTTTTTTTTTTTTTAAATGAGGACCACAAAAGGTGGATTTTTGTCAGATTAAGCCTTCATATGGGGACAATTTTAAGCATGCACACACACACAAAATGAATTATTTTGATGGAGAGCATCAGTATCACAAACTAAGACTAGACTATGTCACACTTCATGATTTTGCTGAGTTAGACGCATTCCCGAGTCAACATATTATGTTGATCCTGGAACAACATTCCTGTCTGAAAATTAAATCCTAACCATATCCCTACCCCTAAACCTAACCCTACCCATAACTTAAATCCCTAAAATCAGAGGGAAATGACCGGTGAATGACACTGATGTAGAAGGACCTAAACCTGGTTGTAAGCCTAAACTTGACAAAAACTGTAAACTTGTCCATCAAATCTGATTGGTTGATTGGAGTGTTGTTCCAGGATCAACAAAGATGTTCATCCAGGAACCTGTTGAAATCAGGTTCTGCAGACTGTGTCTGTATACTAGGCCTACTTCTTGTGCATTGTGTACTGCATGGTGTCTGATGTTTTTAAAAATAGCATGCAAAACAGCAGGTAGTGTACCATAGTAAACTTTTCAAACAACTGCTGCATTGTTGTCACATGACCTCATTACATTGCATATACATATCGATCCAATTTTTATGTAAATGAGGATTTGTTGAAAATTGCAGGTGCTTTTGCTTTCGGTTCATTCATTGCACTGAAAATGCATTGTGGGATCCATTACCGCTCTGGTTGTATTCTGCATGTTTAGGTCTTCCAGGTATTACATGCATCCACAAAATTGTCATTTCTGCATACTGTACTAAATAGTAGTATTGCATGACATTCCAAACACGACAATAAAATGAGATGACATGTTGAAGCCAGTTCATGTGGATGAGGAAATGATCATTTCATTCAGCAATCCGTCAGACTGTCTCCTGTACCTCTGACACACCTTCCCCAAGGATTTTAAAAGCAGGTTGACTCCAGCAACAGGAGTTCAAAGTCCTTTTATGTTGATCCTCATCTCATTCTGAAAGTGACTTATGGTTATACTTATGACGGGCATATACTGTTATGATTGAGTGTACGTGTTTTTCGTATCAAGTCTCCTTTAGCCTATAGTCCAGATCAACTCAGCTGATGATATTGAGGTCAGTGTGTGAATTATACAATGACATTTCAGACCCGCTAACCTTTTATTTAGGGTGGATATACTTTTTTTCTTCTCTATAGATTCTCTATAGATAAATGATAAATGATAAATGCATATTATTATAAACACACACACACACATGCAAAGGTTCCTCTGTGATCCAGAATGCACAGTTAAGTGCCGAGCCAGGGAGTTTATTTGTGTGTAAAGCCTCAGAGTGTGTAATTAATTAGTTGTTTGAAAAATGTGTGTGTCCGGAAGAGAGACAGGTCTTGTTTCAGGCTGGGCTGCCAGCCTGCTGTTGTCTGGTCCAGCATCTTTACGGGACAGCGGACAGCAGAGCAGATACAACCAAAACAACACTGCGGTTCATCACACCCCGAGGACTGTGTTAAAACAGGCTTAGTGAGGCGTTCCACACATTTGATAAAGGAATTGCTTGTAAATGTCGCAGATTATTACAAAGAAATGGCAAGTAACATTGAATTAAACGTGATTTGAGTAAAACATACTCCAATAATCTTTGTTTTATTTACAACTTTTAAAAAGTTTAACAGTGTAAGACTGTAATAGTAAATGCTTGGGCTAACGTTGTATAAACATGTTTTTAAATGTTCCTAAAATGTTATTGAAACGTCCTTTTGATGTTATTAGTATTTTATGCAAGTTTTCACAATGAGATGAGAAAAACGATTGTTGGATTTTTTTTCCACTTCGACAATAATTAATAATTCTTTAATTAATCAGTTTTTAGATTTCAATAGTTCAAATAATGTGGATGGTAACTCTAAAAAGTCCCGCTGAACTCCCTTGAAACGCACAGCATTATTCAGTGTGTTGATGTAATTTCCACTGAAACAGGAAGACAGGCAGTGTTGCCAACTATTTTCAAAGGAAAGTAGCTAACGCCTTCCCTAAAAGTCGCTAAATGTCGCTAGATGACGTCATACGTCAATTAGCATATTCGTGACGTCATCGCGTCGTACTTGCGTTTTGCTTGTCTAATGTGTTTTCTCTATAAATTAATGCTCAGCTCACATACTGTATTTAATATATTATAATATAATATAGCCGAATGTAAAATAAAGCTGTTCTCGTCTCCTATATATGTTTTGTCAGACAATAGAACGAGTAGCTATGATATAGGCCTAGTGAATGACTAAATTTTTTTATAGGCCAATGTGGAAAATTATTTGAATTGAGAGAGTTTGGGAGCCGGACAAAAGCTCTGTGATAGTGAGTATTACAAGTAATACCGTAAGCACAAGAAAAGGAAGGAAACTAAATTATTTAAGTAAAATAAAAAAGAAAAGCAGATAAGTGATAAATCCGTGGAAAAACACTGCTCATTCACGTCTCTCAGCGGCCGTGCGCTCAACAGATGAATGTGCTGCTGCTCCTCTCAGCCATTTACTGAACAGGGTAGACGTAGCTACTAGAGTGAGTGACGTTTGAAAAGTCGCTAAAAATACCGACTCATTTGCGCGATTCTTTTGCAGTCTGTACGCGGAGGGGTGAATATCTCCTGCTGTGACTGCAGCTGGGAGGGGCTGCTGCGCGAGGACTGGGCCGCCTGTGAGTGCTTTGGGACGGGGGTGAGACCCACGGCAGCACCCGCTGCTCGTTGAGAAGAGTAAGAAAGATATGTGCTTTCACGTCAGAGAGTCTCCAAAAGTCTCCAATAACACCAGAAAAAGTCGTTATATTTGTCGCTAGTTGCTTTTTTGAAAATGTGTCGCTAGAGGGGTCTAAATACTCGCTAAATATAGCGACAAAGTCGCTAAGTTGGCAACACTGAAGACAGGGCGGGGTATATTGAACAGCTCCTCCCCTTTAAAAAAATAGACAATAGCGTTTCATTTATACCACGGCTCAGTCAGAGCTGTTGAGTTTGATAAAGCCGCAGTTTCCTCCTAATCTCTAATGTTTCTCCTCCTAATCTCCTCCATATCGCTTTAAAATACAGCATTCTGTGTAGAATTCAGAAGGGTCCGATATGTTTTCTGATCTGCGCGGACTCGCGCATATGATCCGCTCTGTGCTGTCGCATCGTGTCTCTGGACCGGAGCTGCGGTGGTTCGCGTGACACTAACGTGAAACCAGACTTTATTCGCCCCAATGGAAAGCATATTTCAAATCATCTCAATCGTTCCCTATCCCCTATATAGTGCACTATGTGCCATTCACCATGTAGAAAATAGTAAATGTGTGAACAAGTGACCGATTTCAGCCGCAGCTTCAGTGTCTGCTTATAATGTAGGGGGCGGAGCTTCAGATTCTAGAGATCATTTGATTGGACAGAATCTGATGAGAAGCTGAAGTGCACCATGATGTCATCAAAATCATTGATCCATATTGGTGGAAGTGAGAGACTGTAAGTTTTAAACGCTTATATCTTCTAAATGCGAATTTTGTCATTTTTTTGGAGCACACTAACTTATAGACAACCTTAAGGCGAACATTTTCAAACTAAAAGCCCAAAAAACTTCAATTTTGATGTCATGACTTTAAAGTTGTTGTAAAATGCTGAAAAACGTTATGCTAACGTTCTACTCAAATTAAGAAAACTGGATAGTTTAAAGTTGTGTTGGAGTGATTAGAAAATGTTTTTTAAACCTTCATTTGTTTGGAATGACTTGTTTGTTTATAATGACGTATTTATTGTTCAAGAGCTGAGCAAATTGCAGACAGGATGCAGACAGTCGTCGGTTCATGCTCTGTTTGATACATTTACCGTTCTTCAAAGCAGTCATGTGCCTCAAGAGTCACACAGAGATGAATTATTCACAGCGGCCAGGACAGAGAAAGAAAGAAACAATGGAAAGGCCTTTGAAAGAGAGAAGTGGAGACGTGGAAAACAAAAATAGCTTGGTGTTTAGCGAGAGATTAAGACAAAGTAAGCTGGCAATTTGTGACAATTTAAAGAGGCCAAAGTGATGACGCAGGTCTTAACCAACCTCAAATTATTCTAATTAAGAGTCATTAGTGTATTACTGCACAATTCATACAGGTCAGACACACCCTGTGGGAAGTTCAGGGAGATATTATAGTACAAAATACAGGGATTTACTGTAATTGCTGTGCCTTATGTTTCATTTCCTGCAGTGAAGTTTGTTGTCAGTGACCCTGTATTCTTCTGTCTCGCTCTCTGACAGGTGGATGTCGTAGAACATGAATGTTTTGGGGACCCCAACAAAACCAAGCAAGTAAGTCTCGCGCTTGAATACACACAGTTACGTGAATGGAGAAGCTAACTATGCAAGCTCAACTTAATATATTGTCGCAATTCATAACGCAATGCAAGTACTCAATGCATGGTCAATAAATGGAGCAACAGTTTAAAGTGAATTTATCTCGTTATGTCTTTTATCTAGTTACTTGGATTACAACGTACCTGGTTTAATAGAACAGACATTCGAAGGAAACTATATCGCCCCCTAGAGTACTGAGCTTTTGTTATAGTTCACTAGTTGATTTTCAAAATCAGTTTAGCTGTAATTATTTTTACTTTTAATTGTTCATAATTTATTGTAGAAATACAGTTTTAGTTCAATTTTAGTATTGGTTTTTCTGCAAATGTCACATTATAGAAAAATTGAAAGTTTTAAATCAGACCATTCAACATTGAATTATATAAATACGAAGACGAGCAATTTTTGGTGTATTTTTTCATATTTTTGCATGCATATATATATTTTAATTTTTTATTGTAGTTAATTTAATTAATTATTTTCATGTTATGATTACTTTTTATGTTATGTTTATGTTACTTTTTCAAACTAATAACTTGCATAGTGAGCTATTTTACGAAACACAAGAGGACATGCTCTTGTTAAATACACCGAGCTTGCAGTGTATTGGCTCAATGCATTTTGCGTACTTTCAAGTAACATGTTTCTGGCATTATATGCATGTAAAATGAACGCAGCTTTTGCTAATGTTTTTTTGGGACCTACACACACCTAGCCAAACATCCTGTAGTTAGTGGTTTTTTTTTTTGTGTGTGTGTATGTATGTTACAGTCTAAGTTAACAGAGCAGCACTGTTTGGGAATGTTTGCTTTCCTGCCCTGTTGGAAACAGCCTGTCTCTGTGTGTCTGTGTGTCTCACACTCATACCCCTCACACTCATACCCCTTCCCTCACTCGCCTGTGCTCTCACAACCTGTAGATCTCAGTCTCAAACAATCTGTGCCATGCAGCGTTCACTTTAGACCAGTGCAGCGAGTGTGTGCCGTCTAGAACATTTCAATCAAAACTAAAGACTGTACAGCGATGAAGAGCAGACATCGTCCACCACCCTCCTCATCCTCATCTGCTCTTCTTTGCAGTGGGGTGGCCAGATCGGACAGCAAGATCAGTGCCAAGACCCTGTTTGGTAAGTAACCGTCACATTTATTTGTAAATTAAAAGTGCTGTGAGCAAGTAATAATAAAATATTTGTTTAACTTTAAGTAAAAGTATTTTAAATAGATCAAATAAAATAGCCAAAAGCACCTTTAATATATTTTGTTATATAAGTTGCTATGGTAAGAAATTATCTGTCAAATCAAATATAATGTGCCTTATTTATGAAACAAACCAATACTCATTTTTTAATATATATACTTTTTTATATTTTGCATTTATATATGCATTTGGTAGACACTTTTAGCCAAAGCGACTTATATTACACTCAGGCTATACATTTTATCAGTTCTTGCATTCCTTGGGAATCGAACCCATGACATTGGAGTTGCAAGCGCCATTCTGTTTGTTCTGCTTGTATTTCCTGAATGGTGAACCTGATTTCACCAAGTACAACAGGTTCCCGGATGAACATATTTGTTGATCCTGGAACAACATTCTTATCAACCAATCAGATTTGATGGACAAGTTTACAGTTTATGTCAAGTTTAGGCTTACAACCAGGTTTAGGTCCTTCTACATCAGTGTCATTCACCGGTCATTTCCCTCTGATTTTAGGGATAACCTAGGATTAGGTTTAGGGGTAAGAATAAGGACATTTGACATTTTCTGACGGGAATGTTGTTTCAGGATCAACAAAACAAATTTTACTTGTCAAAATCCCATAAATAAGTCCCAATGTTTACCTGTGAAATAGTTGTGCATGGATGGGGTTTATTGCGTGTGTGTTTGTATGGCTCTTCCCCCTTCTATATCATCACATCCTGTTTCCTGCTTCCTTTAAAAAGGCACTCTGTATGATATGTAAACGTGTGCGTCGTACTGTAGGACATTTGCATGCGTATCACACACACATACTCACAGTGCTCACAAGCCTCGGTGCGATTCAGATAAATCACAACAATCAGATGTTTGCCTATCAAATGAGTGTGCAAGGACATTTCAGACTGACCTCACACTATTGAGGTCATGAGGGACAGACAAATCTCTTAAATGGGAACGATTTACTTCCGGTGTATTTTGCTTTTGGTGTTACTGATTTGGTTTGAAGCATTAATATAGACTTAAATTGATGTTTGATCACACTCACAGATTTGTGTATAACTTTTATTTTACAAGGACTTTAAATGCAAACTTAACCAATCAGATCTGTCGTAGAATGAAAGGTTTTACATTTAATTACTTTAATTACTTTAATTACTCTCTGACGGTTCCAAAAGGGTGTTTTTGCAGTGATGTCATAGAACAACCATTTTTGGCTCCCCAAAGAACCTTTCGGTAAACACTCTAAAAAGAACTCTTTTTTTCTTAGGGTGAAGAACACTTTTTTCCTACTATAAAGAACCTTTTGTCCAATAAAAAGGTTCCATGGATGTTAAAGGTTCTTCATGGAACCATTGATGCCAATAAAGAACCTTTAAGCAGATATCTATTTTTATATTGACATACATGGTCTTTCTATAGTGAGACTAGTGGACATGAAGCAGGGTGTTTATTATGCACCTGCCGTCATGACGACTAGGTGTGTGTGTGTGTGTGTGTGTGTGTGTGTGTGTGTGTGTGTGTGTGTGTGTGTCTTGGTGTAAATGTACACACAGTCTGCCTCTGTGCCCAGTCGGGTGTGTCTGGAAAAAGGGAGCGTGTGCTCGACCCGGTCTGACATGCACATAAAAGAGGCTTTAGAGAAAACAAGAAAGAAAGTAAGTAAAAGAGGGGAACATGTAGAAGAGAATGAAACTCTCAAATTCAGAAGAAAATAATAATTTTGCTTAAAGAAAATGAAGACTATTTTAAAAATTACTTTCATGACATTAGATTTTTTTCCCCTCCTATGGGGTAATACTGCCAGGCAATGAAAATCATGCTGCTAGGACAAAATGTTTTTTTGTTTGTTTTATTTTAGTCAAAAATAAATAAATACAGTTTAAAAAATAAATAATTATTTTTTCATTACAGTACTTAGAATAAAACATATTTTGCATTGACTTTAAAGGAGTATTACACCCAAAAATTGACTTGGTAAAAGTGACCTCTTCTTTTATCCTCAGAACATTTTTCTTTAAAACTTCTTGTTTTAGACTTATAATTCATGACAGTGTTTTGTTTTGCTCTATCCTCTGCGCTCCCGTGTTCGTCATTACGTCATGCGTCGGGTCAGAGGTCACTCTTCAGCCGGAACTAAACTCAGTAGTTTTTAAATGACTTTATTAAAGACTTTATAGTTTATAAATGTAAAAATATGGATATTTTCCTAACAAAAACGCATCGCTTCGCTTCAGAAGGCATTTATTAACCCCCATGGATTACTTTTATGATGGACAGATGCACTTTTTTGGGCTTCAAAATCTAAGTTGCTATTCACTCCCATTATAAAGCTTGGATATTTTCTAATATAACTCTGATTGTGTTTGGCTGAAAGAAGAAAGTCATTTACACCTAGGATGGCTTGAGGGTGAGTCAATTGGATCATTTTAATTTTGGGGTGAACTAACCCTTTAATAAAAAAAAGTCACAATAGAAAATATTTTAATGGCCTTACAAATCTAAAATTTCTTCAAACCTAAATTTCTTTATGCAAAATATAATTTCTTATGTCTCTCTTTAGATTTGGGGGTGAAAATGACTAGGACATGTTCTTAATAGGATTTGTGCAATTCATCTGTGTGTTTTTGTCTGCATTTATGCACTTGAGACTTACATAAGAGACACAGCATGTTTTTGTGTGTTCTGCACTCTGGCAATGACCCATGGGATGACACTTAGTCCTGCCTAGAGAGCTCAAACACACACACACACACACACACAGACACACACACACACACACACACACACAAACCTGATGCTCTTGCAAAGTTTCACATTTCTGTTTGCTCATATGCGATGAGCCGTGCCTTTAAATCTGTTCTTGTGGTTTGGTTTTTCTGTGTCGTGTCCTCGGTTTAACTTCCTTCCCATCAGCCCCCTGCAAACCAGCACATGCAAAAAAATCTCCCATCTATCACCAGATTCATGCAATGCAAATGAACAGGAGCACTTCAAACCCCCACACACTTATCACACCATCACTGGCACGTGCGGAGGGGGGTAGAGGTGGGTAGAGGGGGGGGGGGGGGCAGCTTTGGGTGCCCTTTTTAAAAATTAATCAAAAGTGTCCCTCTCTAACAAATATCAATGATAATATTGTGGTCAATAAAACGAAATGCATTTAATTATAATTGGCATGACAATGCGTACAAAACTTAAAGGGATAGTTCACCCAAAAATGAAAATTCTGTTTTCGAGTCAGTTCACTAGTGTAACAGCGCAGCGCTTCTGTGTTGTGCGTCACACGTAGGCTCACTATTGGCTTACGCTGGTCATGTGTGTGTGATGCGTGTGTGGTACAACACAGAAGCGCTGCGCTGTTATACTAGTGAACTGACTAGAGGCCCAGAGAGAAGGAAATTAATAGTTGAAATAAAGTCGTTATTTTTGTTTGTTTTTGCGCACAAGTATTCTTGTCGCTTGATAAACTTAAGATTGAGCCACTGTAGTCACTTGGACTATTTTAACGATGTCTTTAAAAACTTTTCAGGGAACAAGTTTCAATCCCTTTAAAGGGATACTCCACCGGTTTTTCATATTAAACTATGTTATTCCCTTAACTAAGACGAGTTGATACATACCTCTCTCGTCTCAGTGCGTGCATTCAATCGTTCTGTCTTGCGGTGAAACTTTGTTTACACTTAGCTTGCCCAGTTCATTCAATATGGGCCAAGCAGAGAAGCGACCAAACACCTCCACGTTTTCCCTATTTAAATAAAGGTACTTGAGTAGTGTAACTCGACCTAAAACGGTGACACAAAATAAAACGTTGCGCTTTTCTAAGCGTGTAAAATGGATAACTATATTGTATGGCGGAATACCATTGCAAGTGCTTCGACTCGGCGCAGTAATACATTCACTCGAGAAAAAATCCTCTCCCCAGCATGAGAGAGGAGTGATGATATTACTGCGCTGAGTCGAAGCACTTGCAATGGTATTCTGCCATACAATATAGTTATCCATTATACACGCTTAGAAAAGCGCAACGTTTTATTTTGTGTCACCGTTTATGGTCGAGTTACACTACTCGAGTAACTTTATTTAAATAGGGAAAACGTGGAGGTGTTTGGTCGCTTCTCTGCTTGGCCCATATTGAATGAACTGGGCAAGCTAAGTGTAAACAAAGTTTCACCGCAAGACAGAACGATTGAATGCACGCACTGAGACGAGAGAGGTATGTATCAACTCGTCTTAGTTAAGGGAATAACATAGTTTAATATGAAAAACCGGTGGAGTATCCCTTTAAGCCTACGTTTGTTTAAAAAATATCTGACCTTTAATAATCATTTTATTGCTCATGGATTGTTTACTTGAAACGTTTAACTGGACGTTCATCTAACATTGTTTCAGAAGGTTCAGAGAACATTCCAAAGTAACATTCTGATAATGTTTGAAGAATGATGAAATGGAATGTTCGCATAACCTTTTAAAACTTTTAATAAACTGGACGTTTTGAACGTTCAGAGAGCATTCAGCAATAACATTTTCATAACTTAATGGGAACAGATAATTTTTGTTAGCTGGGATAACAAAAATATTTATTCAGCTCATTCAGCGCAAGTCAGTTTGGTTCAATAAATTTGTCAATCGTCAGCTGTGAAGCAGCTCTATAGAAGACAATATAGAAGACTTCCATTTATGTCAAAAATATTAGAAAAAGTTGTGTCCGCTCAACTCGGCTCTTTCTTGCAAGAAAACGACATCTATGAAAAGTTTCAGTCTGGATTCAGGCCACATCATAGCACTGAAACTGCGCTTGTTAGAATCACAAATGATTTACTTTTAGCTTCGGACCAAGGCTGTATCTCAGTACTAGTTTTACTTGATCTTAGTGCTGCGTTCGACACTATAGATCACACAATACTCTTAGATCGACTACAAAATTACACTGGTGTTCAAGGACAAGCATTAAGCTGGTTCAGGTCATACTTATCTGACCGCTACCATTTCGTCTACTTAAATGGAGAAAAATCGATTATAACTTCGGCAAACTATGGAGTGCCACAGGGATCTGTGTTAGGCCCTTTATTATTCAAAATATATATGCTGCCACTTGGTAATATTCTAAGGAAACATGGAATTAGTTTCCATTGTTATGCTGATGACACTCAAATATATATTTCATCACGGCCAGATGAATACGCTAAATTATCCAAATTGATAGATTGTGTTAAAGATATAAAAGATTGGATGACGCGTAATTTTCTTTTATTAAATCCAGACAAGACAGAGGTAATACTTATCGGTTCTAAAAACCGTCCACAAAACCTTTCACAGCACGACTTTAACATAGTAGGATGCCCTGTTACTTTATCCGCTACAGTAAAAGACCTGGGTGTTACATTAGACTGCAACCTGTCTTTTGAAAAGCATATTTCATGTTACAAAAACTGCCTTTTCCACCTTAGAAACATTGCTAAGCTACGTAATATGCTATCAGTCTCTGATGCAGAAAAGTTAGTTCATGCATTCATGACCTCGAGACTAGATTACTGTAATGCTTTATTAGCTGGTTGTCCTGCATCTTCAATAAACAAGCTACTGTTAGTCCAAAATGCAGCCGCTAGAGTTCTTACTAGATCAAGAAAATATGATCATATAACACCGATTTTATCATCACTTCATTGGTTACCTATAAAGTTCCGTATTAAATACAAGGTATTGCTTTTGACTTATAAAGCTCTAAATGGTTTAGCTCCAGTTTATTTAACGGATCTTCTATCGCCTTACAATCCATCACGCTCTTTAAGATCACTAGATTCGAGGCTTCTGGTCATTCCTAGGATATCCAGATCCACCAAAGGAGGCAGAGCATTTTCACATTTAGCTCCGAAGCTCTGGAATAGCCTTCCTGATATTGTTCGTAGCTCAGACTCGCTCTCCCAGTTTAAAACTAGACTGAAGACGCATCTATATAACATTCACGCATCTGAAGCCAGGCATTCATATAAATTTGTTATCTTACAGTTACTGTAAATTCGGCCTCTAGTTCATAAACGCCAGAGGAGAACTGGCCCCCGACTGAACCTGGGTTCTCCCAAGGTTTTTTTTTTCTCCATTGGGTCATCTGATGGGGTGTTAGGACACCATTAGGTCACTGGATGGTGTTTTTCGGTTCCTTGCCACTGTTGCCTTTGGCTTGCTCAGTTGGGGATATTCAAATTAATTAACCAATCATACCATTGATCAGCTCTACCAAACTTGGATGTCTTTTTTCCAGTAATAAACAAACATTGTTAAGTTGTTTTGATTGATACTGTGAAGCAGCTTTGATACAATCTGTATTGTGAAAAGCGCTATATAAATATATTTGACTTGACTTGACTTGACTTGACAATAGTGTCATTATTCAGCTCAATTGAGTTGAAGTATTGTCCTCATCCGATTTGTTCTCATGTTCAGGGCAGCATTTCGACTCCTATACTCCTGTAAACAGTAATGTTAGACGTTCAATCGTTTTTTTCTCTCATTTGCCTTTACCTTCTGTCCGTTTTCCTTTCTATTGGATTTTTTTGATGGTTGGGATCTTTGCCTGTGGTAGTTAGAGGTCAGTATCTCCATACAACTCAAATTTCCAGTAAGCAAAAACCCAAAACACATTAGCAACTGCAAAGCGACACCCTTGTGGTTTAATATATGAGAGTTTACTGTGCATGGTAGAATGGTGCTTTGAAACTGTAAGCATAGAGGACGCCGTGTGTGTGTTTGGACGTTTGTAGGTGTGTCTGTTGCTGTCCATGTGTAACAGATGGCGTTCCCTGAATTGTGTCCAGATGGGACACCGTATCCGATTGGCACGGCAGCTTCACGACAGGTGACACTTGGAGCCGCAGAGGGGTTGTGAGACAGGTTTGGTCTGGATGGTTACAGTTTATTTGGACTGTTCCTGTTTGCTCGACACAAGACTGTATTTGCAACCTAGAGTATTTTACCTCTGTGATTGTATTCATGAGGGAAATGGGATATTCAACTGTTAGCTAGGACTTGATTTTATCCATCAGGAATGGGTGAAAAGTTTCTCTATAGGTGGTTGAAACATAAAAGGGCTTGTTGAGGTCAAGAAAATGTTTAATTATCTTATTTTCAATTGCATTAAATTGATCAAAAGTGACAGTAAATATATGTAATGTTACAAAAGACTTCTATTTCAAACAAATGCTGTTCTTTTGAACTTTCTATTCATTAAAGAATCCTGACAACATGTATTGCCGTTTCCACAAAAATATTAAGCAGCACAATCAGAAATAATCAGAAATGTTCTAGAGCAGAAATGTTTCTGAAGGATCATGTGACTCTGAAGACCGGAGTAATGATGCTTTGATCACAGGAATAAATATATTTTTTTACAAATATATTCAAATAGAAAACAGTTATTTTAAATTTTAAAAATATTTCACTGTTTTACTGTATTTTTGATCAAATAAATGCAGCCTTGGTGAGCAGAAGATAGTTTTTTTTTAAACTTAAACTGAATGGTAGAGTATATAAAACAAATTAGTGTTGTTTTGTTAAAGGGATGGTTCATAAAAAGAGACAATATCTTCATCATGTCGTTCCAAAGCTTCATCAAGGAGTCCAAACAGAGTCAAACAGAGAAAGACAGTTGTGTATATTGTGAAAGAGAGACAGGTGAGAGACACGCAGAGGTGAGAGACGCTGAGTGACAGAGAGGTGAGACAGATAGCGTTACTAGACCTCCAGCAGTCATGTTAGGACAACGGTGTGTGTGTGTGTGTGTGTGTGTGTGTGTGTGTGTGTGTGTGTGTGTGTGTGTGTGTGTGTGTGCAAATATGTTTGTGTTTGAGGGTCAAAGGTTTTCAGGGTAGAGATTTTCAACTGAAGGCCATATTTTCATTCTGTTTAAACTGAAGTTTATATGTTGTAAAGTGCTGAAACCTACGTGTAAATGCTGTTAGGATAAGAAATGTGACGGACCTAAAATCTACAATAAATAACTTTATTACCCAAAGCAAAAATAAAATACTGCTCAAAAGTTGCTCTTTCATAGTTAGATGTTAGATGTTTTTCCTGAAATTCCTTAAGCAAAATAATAATAGTGTCAAATGAGTTGCACAGTTAAGGCCCCATTCACACCAAGAACGAATAACTGTAACTATTACTGTCAGTGGACGATATCGTTTACTTTATTATAAGCAGTTTTGTCGTCTGTCACTTTAAATGCTCAAGCTCTTTAAAGCAGGGTAGATTCTGATTGGCTGTCAATGTTTTTATCGTTCATCAGCTGAAAAAAATCGCTCTGAAAGTGATTCCAACCAGAGCCCGTCTAACGGAGAGCCTTGGCACTTCCTATTAGCCCCGTTGTATATCATCTTGGCTGCAGTTCCATTAGAATTCCACTGGAGGTGATCGCGGGCGAGTGCAGAATGAATGGGAGTCTATGGAGCTAGACGGCTAAATGTATTCCTTTCTCCTGCTTGTCGTTGAATCAATGTAGATTTTATTGTTGATTCATCAAGTTCAATATAAATTATAGTCCAAAAGTCGAATGAACGAGTACTTATGTCCTTTCGATTTCTTACAGGTTAGGTCGTTGTTAGCCTGAACACGCTAGCATTCTGCTATTATGTGACGTCATCACATTTTTGAACGGATTTTAAGAACAGATAAGTGAACTTAAAAATGCAATTTTCAGCTGAGTGTATTATCTTAGCCCCCCCTTTTGAATGCAAATTTCAAATTACTTGACAAAAAATTACATCCTGAGAAAAGTGGATTTCTGGAGGTGAAACCCCATAGACTCCCATTCATTCTGCACTCGCCCCCGCATGGACAGAGACATGTTACTGCAGCCAGTCCAGAAACCGGAAGTAACCAGACAGTGCCAATTCTCTTCTATTAGAAATTCTCTGTTCCTACGAAATCATTCCTCTGTGCCGTTATCGCTAGTTGTGGTGTGAACTCTGATGTTCTTTAATATTTAGAGCGATTTTTATCGTTATAGTTATTGTTCATAGCGTGAACAGGCCTTTAACGCGCATTGCTATAAAATGAATGTAGATAGATCTGAATATGAACTCAAACATGAGCAGCTATCTCTAACTTTTATGGGAGGCTTTGGTATCTGAGCACAGTTTGAGACACTTCTGAGACCTTAGCTTTTTAAATTTAAATTTAGCCGAAAGACTAAACCTCCATTTAAGTTTAGTCTAGGAGATACAGTCAAGATATCAAAGATGTTTTTCTGTGGTGGCGCTCCAGTTTCCAGAAAAGTCGGTCGACGAGGTTCATCTCAGGTAAACTGGAGTTGTGAGTTTAATCGCTAGTGTTAAATTAGCACAATTATCGCAGACCCAGAATCCCTCTCTGCTGTGAGAGGCTGGAGGCGGTCCCATGCAGCGTTTAGATCTCGCTGGTTGTGAGCTGTCGACATGCTGTGAAGCGTTTGGAGTAAATGTCAGACATGAATAACACATGCACGCAGCTCGACTTACACAAAGATGCCGTGGTGCAAACCGTTCAACTCTCTCCATCCAACAGGAAGAGAGGAAAGAGTGTGAAGAAGACTTCCTGGAGAGATGGAGAGAGCGATAAACGGAGGAGGGGCTGTGAGAGATGTACCTCTGATATGTGATCCCGTAAAGCAGCTGATAAGAACATGTGCTCATTTAGAGGTAATGATTAGCTCTGGTCATTTAACCCCAGAGACTCGCGCAGGGCGATGACCCTCTCTCACACTATCTCTCAATTCAGTTTCAGTGTAATGTGCTTTATTGGCACGCCAAAATATGTGTTAGTTTTGTTTGGCTGTATTAGTGCAATAATGGTATATAATTTTGGTGCAAAAAAAGTGAACATCAAATCAAATATTATTTTATGTGATACAGTGTACTGTTTTCACATTCAGGATTCAGCGGATCAAAAGTGTCAGGGAAAACATTTTTTAAGGCGAGACACAGCAGGCAAAAACATCGTTTTTTTTTTCACTGGTCAATTTTGAGATTTTGGGATATTTGTCTTCAATAACATGTCTTCTTTCAGACTTGTGGTGAAAAAAAGTCCGAAATACACATTTAGTTCTTTATTTTCTGACACTTTTTCCGTTTGCGTCTGTAGATTTCGCCTAAATTCACCCTGTCATCACACACACCGTTAGAAAGCTCTCTCTCTCTCTCCTGTACAATGATGTCGGATCCAAATATGGTCATTTCCTTTTTTATCAGCAACCCATGGTGAAAGTGAAAGGGTGGATTTAACTCTAAATGCGCAAATCTCGTTTTAGAACATACAAAGCCCGTTTTCTCAAAATGACTTTTCTCTCATACTCCAAGTCCGAAATCTCCACTTCAGTAGCACCTATATACACCAAACTTTCCAGTCTTGTACTTAGTTATATTATGAAGATATTTACAGAGGGATTTGTAAATATATTATTCCTAGCCTGATTTATATAACATTTTATTCCAAAAAACATGTCGAAAATCATTTTTTTAAGGCTATTGACAGTATATTCTGATTTACAGGATAACAAAATTAGATATCCATAAATCCCTCTGTAATTTTTTTCCCATCTAATATGTGAACACAATGAAAAAAGAATTTTGAACCTGGCTTTGTCCAATACTCAGATTTCGTTTTTTTAAATGTATGCAAATTAGCAGATATTTAATTAGATACTGCCTAATTTGGATATTTAAACATTAAATTACAGAAAACTTGTAATACATTTTTTTCTCATCTTAATGTAGGTAATGAACTGGGAAAGTTTCATAGTGATATCTGCTAGTTAAAGATTTTACTCTATTCACCTGTAGTGTCTCGCCTTAATATTACATAAGATTTCTATCTCAAATAAATGCTGTTATTTTGAACTTTCTATTCATCAAACAATCCTGAAAGAAAATAGATCACTGTTTCCACAAAAATATGAAGCAGCACAACTGTTCTCTTTCATAGGTTCACTCAACGCTGCGGAAAGCGCAGCGGAATATTCTCTGAATGTGCCGATTGTATGAAGCCTTATAGAATCACGGCAATTCATTGGCTGATGGCGTCCGCGCGATATGGCTCCGCCCCGACGCACTTACGTCGCATCATTACATATTCGCGCTCGCGCCATCTGCTCCTCAGATTTCTCTACCTTCAGAACGAAGCGGTCACGTTTGCCCTTCGCTCGTGATTTTTCTGAGCTACAAATACATCTAGGATTATTCTCAGCGCTTCTGCGACTGTTCAAGCGGAACTCTGTTTCTCCTTACGGTGAAGTTGCCATGGATTACAGACGCTGTACTCCGCCATGTGCTCGTTACATCGCTAACGACGACCCACACAGTAAGTGCGTTAAATGTTTGGGTTTTTCACATGCGCGTGAGGCAGTTATAGGATCGTCTAAATGCAAATTCTGTGAAAATTTGTTGCTCAAAACCCTCAAATCGCGGCTCGCGGTCTTTGAGAAGGAATCATTCGTCTCCCCCTGTCGCGCTCCCGAGGCCTCTCGAGGATCCGCGACTTGGGGTTCGGATGTAGAGCTTGAGGATGTGGAGTTCGAGCAGACGAGCCCCGCTCTTTCTCTCCCTCCCTCCCCTCGGCACGCGCAAGGCATGCCAGTCGAATTTTCACATGATTATTTGCGCCCTAGCCCGGGAGCACACGACGCGGTTTCTTTCGGGCTGGAGGATATACTTTTTACCGAGTCTTCCGACTTCAAGGATTTCGGGCCTACTCTCGCCGACGAGATTATCCCGCCGAGCGGCCAGGAAGCGTGGCCTACTGCGGCCTACGCAGAGCTCGTTGACGTGCTTTCGCGCGCTACAGAGAAGCTCACTATTGACTGGCCCGACGAGCCACGTGAGTCTAAGTCGTCGAAACTCGACGAAAGGCTTCTCAGTGGCCCTAATTCTAGGCCTCAACGGAGGAAGCTGCCATTTTTCAGTGATCTGCATCATGAGATCTCCAGATCCTGGAAACAGCCTTTCTCTTCGCGCCTCACTAATGCGGCTGCTGCTGATTTCACCAACCTGGTAGGCTCTGTGGAACAGGGCTATTCCGCCATTCCGGCGATTGAGGAAACTTTAGCCGACCATCTTGCTCCGTCGTCTGCGCTGTCCTGGAAGTCGCGCCCCCTCCTCCCTTCTAAAGCATGTAGGACTACTTCCTCTCTCATTGGGAAATCCTACATGGTGGCTGGGGAGGCAGGCATGACCCTGCACACTATGGCCATTCTTCAGGCCTACCAGGCGGACGTCCTGAAGGATATGGACGAGGGCGACGGCGTGACCCCTGAAGCGGTCAAGGAGCTTCGTAAGGCTACGGATTTAGCCTTAAGAGCCACCAAGCATACCGCACGCGCTATAGGTCGCTCTATGGCTGGTTCTGTTGCGGTGGAGTGCCACTTGTGGCTTAATCTCACGGAAATCCGTGACAAAGAGAAGGTTTTCCTCTTGGACGCCCCCATTTCTCAAACGGGGTTGTTTGGTGAGGCGGTCAACACAGTGGTTGAGAAATTCCGCTCCTCCAAATCCCAATCGGCCGCGTTCAGACAGTTCATGCCCAGGAGGGCTAGGGAACCTTCTGCCCCCCCCCCCCGGTGCGACCCAGAGAACGTCCCTCTCATAGACCGGAGTTCTCTTCCAGAAGAAGCGAACCGGGGCATCCCCCACCTACCACGGTTTGGGGAGCCTGCGGTCGCCCGTTTCCCCGTCAACGGCCACAAGCGCCTCCAGTTGAAGCGGTCCGACAAACCGACTGCTCCGGCGGCCCAGAGCCGTTCCTGACCTTCCGGTCAGAAAAAGGAGAGCTCCTCTGCTTCCTCAAGGTTGGGTCAGACCGCGCAAGCGTTTTTGCCCACCTACCAGCTCTCCTTTCCTTGCCCTGTCACCTTCGCCACTCAGAGTGTCTCGAAGTGCAGGCCATATTTCACCGTCTCAGTCCGGTGCGGGAGTAAGGAGATGCTTTCTGCTTTCTCCCCTCACCCCCCACACTCTCTACAACTGCCGCCCGCATCCTCGGAGGCACTTTCCGTTTTCCTCCGGAGCAGGCGGACCTGGTCACCATGACCCCAGTCTCGATGCCTCCCATCACGTGCCAGGACGCCGATGGCCCTCCTGCACAGTCAACTTCTTCACCCCAGGAGCGTCAGCACGGCACCCTCACTCAGGTATGTCGTCTGCATTACAGCATCCCTCCTCCTCTATCACATTTCCTTCCAGAGTGGGAGCGCTTACCAGGGGTATTGTCTTGGGTTCTTCGCACAATTCGGTTCGGCTACACTCTTCAGTTTTGCCGCAATCCCCCCCTTTTCAACGGGGTGTTTCCTACTGTAGTAGACAGCGCCACTCAGGCTTCTGTACTTCAGCAGGAAATCTCTTCCCTCCTTCTCAAAGGAGCAATAGAGGAGATTACTCCAGGGGAAACCGAGCGGGGCTTTTACAGCCGTTACTTCCTGGTCCCGAAGAAGGGCGGCGGTTTGCGTCCCATACTGGACCTCCGCCGACTGAACTTCGCCCTTTACAAAGGGAAATTCAAGATGTTGACGCTGAAAGCTATCATATCTCAGATTCGGCCAGGGGATTGGTTCGTGACGATAGACCTAAAGGATGCTTATTTTCACATCCAGGTTGTACAGCGACACAGGCAGTTCCTCAGGTTCGCCGTTGGAGAAAGAGCGTTCCAGTACAGGGTCCTTCCCTTCGGCCTATCTCTGGCCCCGAGGACATTCACAAAGTGCATGGATGCAGCTCTGGCCCCATTGCGGCTCCAGGGCATCCGTGTTCTAAATTACCTGGACGATTGGCTCATTTTAGCCCAGTCCAGGAAGCTAGTGGCCCACCACAGAGACATCGTTCTGAGTCATATCCAGTCTCTCGGTTTGAGGTTGAACTCGGAGAAGAGTGTTCTTGCTCCGGCTCAAAGCACCGTTTTCTTGGGGGTGAAAATGGATTCCGTTCTCATGCAGGCCCGCTTGGCCCCTGCACGGATTTCCAGCTTGACGGCATGCTTGGCTCGTTTTTTGCTAGGCCATCATGTGTCTGTGGGCACCTGCCGCAGGATGCTGGGCCTTATGGCCGCGGCCTCCTCTGTGCTACCGCTGGGCCTACTCCACATGAGACCCTTCATGTGGTGGGTGAAGCTCTCAGGGGTTCGACCCTCCGGGTCAACCCTTCGCCTACTGAAGGTATCGCGCAGTTGCTTTTGAGCCCTGTCAGTTTTGCGGGACCCTCTTTTTCTTCGGAAAGGGGTCAGCATGGGTGCGGTATCTCGTCGCCAGATGATTACGACGGATGCCTCTCTCACCGGCTGGGGAGCGGTTTTCGAGGGCAGACCAGCGTGTGGGGTTTTTGGAGAGGCGGAGGTGGACCTCTTTGCATCTCAAGAGTCGTCCCAATGCCCGCTTTGGTTCTCCCTGAGTCCCCCGGCCCCATTGGGGATAGATGCGTTCGCTCACCCTTGGCCAACGCAGAAACTCTATGCCTTCCCGCCCATCAAATTGATCCAGGCGGTCTTGGCCAGAGTGAGAGAGAGCGGAGTCCGCCTCCTCCTGGTAGCTCCGTTCTGGCCATCTCAGCCATGGTTTTCGGAGCTAATTCCTCTACTGGAATCTTCCCCCTGGAGGATCCCGGTCAGGGAAGATCTGCTGTCCCAGCTACAGGGCAGGATATGGCATCCTCGCCCAGACATGTGGAAGCTGTATGTTTGGCCGATCAGAGGCCGTTAGCATTAAGCTCTGGTCTCCCAACTGACGTTCAGGAGACCATTGCGAATGCTAGAGCCCCTTCTACAAGGAGATTATATTCTTCCAAATGGAAGGTTGTTGAGACTTGGTGCTTAGCACATGATAGGAGCCCAGTTAACTGCCCTGCTGGTTCAGTACTGGAATTCCTGCAGGAGAAGTTTGCTGCTGGAGCAGCCGCTACCATAACCTTAACGCTTTCCACCCTCCTCCATTTTCGTCTGAGGAAGATAGGAAGCTTAACTTGCTCTGCCCAGTTCGTTCTCTTAAGATATATGTAGACCGCTCAGGCGGTTGGAGGAAATCTAACCAGCTTCTGGTTTGCTTCGGTGCTAGCCGCCGTGGGCTTGCTGCATCAAAGCAGAGGATTTCTCACTGGGTCACAGAGGCTATCTCGTTTGCTTACGGGGTGCGTGGCTTGCCTTCACCTCTTAGCATTAGAGCACATTCCACCAGAAGTGTTGCATCTTCTCAAGCTCTTTTCAGAGGAGCACTTTTGGAGGATATTTGTGTTGCGGCAGGCTGGTCCTCTCCTCACACTTTTGTAAGGTTCTATAGCTTGGATCTTGACATGACCCCGGGTTCCCAGGTTCTTTCTGTTTGAACTCATTTCGGTCGTTGTCTCTTTTATCTACCAGTCATAAAAAGCGCTCTAGCTTGGTGAGTTTGGTAGTCCGTTCCCACTGCGCTTTCCGCAGCGTTGAGTGAACCTATGAAAGAGAACGTCTCTGGTTACTTGCATAACCTATGTTCTCTGAATAGGGAACGAGACGCTGCGTTAGCGGCCAAGCTCCTCGCGCTGCTGACAGTTTCTTTTCGGCAGAGAAATCTGAGGAGCAGATGGCGCACGCGCGAATATGTAATGATGCGACGTAAGAGCGTCGGGGTGGAGCCATATCGGACTCCATCAGCCAATGAATTGCCGTGATTCTATAAGGCTTCAGACAATCGGCACATTCAGAGAATATCCCACTGCGCTTTCCGCAGCGTCTCGTTCCCTATTCAGAGAACATAGGTTACGCAAGTAACCAGAGACATTTTCAACATTGATAATCATCAGAAATGTTTCTTGAGCAGCAAATCAGCATATCAGAATGATTTCTGAAGGATCATGTGACAATGACGACTGGATTATTCTTAATTTAATGAATAATATAAAATCAGATAAAAAATCATGTTTAATAATAGCTATTATAATTAAGTAATTAAGAGAAATATTAGTCAGAAATGCACCAATAATGGTAATATATAAACTCTGTTGGCATTCCATCACTATTTTCCCCCATATAGTTAGTCAACCGCTGCAGTGATTCATTCATATTTCCAATATCACATTTGATCGGCTTCTGAATGAATCAACCAGTGAGAGAGACAAACCCTCAAAAACATTCAGTCCCCATGACATCATGTCCGGTGTTTCTGTAACTATTTTAAACACGCCATAACTTTGTTATCATTATTCTTACGGCGAACTACAACTCTATAACTAGAACTTAGAAGAACACCATAAACATAGTCCTGAAATAAAACATGTTTTCAAGAGAGAATGGCCTTTGATTATGCGCTTTAACCTTGAACTAAACTTAATATGTCTGTTAAATGCCTTTTAAACCTTAACTGAGTCATTTACTGTATTTTTCAAGTGTTGCTTAAGATCCCGATCATATCATGTTTCTCCTCTCGATGTCAGAAGAGATCTCAAGAATGTCTCAAACTGTGCAAAAGATACCAATGAAAAGCAATAAAAGAGCAACATGTGGGCACTGAAATTTGGAGGTTGAGTGTTTTGTGCAATGTGCAGCACTGAGCTGATTTATAGGACTGCTGTAAAACAAACAGCGATATGATATTGAAGTCATTGACAGAGGGGAGGAAGGGTTTACATGTTACATGGCTTGACCTTTGACCTCGCATAAAAGAGGCAGGCGAAACACGATTCCAGCCTGTCAGAACATTTCCTGTCCGTAAGTCCATCAGTTCGAGCATTACAGCTGGAGTTTTTAACACAATGGAGATGTTTAATGCAGATTTGTAGACAGAAAGTTGAATTTGAATTCACTGGTTTGAAAGGTAAGAGTGAGAATTTTTATTCCTGTATCTCATATGATTTTGACTCATAAACAAGCATTGTATCGCTAACTGTATTGATGCGTTTCATGGAATCGATTATAATGCAAATGCTGGTGTTTCATCAGTTTTTCTGTCCGTGTACATGAAACGTCTCGCTTAAGTGACCTAGACGCTCCTTACACCAAAATGTGGCACTATTCAGGTTAGAGTGTGTTTGTCTGCACATACAACTTATTATACTAGTATTTATTTTGGTTGCATGAATCTGTCAAAAAATGACTTTGCATACGAGGAACTCAAGATAGCGTCTTTTTCCTCTGGGAAGTCGGTGAATATAGTGGGTCTTATTTGCATCTCTATTTCTTTCAGAACAACGAAAGAAGTACTCAAACTCGAATGTCATCATGCAAGAGACATCGCAGTACCATGTGCAGGTGAGCGAGATGCTAAACTCTTTTAATTCTGCTTCTTCTCTCCAAGCTTGTTGGTTAGCTAAACTTCACCACCGAGAGTTTGGTTTAATATTTAACATGATTCAACTGATTACTTGATATCGTAATAAAGCAATCAGGTCACCTGATCAGATTTGTCAGGGCAGCGTTAACCTCCATCTGAGCTGTTGTCAACCGAGATAACGCAATCTGAAATCTGCATTATACAATGGCTATTTCTGATCCTGGAATTTAATTGGTCGAAAAAATGCACTGATGGGTTGTATGCACCTGCAACCTGAAAGAACCACAGCAGAAGTGCTTAATTTCCGCAAATGCTAATAAAATTGATCAAGGTCTAATTCGAGACCTTCTGTTGAACTTTGTTCTGATCTAGATGCATTATTTTCCATGGTCTATTTTTCCTTACTTTCACCCTTCACTCATTGGCCATATTGTCTCTCTTATCTCTTTTTCTTGCTCTCATATATGCATATTGTTGATAAAACGTCCACGCCAGCAGCAGTCATGAATGTCATGAATGTCCAGTAAGGTCTTGAATGCTTAAACACTCTTGTTATATCATAAGCGTCATGATCTGGGTTTTGGCACTTAAGGCTTTTTTGTTTTTTGACCAGATTAACAGTATTTCTTTCTACAAAACTCAAATGGACCTTTTTTTTTTTTATTCTATTTTTGCTTTATTAATTCATAAAAAAATATTGAAGATTATTACAAAATTGGCCAAAGGAGCAAAAGGATCTTAGAAGGTCTTTAAAGGGGTGTTCATGATAATATTTTTACATTTATCTGAAGAAAATGTCTTTGTAGAAGAATTCACCACCAAGATGCTGATGTCTTGTTTTAAGGTTGCTAGGGTGTTGAGTGGTTTTAGGTAAATTACATGCAGTTGCTAGGGTGTTTGAGTGGTTTGAGGTAATTGTTTGCTGGTTGCTAGGGTGTTTGAGTGGTTTTAGGTCATTGCAAGGGGGTTGCTAGGTTTTTTGAGTGATTTTATGGCAATTGTAGGTGGTTGCTAGGGTGTTTGAGTGGTTTTAGGCCACTGCTAGGGGGTTGCTGGGGTGTTTTTTAAACACAAATAATCTATATTGTTAAAAGCGCTATATAAATGAAGGTGACTTCACTTGACTTTGAGTGGCTTTAGGGCACTGCTATGTGGTTGCTAGGGATTTTGAGTGGTTTGAGGTCATTGATAGCTGGTTGCTAGGGTGTTTGAGTGGCTTTAGGCTACTGCTAGGGGGTTGCTAGGGTGTTTGAGTGGTTTAAGGTTATCGATAGTTGGTTGTTAGGGTGATTTTAGGCCACTGCTTGGGGGTTGCTAGTGTATTTGAGTTGTTTTAGGTCATTGATAGCTGGTTGGTAGGCTGTTGGGTTTAAGGAAATAATAGCTAGTTACTAGGTTTATAAGGTGTTTGTAGGCCACTGCTGGGGGTTGTTAGGGTCTTTGAGTGGTTTTAGGGCAATTTTAAGTGGTTGTTAGGGTGCTTGGTGGTTCTATGCGGTTGCTAGAGTCAACGAGTGTATAAGTGTTTTTCTTTCTTCTTAGAAAACCATCTATGTTCTGGCACTTTAAAAACCCAGAAATCAAATAATTGATCTGAAAGACCTACAATGAAACATTTAAAACACTGACCTACCCTCTCGTAAACAGATCATATTCGTGCAAATATCTCAAAGCAAGCAAATGTACGTTAAACTTCCCTTTGTGTAGTTTGTTAGTTGGACTACATCCTGTTAAAGTCAGATGTGTCAATAAACATGTTTGTGGTTGGATGGTCTGGTTAATCCACAGCAGCCATGCTGAGATCTCCTTCACTTATATAACTGGTGACAAGACTTAATCTGCTTATTAATCATGCATGATGCTTTGGATAATTTGTTCTCTTTGATGGGTAGGGATCAATGTTTGGCACATAGCATTGTGACATGTAAATGACATGTATTGTGACACACACACGCACGCACGCACGCACGCACGCACGCACGCACGCACGCACGCACGCACGCACGCACACACACACACACACACACACACACACACACACACACACACAGGTGTGGTTAAAGTGCTGAAGTGGATATATAAATATTATAAGGTGTGTGCTAACATTACTCACTCTTTTAAAATAACAATTAATTCCTTTAAGATGCTGACACAGAACAACGCCCAATGAAATATGTAGGTATGTTTTAGACAATCAGGACATTCACCTGGTTTTTCTACTACTGAAAATCAATAATAAGATCTCTTTAATATCTTAGTTTACTATCTCCTAAACTGCAATGGAATTAAATGGAGAACAGCTCAAATTTGTTTAGTTTTTGTAGTTTGCACAGGGAAAAAACACAAGAAGTACAGTTTACAAACCCAATCCAAATCACATATATGTGTGCTTTAAAATCTAAATGGTCAGATCAAATGCCAAATAGTTTTTTTGCATTACAATTGCAATCCAATTGCACTCATTTTTGCTCTTTCCTTCCTCTTATAGTCAGTTATGTGACATTTACTGTATAGAGAATATTGGATAAATGAACATTTTGCACATTTTATACAAAATGTACATGCATGAATGTTAAAAAAAAAAGGTTGCTTATGTTCCCCCAGGTGGCTCGCCAAAATTGTCTTTTGTCTCTCAATTGTTGTATGAGAAACTCTTGACATTGTGGTGACATCATTACTATAGCACTATTAGTAGACTGTCAGAGTAAACAGATCTTATTAAATGCACATGCAAAATAACAGTCCGTTATACAGATCAGATGTAATGAACCAAATCGCATTGCATCATTCTAGCAATGACCTTACACACTTGTCTATGTGTATGTTTGCAGCATCTCTCTACGTTCATCATGGATAAAACAGAGTCCATCACTACGGTAGACGATGCTATTAAGAAGCTGAAACTGCTGGACTCCAAAGACAAAATCTGGACTCAGGAAATGCTGCTACAGGTGACGGACAAGTCCATCAAACTCCTGGACTGCGAGACCAAGGTGAGCGTGATCTTTCCCTGTGTGTTCACAAGGGTAGAGATTAGCACAGTAACTTTTGTTAATATAAAATTTAACTGAACTTAATCCATGTTCCTGGTCTTATTGTTAGAGTTTCATCAGTATGTGCTATGCCAAAGAAAGTATTTTTTGTCTTTGTAATCTTTTGTAATGCATTATCCTTTTCCGCTGACGTAATTTATTAGCCAATTATTGACTATACATGACAATATAGCAGACTATTGGGTAATGTACTGTACCAATGTTAACAAGCAGCCTTTTCACATTCCAGTCAATTCTGGTCCATTTTTTCTCAGTCAAGATCATGTATGATTCTGGGCTTGCAAGTTTCTGCCAATTTAAAACCATTTGCACCTTGATGGTCAGTAAAAAGCACACACTTGAGATCATGGATATGAGAACCGATTAAAGCATGTTCCACACCTGTCGACCAAGTGTAATCAGATCTGATCTGGAATAACTGGATAGGGAGCGTTTCATCCGTGTGAATCATGTCTTATTGTGATGTCATAATTCTGGTAATATGTGGCAACATTCCTAGATCTTTGACCTCATTAATGATTATAATCATTGTTTTTTGTTTCAAAGGTCATCAGCTTTATTTTTTGTTTTAATTTAAGTTTATTTAATTGTTGGAAGTTGCAATAAATTAAAATTAAATTAAATTAAATTACATTTTTGAGAAACATTAACATTTCCACAGTAAATGTATTTATTTTTTAAGAATCAGGTTTACGTACTTCATGTGTTTATGTCCTATAGTTATCTATTTTTGTAGATTTAGCATCTTGGTTTAATTTTACTTTTAATATACAATTTTTTTTTTTTTTTGCAAGCCATTTAGGGTTAGATAATATTGAAGTTCATTTTAAAGGTCTAATTCTTCTGATCTCTCGTTTCTCTTTCTTTCTCTCAGGAAGAGCTTGAAAACTTTCCTCTGGCCACAGTCCATCACTGTCAGACTCTGTTGAACCAGACGAGATACCCCTCCGTCCTTCTGCTCATCTGTCAGGACAATGATCAACACAAACCAGACATTCACTTCTTCTACTGCGACGAAGTAGAGGTGAGACACAAACACAAACTTGTATATATGCTTCCAAAACAAAAAAAGTATCATGATACTTTAAAATGCATGACATTTCATGCATGATATATTTTAGGTTTAATCATTCTGCAGACATTTCGAGAAATGTTGTATCTCCAAGTAAGAGCAAAACATAGACACCCGGTGGAAACGTCCTCATTTCCCAGAAATACCATTATAAAAAAATATTAAATACAGACATGTAAGGTATAATGATAAACACTATCGAGAGCTGCTTTCACTTAAACCATGCATGTGTGTTTGTGTTTTAGGCCGAGATGGTGCATGCTGACATTGATAGCGCTCTGGGAGACAACTCACGCGGCAAGAAGAATCGACCGCAGACGCTAAAGTGAGACCTAGACCTCATAGACACTACTGGAGTGGTTTTTAAATAACTTATTACTAGTTTGATTGACTGACACCAAGTTTCACAACACTTCTACTTACTGAACAGACTGACTGTTCGTCTATTGACGATACTGAGAAGTCCTAAAAACAGGATCAACAGATAGTAAAGACACATTTACCCTGAGGTTGCTGTGATCTTGTGTGTAATAGTTGTTAATTTATTTAAGGATGCTACAGTATCAGCACTGAGCTTTGATTACATGCAGACTTGTATTTTGGAAGCAGTTTGATTATATTCCCCAAAAAAACGGTTGCAGGGTCATCAGAGAAAGAAGACAGTTCAGCTACACACACACACACACACACACACACACGCACACACGCACACGCACACACATTAAAGTGCACATGAGATGTGACTTGTAATTGATTTCAGTAGTTGTTAGAGTTAGCTTTTTGCTAAGCTAACTAAGCAGTAGGCCTAAGCATAAAAATACACAGCACACACAAATATTGAGTCAAATAGTGGGTTAAACCATTTTGATTCTTTCCAGTATTGGATGAATTATATTTATAATCAGCATTGTTCGCATTCTCCACCATCTGAGCTCGTCTCAATGCATTTAGGGATTGTCTTCACAAATTATACAAAGCTTATAGTTCGGCCAAAATTAGCTATCTTTAAAGGATATGGTGTTTGGTTAGTTTTATGCCATTGCCAGGTGGTTGATAGGATGTTTTAGGGTGGTTTTAGGACACTTCAAGGTGATTTTTGAGGTGTTTGAGTGGTTTTAGAGCTTTTCCAGTAGTTTGCTAGTCAGGTTTCAATTTGTGTAAACAACTTTGATTTTATTCAGTGTTGAATGAATTATATTTATAATCAACATTGCCAGCATTCTCCACCATATGAGGTCATCACAATGCAGTAATGGATCGTATTTGCAAATTATACAGGCTAAGTTGATCATTTAGTCAAAATTAGCTATTGTTAGAAGGTTTAAGGTTTTTACAGCACTTCTAGGTGATTGCTGGAGTGTTTGAGCGGTTTTAGGACATTTCTAGGTGGTTGGTAGTCAGTTGTTAGTTAGAGTAAACAAGTTTGATACTTTTCAGTATTTAAACAATCGTATTAACTCTTTCCCCACCAGCTTTTACAAAAAAATTTTTTTGCCGCCAGTATTTTTGATCATTTGTCTTTACAAAATTTTCATGGCCCCCAAAATATTTTGTTGCATGAATAATTGAATATGCAATATATCAAAAGAAAGAACAGAGCCTCTTGCTTAAAAAAAGTTTTATTCTAGCTTTATGCATTCTTTTTTTATTAACACTTGAATGTGGGTAAGGTTTGTTAAAAAAAGTGATATTTTGAGCAAAAAGCAGAGAAAATTCAATGTTATAATCAAAGACTACATCCAGATTGGATTCAGAACGATGATGAAAACACAGATGGATTAGATTGAGTTCATCAACACCCCCAAAGCTTCAGTCCAATAGCAGTCCTTCAGATCCGGGGTCAGTAACATTAGGCAGTTTTGACTTAAATGCTATTTATGCCATTATTTTACATATGCAGACAAGATATCGCTTGTTTCTGCTTCTTCTTCGACTGTGTTTTGATCAGGAGATTCAGTACTCTTTCAGAAGATGCATAATAGCGCCCCCTACCGTATAACAGTGAAAACACGGCAAGCCGGAAATTTCCATCGATGGCATTGTCATAAATCAGTGGTTCCCAAACCTGTCCTGGAGTACCTCCAACACTGCATGTTTTCTTTGTCTCCCTAATCAAACACACATGATTCAACTCATCAGCTCATTATCACATGGGTTAATGAGCTGATGGGTTGAATCATGTGTGTTTGATTAGGGAGACAAAGAAAACATGCAGTGTTGGGGGTACTCCAGGACAGGTTTGGGAACCACTGTCATAAATGATGGAAAATTCTGTCAATGGCAAGGAAAGAGTTAAAAATCATAATTTTCCACATTGTACACCATCTGAGCTCGTCACAATCCTCAAGGGATTGTCTTAGCAAATTATACATGCTGGGAAGACAAAGTTTATAATTTGGCCAAATTGAGCTATCTTTAAAACTGGCTTGCAACAACCCTCACATCAGGACTTGTTGCCTATGTAGGCTGCTCAGTGGGTTTTGTAACACATTTCTTTCTTTCTCTCCCTTCTATTAGGTTGAACCAAGAAAAGATGAAACGCCAACGGGAGACCATCATCCCGCCATCTGAGACTAGAAGTCCTGGCCCTGGGGTCAAAGGTCGAGTAGCAGCTACGGACATGAAAGGTGCCACAGACACAATACACTTGTATGCTAACAGTTACAGTCAATGCATTAACGCTAAACACTCTGTGTGTTTGTCTCAGATGAACTGTCGATGCAGGATCCCGAGTCCAATATGAAACTGGCCCAGCGGATCGAGAAGGACGTGGTGAGTGCCGGTGTCACCGCGTAACACTGGATATCTGCGCACACACACATCTAAAACACACTCAACCATTGAGTGTATCAGATAAGTGGTTACATCAGACCAGACGTAACGCTGTAATTCAGTCTGTGTGTTTTCACTCTGTGTGTGTCATTCAGCAAATCCTGAATTGCGCTCTAGATGACATCGAGATCTTCGTGGCGCGTCTTCATAAAGCGGCAGAGGCTTTCTCACAACTCAACCAGCGCAACAGGAGCAAGAAAAGCAAAAAGAGAGGACCGGCAGGTATATATGCATACATATATTTACTCGTGCTTAATGTATCTGGTAAATTACTTTTATTTGTTTATTCATAAAATAAAGGTAGTTCATTTATGCTTAGAAAAACAAATGTGTAAATACTTTCATGTCCTTTGCTAAGCATTATTCTCATGTTACTTGTGTGTGTGTTTCAGAGGGAATGCTGACTCTACGAGCCAAGCCTCCATCAGAAGGAGAGTTTATCGACTGTCTTCAGAAGCTGAAACTCTCTTTCAATCTGCTGGTGGGTTTCGCCTTTCTCTGTTTCTAAATGAAAAGCATGCTCTTAAAAACACATGCACTCTGTTTTAACTCATGCAAAACCCTTGGTTTGGTCTTCCTGTGGTTTAATTTGAAAGTCATCTGGAATATTTGCACTCAAATTGTGTATGTGCTTTAACTTTTTACAACATGCAGAAAGAAACAAGAGCAAATTTCTGTGCATCACGTTTGTTTCATTCAGTTCTAGTGACAATTTTTATAAGAAATGTTTTATGAATGAAATGCACACAAATTTATTCTGCTCAGTGTCATGAAAGAGGCCAATTGTGTGTGTGAACCCTGTTGACGGTCTGTGTGTGCCCTCTACAGGCCAAACTGAAGAAACACATTCAGAACCCCAACGCTTCAGAACTTGTACACTTCCTGTTTGGACCTTTGGAAATGGTGAGGAACTGAACAAATACACAAAATGTTTTCCTAGCTATCGAAATGAAAACATACCAAAAATTTATTTGGGTTTTATTATAAAAATGCATGCTTATGTTTACTACAGAATAAACCAAAACCTTAATGCTAATGCTAACTTTATATATCATTTTTACCTTTGAAGACACCTTTACCTTTATCTCACTTTATTTTTTATTTAAAATATAAGTATATAAATTTTTATTTAAAATAAGAGTATAAGTACTCGTCAGTAATACTACAATAAACTACCACAATAAACAACAACAACAATTATAATATGAACAATATGAGCATCCTGCTTGGCACAATAAGTCAAGTCAAGTCACCTTTATTTATATAGCGCTTCAAAGCAGCTTTACAGAGATAACAGTGAAAATAATGTTGTAATAGTATTGTTAAATATAAAATTAATTGTCCCCAACTAAGCAAGCCAAAAGCCAATGGCGACAAATGCAAAGAAAGGCGAAAAAAGGCGAAAAAGGCGACAATAAGAAAATGGAAATATGCATAATAGTTAAAGGCTCATCTAATTTCCTATAATTATCTGTAATGTGTTTTTCCTGTGTGAATTCAGATACTGCAGAATAGTGGCAGTCCTGAGCTGCCGCGTGTGGTCATCTCTCCTCACCTGTCGCGGGACACAGTGGACTTCCTGAGAGGACACCTGACTCCCAAAGAGATGACCATCTTTGAGCTGCTGGGAGACGGTTGGACGAGGCCCAGGTGATGATTCAACCAACAACTGTAGATGTGTTACCGGAGTGTGTGTCAGTGGTAAACTGATATATCCAGCTGATACATCAGCCAATGTTTGTTCATTTTGAGATTATCAGTATCAGATGATGGGAAGTTTTTTAACTAGTGTTCGACCAGAGTTTTTTGTGCTCCAATTATGTTTTTTCGGATACCACCTATCATGTAGTGTGTAATACAGTGGTTTGTGAATGTGAAAGGTCTGCAAAGTGCAGATACATTGAGTTATTGTCTCCCAAAAGAAAGAATTGATTTTGAACTGCCCGAATGAGTCGTCCTGAGCTGAAATGCAGATATGGTAATGAACGTTTGGTTTCTGACATGCACTGTAAGATGAAGACCAATCACAACAGACTGGGCCATCTGACCAATCAGGGTAGAGTAGACCAATCACAACAGACTGGGCCATCTGACCAATCAGAGTAGAGTAGACCAATCACAACAGACTGGGCCATCTGACCAATCAGAGTAGAGTAGACCAATGACAACAGACTGGGCCATCTGACCAATCAGGGTAGAGTAGACCAATCACAACAGACTGGGCCATCTGACCAATCAGAGTAGAGTAGACCAATCACAACAGACTGGGCCATCTGACCAATCAGAGTAGAGTAGACCAATCACAACAGACTGGGCCATCTGACCAATCAGAGTAGAGTAGACCAATCACAACAGACTGGGCCATCTGACCAATCAGAGCAGAGTAGACCAATCACAACAGACTGGGCCATCTGACCAATCAGAGTAGAGTAAACCAATCACAACAGACTGGGCCATCTGACCAATCAGAGTAGAGTAAACCAATCACAACAGACTGGGCCATCTGACCAATCAGAGTAGAGTAAACCAATCACAACAGACTGGGCCATCTGACCAATCAGAGTAGAGTAAACCAATCACAACAGACTGGGCCATCTGACCAATCAGAGTAGAGTAAACCAATCACAACAGACTGAGCCATCTGACCAATCAGAGCAGAGTAGACCAATCACAACAGACTCAGCCATCTGACCAATCACAGCAGAGTAGACTCTTAAGGGGGTCGCACACCGGACGAGAAGCGCAACGTCGGGTTGTGTCGCGTCTAGGACAACTCGAGGTATCGCACACCGGACGCGCACTTTCTTAGTTTATGGCCAGCAATATTGTTATGTTTAAGGACATTATGGAATTAAGATAATGTCTGTACTATGTAATGATTGTATTGTACAATTAAATACAATCGTTGGTAAGTCTCCAGTCTTAACACACTTTACCTCAGAGCGTCCGTTAACTGAATGAATTGAGAATCTCGTCTGAAAATCCGATAACATCAGCAATTTTCATTCAAGCAGCTGATTTCTGTAAATGAATGTAAAACTAAATGTATATTGCAGCACAGGGTGAAGTCAGTATATACATTAACGACGATTTGAGACAAATAAATGTAAATTTAATATAAAACTATGTAAATGGCGCTCTGTGGCGCGGCAGGGTTTTGAACAAGGTCCTGAGCCGTAGCTGGGCGCCGCGGACAGACGCCGAATGGCGCCGCCGGTGTGTGTACACTCATAGAGAATAATGTGTTCGAATTTTAAAGACATGGCGCTGTGTGACGCGGTGCTTCTCGTCCGGTATGCGACCCGCTTTAGAAAGGAGTTTAAAGAGGCTGAATCCTTTATCAAAGTTTTTCAGACACTGTGAGAAAAGCAGTGATGCTACAATCTATATAATGAGAAAAAAGGTTGTTAAAAAAATATATATTTTTTTACCTTGAATAAATAAATAATAAATAAATAATTACTTTACCTAGTAAACCTATTGTAGGAGACTCCAAAACAAAATTAGGAACCATTAAAATAGCATAATAGGGGCACTTTAATGGCAAATATTATTACATATTTTATGTTATTTTATCTGTTAATAAAAAATAAAATCTTATCAAAATTATAGTATCTAGATTAGCATGAGTCAACCATTAGTCTGTATGTTTATGTTGCTTTATTCTGGGTGTGTCTTTGTGTATCTCAGAGCTGATTGGCCGAAAGATCAGTGCGGTCCTCTGTATGTCCCAAAGTTTCGGAACGGCTGGGAGCCGCCAGTGGATCTGTTTCGCACGGCCCCGTGGGAGACGGAGAGCGCTGGTGTCCCGAAGTCTCCGGTGCAGTCAGAGTACCGGGCAAAAGAGGTGAGAGAGAGAGATGAATCGATTTATGATTTATGAAGCTGTTTAAACACACAAGGTGCGTCCCAAATCGCGTATTTGTGCTCTATTCTATGCCATTTTGTATTATAAATAGTGCGAGTAGTGCGTTCACACTGATAATTCTAAAAAGAAAAAAGTGCACCTTAAGTACCTGAATGATGCACTTATTTAACTGAAAAAACGAAGTGTGAAACGGTGGACACTTTAACTGAAAGATAAACATATAAAGTTCATACACTACACGGTTGAAAATGCTTTGCGGTACAACGCAAAGCGGGACGGGTGCTCACCCTATTTGGGATGCAGCTATAGTCTTTTCTGTGTGTAAATCTCTTCTCTGTATTAAATGGATTCCATCTTTTCCCTCTTTTCCATGTCAGTTCTTTGGATCACAGTCGTCGCTCTCCTCAAACGGGTGAGTTAGATGTCAAGAGGTCTATATCTCAGTAACTTTGAGATTTTGAGAAAATTTGAATTAAATTAAATTGGAATTTTATATGAATTCTGTCCTTCATACTAAAATTAAAAGCTATTGAGTAACAAGTAACCAAAATAAAAGCACACCGACATACATTCAGACAAGAGTCAACTATCGAAAAGGTATTCAGGAACAAAGTGTTTTCTGTAAATGTCAAGTTAGGACAAGTTGCCACGTTTTATTGTCATTTTATACAATTTATTAATTGCAATTGGAACAAAACAATGTAGATATTCCACAATTCTGCCATTTTTTTACCCTTTAAAGTTAGCTGAAAATCCATTAAATGGCATATAATCCATATTGACCATAAATTGTGGAAGATTTCTTTTAATTTACTCTTCACTACTTTCAGACAGTAGTTCAAACATCAAACAAAGGGATTGTTCTAAAATCCTTGTCAATAAACAGCAGGTTCTTATTGTGACATCTTGACCCTTTTAGTGTGACGCATGTTTTTGACATTTGATCCTTGTGAAGATTTTTCTGATCAGCTTGTTGCCCTCACTCATTTTTTTCAGGTCTTTCTCGACGGCTCCTCCTCCTCGGAAATATGCAAAGATCCGCTACCACTTTGTGGCACGTAATGCCAACGAGCTGTCAGTGCTCCAGGATGAAATTCTGGAGGTATAAAGATCACAAATGGCATCTCATTAACATCTCAATGATTAAACAGCTCTAATGGAGTTTTGCTCAAGTCTCCTGCTCCTTAGGCCGTGTTTACAGCTGGTATTAAGATGTGTTTTGGTGGATCGGATCACAAGTGGACGACACTAAATACAGGTGTAAACGGGGTCTAAAACATTTTGAGCTCGTCCACTTTCGACACTTCCAGAGGGAGTTGAAAACACATTCGACCAGATTGCTTTCGTAGTGTAAACGCTCATGTGATCGAATGTGTTCAAACAGCCACAGAAGACCGTCTTCTCTCCGTCTACTGATCTAATGAGAAACATTATGAAGAGCTCTAGACAGACGGGATTTAAACTTTATCGACTGGAGACCCAAGTTTAGTTTGAAGATGATAAATGTATCAAGCACAATGTTCTCTCACCATTCCTGATTTCTAACACACACTCACAGCGTTCGGCTGGTCTTGTGTCTGTCAGAGCAGAAACTAAAGCTGATGCTCTCTGTGTGTTTTTCTGTTGTCTCTGTTCGCATTCATATGTAAATTGCACAAGCTTATTTTGTCCATTAGATCGAAAGATCTGAAAAACTCATAGATTTACCTCCCCATAGTCCCTCCCCTCGAAGAAATCAGGACAGAAGTGATTGAAAGTGGACAAAAGAGACGGATTTAAACACCAGGTGTAAACGGGAATGTGTCTCCCTCGTTTACTTGTGATCCAATCGACCAAAACGCACCTTAATACCAGCTGTAAACAGGACCTGAGGATGTTTCTCCTGATAAAAAGACTCACACGTGTCTCCTCTAGGGTTTCATAAGAGATCTCAAGGTCTAAGATTGTGCTCAGATTTGCCAACATACCAATCAAAAGAACTCAAGCATTTCTCATCAAAAGATTCATTTTATAGCTTTATTCTCTTACTGTGTGACAAAAAAGTTATGCAACACAATTTCTGTTGATTTGTATTATGAAAGAACTGATGTTTGTTTGAAGGTGTTGGAGGATGACAAGCAGTGGTGGAAGTTGAGGAACAGAAGCGGTCAGGCGGGATTCGTGCCCTATAATATCCTGGATGTGGTCAAACTCGAGGACCCTCAAGTCATGAGCGACCCGCCCTACAGTCCAGTAACACCGTACAGTCCGGTAAACAAACCAGCCGAACTTCATCAGATTTAAATGAACGTTAAATGTCTTTAAGCTGGGGACTCACTTAAAGGGATAGTTCACCCAAAAACAAAACTTCTGTCATCATTTACTCGTCCTCAAGTTGTTTCAAACATGTATGAATTTTTTTCTTCTGTTGAACACAAAAGAAGATATTTTAAAGAATATCAGTAACCAAACAGTTGATGGACCCCGTTGACTCCCATAGTATGGAAAAAAAAATACTATGGAAGTCAATAGGGGCCAGAAACCATTTGGTTACCTACATTCTTCAAAATATTTGTTGTGTTCAACAGAAGAAAGAAATTCATACAGGTTTGGAACAACATGAGCGTGAGTAAATGATGACAACATTTTTGTTTTCGGGTGAACTATCCCTTTAACGACTGTAAGGCCGATTATGAATGTAATTTAATACTTACGACTGATCATTCCCAAACGTGCCGAGTCAGAGACACTTGCGTTCAGTTGGTGTTCACGAAGTGTTTAAAATATGCTTCAGTTGTTGAAAAGTCTGTAAGTGTGTTCAGTTCAGTCTTAGAGTGTTTCAGCTGGTCGTTAAGTGTGTTCCCGACATTAGTAATCATTACTTTGTCTATCTCCTGCTCTCACTCACACAGCCGTACCGAGGACAGTCTCCCTCCGGCTCAATGGGCAGCGATAAAGATGGTGAGTCTGAGAAAAAACACACATACAAGATAAATATGATCAGATCCTGTTAGAGGTTCTGGATGAGAATACATCTGAAATTGTGTATTTATGGTTCTGCCTCAGGTCACACTCATCAGATGGATAAAGTGAACGATGAGCTGCTCATGTTGATCACCGGTAATAAGGCGCATCAGCCCGCGAGGAACTTCAAGGTGGTCCGTCAGGCGGCCGTCCCGCTGGCCTTCGACTCCAGCCCAGCAGAGGTCTCCACCTGGCTCAACGCCAAGGGCTTCTCCAAACCGTGAGTCAGGAAGCAGAACACAGATCAAGCCTGCCAAACTATGAAAAACATGTACAGTATTTTTACTGAGAACTCATGAAACTTTCTAAACTATGAAAAATTTATTTTAAAAAAATTATGTATTTTTACTGAGAACTCATGAAACCTTTTTAATCTAAACTATGAAAATTTTATTTATAAAAAACAAAATAATGTATTTTTACGGAGAATTCATGAAACTTTCTAAACTATGAAAATTTTATTTAAAAAAATAATAATAATGTATTTTTACTGAGAACTCATGAAACCTTCTAAATCTAAACTATGAAAATTTTATTTAAAAAAATAATAATAATGTATTTTTACGGAGAACTCATGAAACCTTCTAAATCTAAACTATGAAAAATGTATTTAAAAAAAATTAAATAATGTATTTTTACTGAGAACTCATGAAACCTTTTTAATCTAAACTATGAAAAGTTTATTTAAAAAAAATAATAATGTATTTTTACTGAGAACTCATGAAACTTTCTAAACTATGAAAATTTTATTTAAAAAAATTAAATAATGTATTTTTACTGAGAACTCATGAAACTTAAAAATTTATTTAAAAAAAAAAAAATAATGTATTTTTACTGAGAACTCATGAAACCTTCTAAATCTAAACTATGAAAATTTTATTTAAAAAATAATAATAATGTATTTTTACTGAGAACTCATGAAACTTTCTAAACTATGAAAATTTTATTTTAAAAAATTAAATAATGGATTTTTACTGAGAACTCATGAAACTTTCTAAATCTAAACTATGAAAATTTTATTTATAAAAAATAAAATAATGTATTTTTACTGAGAACTCATGAAACCTTCTAAATCTAAACTGAAAATTTTATTTTAAAAAATAAAATAATGTATTTTTACTGAGAACTCATGAAACCTTCTAAATCTAAACTATGAAAATTTTATTTATAAAAAATAAAATAATGTATTTTTACTGAGAACTCATGAAACCTTTTTAATCTAAACTGAAAATTATTTAAAAAATAATAATAATGTATTTTTACTGAGAACTCATGAAACCTTCTAAATCTAAACTATGAAAATTTTATTTATAAAAAATAAAATTATGTATTTTTACTGAGAACTCATGAAACTTTCTAAACTATGAAAATTTTATTTAAAAAAATAATAATAATGTATTTTTACTGAGAACTCATGAAACCTTCTAAATCTAAACTATGAAAAATGTATTTAAAAAAAATAAAATGTATTTTTACTGAGAACTCATGAAACTTTCTAAATCTAAACTATGAAAATTTTATTTATAAAAAATATAATAATGTATTTTTACTGAGAACTCATGAAACCTTCTAAATCTAAACTATGAAAAATGTATTTAAAAAAAATAAAATGTATTTTTACTGAGAACTCATGAAACTTTCTAAATCTAAACTATGAAAATTTTATTTATAAAAAATAAAATTATGTATTTTTACTGAGAACTCATGAAACTTTCTAAACTATGAAAATTTTATTTAAAAAAATAATAATAATGTATTTTTACTGAGAACTCATGAAACCTTCTAAATCTAAACTATGAAAAATGTATTTAAAAAAAATAAAATGTATTTTTACTGAGAACTCATGAAACTTTCTAAATCTAAACTATGAAAATTTTATTTAAAAAAATAATAATAATGTATTTTTACTGAGAACTCATGAAACCTTCTAAATCTAAACTATGAAAATTTTATTTAAAAAAATAATAATAATGTATTTTTACTGAGAACTCATGAAACTTTCTAAACTATGAAAATTTTATTTAAAAAAATTAAATAATGTATTTTTACTGAGAACTCATGAAACTTAAAAAATTATTTAAATAAAATAAAATAATGTATTTTTACTGAGAACTCACGAAACTTTCTAAATCTAAACTATGAAAATTTTATTTATAAAAAATAAAATAATGTATTTTTACTGAGAACTCATGAAACCTTTTTAATATAAACTATGAAAATTTTATTTATAAAAAATAAAATAATGTATTTTTACTGAGAACTCATGAAACCTTCTAAACTATGAAAATTGTATTTAAAAAAATTAAATAATGTATTTTTACTGAGAACTCATGAAACTTAAAAAATTATTTAAATAAAATAAAATAATGTATTTTTACTGAGAACTCACGAAACTTTCTAAATCTAAACTATGAAAATTTTATTTAAAAAAATTAAATAATGTATTTTTACTGAGAACTCATGAAACTTAAAAAATTATTTAAATAAAATAAAATAATGTATTTTTACTGAGAACTCACGAAACTTTCTAAATCTAAACTATGAAAATTTTATTTATAAAAAATAAAATAATGTATTTTTACTGAGAACTCATGAAACCTTTTTAATCTAAACTATGAAAATTTTATTTATAAAAAATAAAATAATGTATTTTTACTGAGAACTCATGAAACCTTTTTAATCTAAACTATGAAAATTTTATTTATAAAAAATAATAATAATGTATTTTTACTGAGAACTCACGAAACTTTCTAAATCTAAACTGAAATTTTTATTTTAAAAAATAAAATAATGTATTTTTACTGAGAACTCATGAAACCTTCTAAATCTAAACTATGAAAATTTTATTTATAAAAAATAAAATAATGTATTTTTACTGAGAACTCATGAAACTTTCTAAATCTAAACTATGAAAATTTTATTTATAAAAAATAAAATTATGTATTTTTACTGAGAACTCATGAAACTTTCTAAATCTAAACTATGAAAATTTTATTTATAAAAAATAAAATTATGTATTTTTACTGAGAACTCATGAAACTTTCTAAATCTAAACTATGAAAATTTTATTTATAAAAAATAAAATTATGTATTTTTACTGAGAACTCATGAAACCTTCTAAATCTAAACTATGAAAATTTTATTTATAAAAAATAATAATAATGTATTTTTACTGAGAACTCACGAAACTTTCTAAATCTAAACTATGAAAATTTTATTTATAAAAAATAAAATAATGTATTTTTACTGAGAACTCATGAAACCTTTTTAATCTAAACTATGAAAATTTTATTTATAAAAAATAAAATAATGTATTTTTACTGAGAACTCATGAAACCTTTTTAATCTAAACTATGAAAATTTTATTTATAAAAAATAATAATAATGTATTTTTACTGAGAACTCACGAAACTTTCTAAATCTAAACTGAAATTTTTATTTTAAAAAATAAAATAATGTATTTTTACTGAGAACTCATGAAACCTTCTAAATCTAAACTATGAAAATTTTATTTATAAAAAATAAAATAATGTATTTTTACTGAGAACTCATGAAACTTTCTAAATCTAAACTATGAAAATTTTATTTATAAAAAATAAAATTATGTATTTTTACTGAGAACTCATGAAACTTTCTAAATCTAAACTATGAAAATTTTATTTATAAAAAATAAAATTATGTATTTTTACTGAGAACTCATGAAACCTTCTAAATCTAAACTATGAAAATTTTATTTAAAAAAATAATAATAATGTATTTTTACTGAGAACTCATGAAACTTTCTAAACTATGAAAATTTTATTTAAAAAAATTAAATAATGTATTTTTACTGAGAACTCATGAAACTTAAAAATTTATTTAAAAAAAATAAAATAATGTATTTTTACTGAGAACTCATGAAACCTAAATCTAAACTGAAAATTTTATTTAAAAAAATAATAATAATGTATTTTTACTGAGAACTCATGAAACCTAAACTCTGAAAAAATTATTTTAAAAAAATAAAATAATGTATTTTTACTGAGAACTCATGAAACTTTCTAAACTATGAAAATTTTATTTAAAAAAACAAAATAATGTATTTTTACTGAGAACTCATGAAACCTTCTAAATCTAAACTATGAAAATTTTATTTATAAAAAATAAAATAATGTATTTTTACTGAGAACTCATGAAACCTTTTTAATCTAAACTGAAAATTATTTAAAAAATAATAATAATGTATTTTTACTGAGAACTCATGAAACCTAAATCTAAACTATGAAAATTTTATTTATAAAAAATAAAATAATGTATTTTTACTGAGAACTCATGAAACTTTCTAAACTATGAAAATTTTATTTAAAAAAACAAAATAATGTATTTTTACTGAGAACTCATGAAACTTAAAAATTTATTTAAAAAAAATTAAATAATGTATTTTTACTGAGAACTCATGAAACTTTCTAAACTATGAAAATTTTATTTAAAAAAACAAAATAATGTATTTTTACTGAGAACTCATGAAACCTTCTAAATCTAAACTATGAAAATTTTATTTATAAAAAATAAAATAATGTATTTTTACTGAGAACTCATGAAACCTTTTTAATCTAAACTATGAAAATTTTATTTATAAAAAACAAAATAATGTATTTTTACGGAGAACTCATGAAACTTTCTAAACTATGAAAATTTTATTTAAAAAAATAATAATAATGTATTTTTACTGAGAACTCATGAAACCTTCTAAATCTAAACTATTAAAATTGTATTTAAAATAAACAAAATAATGTATTTTTACTGAGAACTCATGAAACCTTCTAAATCTAAACTATGAAAATTGTATTTAAAATAAACAAAATAATGTATTTTTACTGAGAACTCATTAAGCCTGGTAAACTATGAAAAATGTATTAAGATAAAAATACAATTTATTTCCAATTAACTTATTAAACTATATTAAATAAAATGTATTTTTTTTACTAATAACTCATTAAGCCTTCTAAACTATGAAAATTGTATTGAAATCAAATCAACAGTGAACTAAAAGTAAATCAATAAAAAAGACCCCATGAAGTGCAACAACAGAGGCTTTTTTCTCTTTGATGACACATTTCCTATTGAAATCAGAAGATGAACCGGGACCAGGGACGGATTAGACTTGTAAAGGCCCTGGGGCCAGTTATCTCCAAAGCCCCCCCCCCCCCCCCCCCTATTTTTTAATAAATCGTTTTTTAATAAATTTAATGCGGCTGCCAAATCTCACGCATTGTGTTGACATTCTCAGTTTTTTCACGCAATGTAGCCTAAAATCCCCACGCAAAGAGGCCACTGACACCGATAGACAAGACAAGGCAGGCTACTTTTGATATCAAAGTCTCAGCTTTCAAATTATGTGAAGTTTATTACGAAATTCAAAATCCATTTTGGATTCAAAATCCAAATTCTAAATTCATTTTGGCACTCTTTAAAGTGACGTGACAGATCGCAGTAGCTCCTCGGTTCAAGCGGCACGTGAACTGATCTAAAATTCTTCTTTAGTTAATAGTAATTAAATTAACTCGAATGAACTATGTTGTATATGTATACAGTGTACTATGTATACAGTAGCCTACAACTAGCTGAAATGTATCATGTCTCATGTAATCATTCAGTCAGTGCTTCAACCACGGAAATTGGTCAATAAAACAACTAGAGAAACAATATATCACGTAACGTAACATTTACCTCAGGAAAGCCATTTAATGACCACAGCATAGCTAGAAAAATTAACTAGGCCTATAGAGAGGAGTATTTTGCTAAATATATGTACCATAGGCTATTACATATTATAATTGGACTCATATCATTAAAAATATTATAACGCTATTATTATAAAAACCGCATTATATTTGAGTTGTTAATTTTACCCTTCAATAATAATACCAACTCCCTGTATGTTTACAGCATTAGTGAGAGATTTGTCCTTGAGAAAAATTAACATGTAGGCTATATACGGTACCTGATATTTACCATATTTTATGTAAACATTGTTACATGTTGTTACTAAACTTAATGACATTTGGTCACCAAATGTTTTGAGAATCACAATACACTTATTGAGATTGAAGTTTTTTGTTTTTTTGCAACCCCCCATATTTTAAAATCCTTTCTAATGATTTTAGGCTGCCTGCTGAACATGGGTTTGAGCTTTTATATTTCTGAACTCTCAAAGTTTAGATTAATGCATTTAACTTTAAAATTGCCCCCGGATCTAGAAGAACTGAGGTCCACGCCTCTAAAATCCTGTGGATCGTTTTGACGTCTCTAGTCTAGTGGTGATAGGTATTACAATATGATTGGACCAATCGTTTCGAGTGCTGGATACTAAGATTTGGGTTTGACCAGTAAAAAAAAGAAAATCTGTAATTTCCAATATACACTCTGCTTAATTGCCTTTTTTATTTGAAAGTGCATCTTTTACAGTCGTTCAAACAACGTGTAACAGTCGTGTAACAACTGTTCCCTTTCGTAGTCACTCCGAGTTACGTCGAGTGACGGAGAATGGGGGTTTCGCCTAGAAAGCCTATCGACTTCGAGTATTACAAAACGAGCCTATGGCAATGAAAATGCCATGGGTCTGCGGAATTTGCATAGCGTATCTCCGCCCCACCGCGTGGGTATAAAAGGAGGAACGCCGGCAAAGGCAGATCATGTTTTCGCTTCGGAGCCAAGAGCATCTCTTCACTCCACAGCTATTTCTGACTTCGCTCTACGAGACGAGCCACTCTCCGGTGTTGGTGTGACGGCGATCCGCAGCGAATTCACATTGCCTGCTGGTCTGTGCAGTGATCTGCCAGTGAGTGTGTTTCTCCCTGCTCGCTTCAACATCGCGGAGTTTCTCTCCTTTCTCAAAAAGAGCTCGCACGCGGCACGTCTTTTTAAAGACGGCTCGCCCGTGCATTTAAAAGAAAAAAAAAAAAAAAAAAAACAGAATGGTTGCGGCAGCTTGGTATCGGACTCTGATGGGCACGAGCGTTGTCTGGTATGTTGGGCTTGATCATACTAGAGCAGCGCTCGTGGATGACTCATGTTCTCTCTGTGGGAATATGACCATCGCGTCATTAAGGTCGAGACTCGGTGAACTCGCAAGAGTGAGAGTCCCCTCATCCACCACCCGATCTTCGGCTGGTGGCCAGGGTGACCGGAGGGTGTTGGTCTGGAACAAGGCGCCGACTCCGTGTCCACGCCCCAGCCCCCCCTCCTCAATGACGGTGCCCGCTAGTGAACAGGTGATTCCCACGGGTCTACCTTCTAAAAAAAAAAAAGGTGGCCCGTGTGTTTCATTTGAAGCTACAGAGGATGATACTATGTTTGTAGCAGCTTCACTAGGTGGGTTTGATTCTCTGGAAATGACCACTCGTCACAGCCGCCACCTCCTGGTGTGCATACGGCTGTGCTTGAGTCCGATCCAGAGATGACGGCCATGCTTTCCTGGGACGATTGGTTTTGGGTAAGGCCGCCGACACGTCCACGGCAAACCCCAATACCTTCCCTCCCGGACGTGCATGATGAGATCTCGAAGTCCTTGAAGACCCCCTGGTCTTCTCGGGACCGCTCGCTGATCTCATCCGCCTTTCCTCCCCTCGATGGGGCTGCTGCCATGGGTACACTGGGGTTCCCCCGGCTGAACGCTCTGTTGCGATGCTATATGTCCTCAGAGTGCTTCTTCTCGGCGCAATCCTAAGCACCCGTCCGTGGCCTGTAGTTTTTCGTCTACACTTGTGGCGAGATCCTATAGCGCCACTGGCAGCCGCCTCCCTGCTGCCATGGTCATTCTGCTGGTCTACCTGACCCAGATGCTCATGGTCCTGCACGAGGGCGGGACTGACCCAGGCCTCTTCACTGAGCTGCGTGCCGCCACTGACCTCGCTCCCCGAGCGACGAAAGTGGCCGTACGCTCCCTGGGTCAGGTGATGCTCCCCATTCTGTGGCTGAACCTGTCTGATGTGCTGGATGTCGCGCGGCTGACATTCTGTCCGACATTCCCATATCTCAGGTCTGCCTCTTCGGCGGTGCGGTTGAGGACTTTGCCCAACAGCTCTCAACCGCCCATGTGCAGACTGTCTGTCCCGACGGCCCTGCCGTCCGCTCAGATCCCTCGGTCTGCCCACCGCCGAAGGCGCCCTCCCGCGGCTCCCTCCCCGCCCGTTAATGGGCCGGCTCTGGAAGCCGCGGGCGGACGCCACAGCCCTCTCCAGCCCCGCCCCCCGCTACATGCCAGGTTAAGCGGCGCTCTTGAGACGGGCTCCTCAGAGGTGGGACTCGGTTCTTTCCAGGAGTGGGTAGCAGGACCACTCCTTTCCCCGGTGGAGGGCCGGGGGAGAATCTTTTGTTCTCTAGAAGGAACCGATACTCCCATCACTGAGCACACAGAGTCGGGTGACAGTACGCGACGCCTCTGTGCCTCGCTGCTCTCATCCCCCTCTGTCACAGAGTTCTCGGACCGCAGTGTGCGCCGCCCCCGGGCCTCGCCACTCCCGTTCCCCTCTGTTCCAGAGGGCGCAGACGACAGTGCGTGCCGTCTTCGGACCACACCGCTCTCGTCCCCCTCTGTCGCCAGCCCCCTGGCAGAGCAGACCCCCGTGGAACGCTGGTCCTTCCCTGGTCTCCTCTGTCAGGGCGCGGAGTTTGACCACGCCCCCGCACCGGGCCGCTATGCCACCCTCGCCTGGGCTGGTCACTCCGCCTCGCTGCCCCTCCGGGGGGACGTCTGTCGTTCGCATGACCCTGCTGGTTCAGTTTCTGGCAGCTTGGTTAGAGCTCCCCAGCCTGTCCCGCTGGGTCGCCGAACGATCAGGCGCGGCTATGCGATTCAGTTCGCTCGGTCTCCTCCCCGCTTCAGCGGAGTCCGCTTCACTATGGTCGGTGGCGATGCCCCCATCATGCGAGCGGAGGTTGCCACCCTGCTGGCGAAGGGTGCAATCGAGACTGTCCCTCCAGCCGAGAAAACCGGTGGGTTACGACCGATCCTGGACCTGCGCGTCCTGAACCGCTCCCTTCACAGGCTGCCGTTCAGGATGCTCACGGCCAAACGCATTTTCGAGTGCGTGCGGCCACAGGATTGGTTTGCAGCGATAGACCTGAAGGACGCCTACTTTCATGTCTCCATCTTACCTCGACACAGACCGTTCCTTCGGTTTGCTTTCGAGGGGCAGGCATACCAGTACGCGGTTCTCCCATTCGGGTTGGCTCTGTCTCCTCGCGTCTTTACGAAGGTCGTCGAGGCAGCCCTTGTTCCCCTACGCGAACACGGGGTTCGCATCCTGAACTATCTCGACGACTGGCTGATTCTAGCCCACTCTCGAGCTCAGGTTTGCGAACACAGAGACCTGGTGCTCCGGCACCTAGCCCGTCTGGGCCTTCGGGTCAACTGGGAGAAGAGCAAACTCAGCCCCGTGCAGAGGATCTCTTTTCTCGGTATGGAGATCGACTCGGTCGCCATGTCCGCGCAGCTTACGAGCGAGCGCGCACACTCACTGCTGACTTGTCTTCGTCAGTTCGAGGGCAAGAGTGCGGTCCCACTGAAATTATTCAGAGGCTCCTGGGGCATATGGCATCTGCAGCCGCGGCAACGCCGCTCGGATTGCTTCATATGAGACCGCTTCAGCTGTGGCTTCGCGATCGAGTCCCGAGGTGGGCATGGCATCACGGCACGCTCCGAGTCCCAGTGACTCCGACCTGCCGTCAGTTCTTCACCCCGTGGAGGAACCTCAGTTTTCTACGGGCCGGAGTCCCCCTAGAACGAGTTTCCAGGCATATTGTTGTCTCCACAGATGCCTCTTCCACGGGCTGGGGCGCCATGTGCAACGGACATGCTGCCGCGGGCTCCTGGACAGGACCCCAGCGCCTTCTGCATGTCAATTGCCTCGAGTTGCTGGCAGTACGCCTTGCCCTGCACCGTTTCCACACGCTGCTCAAGGGTCAACACGTGCTAGTCCGTTCAGACAATACCGCAACAGTAGCGTACATCAACCGTCAAGGTGGTCTACGCTCCCGCCGTATGTCGCAACTCGCTCGCCACCTCCTCTTATGGAGTCAGAAGCACCTGAGGTTCCTTCGTGCTATCTACATTCCGGGCGTTCGGAACCTTGCAGCCGACGAGCTGTCTCGGTTCCGTCCTATCCCCGGCGAATGGCGACTCCATCCCCAGTCGGTCCAGCTGATTTGGGACCAGTTCGGGGACGCACAGATAGACCTGTTTGCCTCCCACGACTCATCCCATTGCGCCCTGTATTACTCCCTGTCCGAGGGCACGCTCGGCACGGATGCACTGGCGCACAGCTGGCCGCGGGGCCTACGCAAATATGCGTTTCCCCCAGTGAGCCTTCTCGCACGGACTCTGTGCAAGATCAAGGAGGACGAGGAGCAGGTCACTTTGGTTGCGCCGTACTGGCCCGCCAGGACCTGGTTCTCCGAACTAGTACTCCTCGCGACAGCACCTCCTTGGCCAATTCCTCTGAGAGAGGACCTCCTCTCTCAGAGACGGGGCACCCTTTGGCACCCTCGTCCCGATCTCTGGAGGCTCCACGTGTGGCCTCTGGACGGGACGAGGCAGGTTTGAGTACCCTGCCACCTGCGGTGGCGGCTACCATCACTTCCGCTAGAGCTTCGTCCACGAGACATCTCTATGCGTTGAAGTGGAACCTCTTCGTCAACTGGTGCTCTTCTCGCCGAGAAGACCCCAGGAGATGCTTGATCAGTGTCGTGCTTTCCTTCCTGCAAGACGGGCTGGAGCGAAGGCTGTCTCCCTCCACCCTGAAGGTGTATGTGGCCGCTATAGCTGCATATCACGAAGCAGTTGATGGTAAGTCTCTGGGAAGGCACGACCTGATCATCAGGTTCCTGAGAGGAGCGAGGAGACTGAATCCTCCTCGCCCTCCTCTCGTTCCCTCTTGGGACCTCTCAGTGGTGTTAAATGCCCTGCAGAGGGCTCCCTTTGAGCCTCTGCAATCAGTGGAGCTTAAGTTCCTGTCTATGAAGACAGCGCTCCTGGTTGCACTGGCCTCCATTAAGAGGGTAGGGGACCTGCACGCATTCTCCGTTGACGAAGCGTGCCTGGAATTCGGGCCGGCTTACTCTCACGTGATCCTGAGACCCCGGCCTGGATATGTGCCCAAGGTTCCTACCACTCCCTTTCGGGACCAGGTGGTGAACCTGCAAGCGCTGCCCCTGGAGGAGGCAGACCCAGCTTTGGCACTGCTCTGTCCAGTACGCGCTCTCCGCGCTTACGTAGACAGGACGCGGTGTTTCAGGACCTCAGACCAGCTCTTTGTCTGTTATGGTGGGAGACTGAAGGGAAAGGCTCTCTCAAAGCAGAGGTTGTCTCACTGGTTAGTGGACGCCATTGCTTTGGCTTACCAACAGCAAGGCCGACCGTGCCCCCTTGGTGTGACAGCCCACTCCACCCGGAGTGTGGCTTCCTCTTGGGCTCTAGCGCATGGCGCCTCGCTGGCAGACATCTGTAGAGCTGCAGGCTGGGCGACACCTAACACATTCGCCAGATTTTATAATCTCCGAGTGGAGCCAGTGTCCTCCCATGTACTCGCTTCAACCAGCTAGTTCAGGACCCGCTCAGGTGTCTTCGCTTGCTCGCCATTCCACTCCACGGACTGGATACGTGCGGTTATTCTCCTCAGGTGAGCCTTCCCTTCTGAAGCCCTGAGTTCCTCCAGCACTGTTGACGCTGGCGCCAGTGTCTATTGCCTGTGCGTCGGCTAGGTGCCTCCGTGTGCTTGGTTCCTCCCTTGAGTAACCCCCACATGTGTATGTCCACTGTAAGCCTCTTTGAGCATGTGTCTTTCCCTCGGCAAGCCACCTTGCCACCCTGGAGTTGAAAGTTGCCACCCCACGGGCTGGTTACTCCAGTGTTCCTCCATATGAAGCCTTCCGGCCATATGTGTATTTCTAAGTCCTCCCTACGGGTAGGCATGCTGCGGCATATCTCCTCTGAGATATGCTCCCCAGTGTACCTTGGTATTCCTGTGTTAAGTAGGACTCCTTCGTCCGTGCCAGTATCACGACAGGGGGATCAGACTTTCGCAGGGCACTGGAAGACAGCTGTGAAGGTGGCGTGATTATACGGGGACCCCCATTCTCCGTCACTCGACGTAACTCGGAGTGACTACGAAAGGGAACGTCTCGGTTACGGATGTAACCCTCGTTCCCTGAGTAGGGAACGGAGACGTTACGTCTCCCTGCCACTTCCGCTGTACCGCTGGGTAGACGCCTGAGTTCAGTCTCGGCTCCTCAGCGAAGACATGATCTGCCTTTGCCGGCGTTCCTCCTTTTATACCCACGCGGTGGGGCGGAGATACGCTATGCAAATTCCGCAGACCCATGGCATTTTCATTGCCATAGGCTCGTTTTGTAATACTCGAAGTCGATAGGCTTTCTAGGCGAAACCCCCATTCTCCGTCACTCGACGTAACGTCTCCGTTCCCTACTCAGGGAACGAGGGTTACATCCGTAACCGAGACGTTTTTCCAATACCTTTCACACAAAAAAAAAGCTCAAAGATTGGTTCTAATAAATGTATTTTTATATTTTATATTTATAGGGACAATAGTTCTATAAGAGGTTTTGGGGCCTTCATATTCACATAGGGCCCCACAGTAAGTTCCAGGGAGCCCTCATATCCAAGAGCCTTGTTTAAGAGGCCTTGTGTAGGCTATGGGACACATTTATTACAGCATTAATAAACATTTGTTTTCATTGTTATTGGGTCTTCTGAACCAAACTGGATTGCGCGGCCTTAAACCCCAGGGCCCCCCCGGGCTTCTGGTAGTCAAGGGCCCCTGGGCACTGGCCCCATAGGCCCGGTCAGTAATCCATCCCTGACCGGGACATATTGAAGGGTTTGTCCCTTTTCCCTAATTATAGCCAATGGCCTTTACTATAGAAAAACCACAGTGGATGAGAACTTTCCACATGACTACATCTGTAGAATCATACTTTCCCAAGGCAGTTTGAGTTCATGTGATCTGAATAAAAGTTGAGAAATAAGACTGTGTGTGTGTGTGTGTGTGTGTGTGTGTGTGTGTGTCAGGACGGTGGACCGTCTGGGCATCCTGACAGGAGCTCAGCTCTTCTCTTTGAATAAAGATCACCTGAAGGCCGTGTGTGGAGACGAGGGCTCTCGCGTCTACAGCCAGATCACCGTCCAGAAATCACAACTAGAGGTCAGAAACACTGCAACACAATATTAGAAACAGTGCAGTGAATAACATCATGGGAAACGTACCTGTATAGAATTTGTCTGATTTGTCTTTTCTTTCTCTATCAGAAGAGTCGAGGAGATTCCGAATTGCAGGAAATTATGAGGAAACAGCAAGAGAAAATTGAATCTGGCCCATGAATGCGCTTTCACGGACTGTCAATCAAACTGTCACCTGGCAAAACCCACCAATGAACTTAGATGACGTAGATTCTGCCACACCGTCGACCAAACGTCTAATTCAATATATTTTTAATTTGTATATTTATTGTTGGTGCTTTTTATTATTAGTGTATGTACGGACCATATCGTAATTTATCCGCATGCGTTATCTTGTTCATGCTGGAAAACACTTGTAAGCTTATAAGACTCTTTATTGCATGAAAACAATGTATAGTTGAATCTCACAAAAACATGAACAGGTCACGCCTCAAAAACAAAAGAAAAATGAAATTACTTATTTTTTTGGTTTATTTTACATTTTCATGACTTTTTTTTTCTTAGTAATTTTCATTCTCAGTTATTCAGAACTCAAAATCAAAAGAAAAATAAATGATGAATAAACATCATTAAAACTATTAACCTTTTTTTTGCATTTTCTTGACATTTTAGCTTGAATTTCTTAAAGTAGAAATTTTTTTCTCTCTCTAATAATTTTTATTCTGTTATTCACACCTCAAAATAAAAAATAAAAATCAAATTATGAAAAAAAAAACCATTAAATACATTTACTTTTTGGGGGATATTTTGCATTTTTATGTCTTTGACATTTTTGTTTTGCATTTTCATTTAATTGCATGACATTTTCCTAGTAATTTTTATTCTCAACAATTCATTAAAAATAAAGCAATACAAATATAAATCCGCATAAATGAAAAGCAAAACAATACAGTTTAATATATATATTCACATTACAGTAAAATTGATGTGAATTGCAAAACAGTGCAAAATGTAGATGAAATTTGAATCTAAATTTGTGTTTTGTGGTTAAAAGTGACCCGTACATGTTCTTGACAGGCTGAGATTCCCCCGTGTCTAAAGGAGTGTGTTTTCTCAGAGTTTTATGTATGATTGCAGCCGTAATGTCTGTCACACTACACATGTAAATAATGTGATATGTCATCAAGCGTGCTCTGATGCTGATAGTTATGACGAACGAATGAAGCGAGAACAGTAAATTTATCAGATGGATTCATGCGTGTCTTTTCTTCCTCTTGTCAACACTGTGTACTGAACAAGTGCTTGTAATTTGTATAAAAGGGCATTTAGAGAGAAAGATAATTTGGTTTGATCTTACAGTATGTGATTTAAATAACAACAGAGAAAACTCAAACACAAAGATGAGGTTTAATAAGTTTAATCAGATAACAATAGTAGGACCACAAGTACAACCTCTTAGTATTATCCTCTGCTAGCTTGTCCAAATGTTATTTATAAAAACAAATCACTGTATTGTAATAAAGTGACTACTTAAAGACTGTGCCTCAAAAATTACCCTCAAAATATTAAACGCATCTAGCAACTATGCAAATCTAAAATGCAGCGATTGTAATCCAGCAATCACAACTTTCACGTACATTCATGCACATTCATGTACCTTCAAACACATCCTCTATTAGGAGCGAGACACACATCTTTGATCGGCCTTTAAAAACACATTCAAAGTGCCACAATTATGCTTCAATATCAAAAATAAGTGCTAAACGTCATTTTAGTGAGCTGATTGACTGGTGGTTTAGTTGATGTCTAGTCAGAGAAATCCTCGCTCTGATTGGTGGATATTTCTTTGCTTCTCAAATGAGGTTTTATTTGTTGAGGTACGCATCCAGCCAGAGTTCTCCGGATTTCTCCAAAGACCTGAGAGGAGAAGATACAGTGAATACATGATACAGTGAAGCATCTGCCAGTAAATGCACACAAAATACAACACATCCTCACTCCCAATGCTTGCCATCGCTTTTTTACACACAGGGTACTCCATTGCTTTCAATGAGAAATCTTTGGCATCAGATGCACATTTAAAAACAAGTCTCGCCCTACATTTTTTCGTTATATATTGTTTTACTCAGAAAACGTCATATAACATGTTAAATTTGTTTGTGAATGTCAACTTTTTAAAGGAATAGTTCCTGAATCAGAGCAAGAGCTTCTTTTAAAGGTGAAACCAAGAGATGTTCGTGTGTGTCACACCTGACGACGTCCGCAAACGCCCCGTGCAAGGTCTTCTCTTGGTACTTGACTCCGTATTTGGCGCATAACTCTCGAACGTGTGGGGCGGCGCGCCAGTAATTGTGCCGAGGCATTGTGGGAAAGAGACTGGGACAAGAACAAACCGCAGTTATGAAATGCTGAAGATACACTGATAGAAAAACATATTTGGCACAGAAAGTGTGCTTGGGTTTTTCTTACTGGTGCTCGATCTGAAAGTTGAGGTGTCCGCTGAACCAGTCGTTGAAGGAGGATTGCTCAATGTTACAGGTTGCGACCAGCTAAATGAGAGAAATGTAAGCGTTGACGTGATAGGATGACTAGTTTGTGAAGCCAGGGAGGCTGTGATGGGTCAGAATGTACAGTACCTGCATACTGAGCCAGTCTTGGTGTTGCTCATAGTCGATGTTCATGGGGATGTGGCTCATCTGGGTCACCCACACAAACCAGTGACTCTCCAGGAACCTGCGGCACACAGGAACAACACACTCATACCCACATCATGTGACTTTTGACTTATCATGTGATGGTTTGGTCTCAAACTCATTTTTGGGAAAACATTGTTACAAAAACTCAAAGTATAAGCTAAAAGTCACATAAATGTCTCATTGCTTTAAAATGTATGAAGTACAATTCTTTGTACATCAATAATCACTGATTTAATGGCTTTGTAAGCATCATAAAGTATGTAAATTCAAACTTTGATACTATAAATTTAATGTGGCAATTAGTGATGCACCGAAAATGTTAAAAAGAAAAATTTTGTATGATTTTTACCATGAAACTTTTATTGTTTTTATGAGATGAAATGTTTGTACTTTTAACTATGCATTGAACTACTGTCTAAAATGAACTACTGAAGGAAAATGGATTTAAATAAAAAAATGATTAAAAAAAAGTATACACATTCACACTTTTTATTTTACATTTATATAAATTTAGCCTAACATCTTTCTGTTACTTATGTTTTTTTTCTCTCAGATTGTTCTGGCAGGTTGAACAAAAGAATATAATGTAGAAAAAAAACTCCACTGAAAACAACTCAAATGAAACTGGGCAACAGCCACTAAAGAGCCTTATTTTTGTTAAATGAAAGAAAAGCATGGTACTAGATGGTACATGTGCAAAAAACATGGTAATACCATGGTATTTTTTGTAAGTGTGTGTATTTTTTTGGTGTGTATTTGTAAGTGCTTCTCATCCATTGAAAAGGCACTTGGAATTTCAAATCTACAAAAACATGTTTAAAGCAGAAGTAGAAGATAAAATTATGTTTCGTACCTCACGAAATTAAACAAAATCACCGCCCAAAACACACCGTAGAACTGCGTGTAACACAGGAAGTATCGAACGTAGTAACTTATACACCACGCAAGGTCCTAAAAAGATAAGACGAGAGGAGATAAGATAAGGACAGAGAAAGTGCTTATAAAAGCACATACAGCTGCAATAACACAGCAAGAGTCAAAGTGATCATGGTAACCTACCACCCAAAGACCGTGTGTGATCATATTGTGAAAGATCTGGAACTGGAAATACACTGGGATGAGCAGAGGAGGTCCAACTGAGGAAGAGATACGGAGAGAGAGACGTTAAACATCAACACAACAAGCCTAGATGATGTTTCTATCATAACCAGCCGTATAGGACCCGAGCGAGATGTTTCTAGTGAAATCATACATACAGGTGAAACTCGAAAAATTAGAATATCATGCAAAAGTTCATGTATTTCAGTAATTCAGATTAAAAGGTGAAACTAATATATTTAGTATATATAACTATATACATATGCATGATTATACTTTTCAGAGGGCCGACATTTCTGTACTTAAAATCCTTTTTTTTATTGATTTCATGTAATATTCGAATTTTTGAGATTTTGATTTTGGGGTTTTCATAAGCTGTAAGCCATAATCATCAAAATTATAACTTTTGCACAATATTCAAATTTTTCGAGTTTCACCTGTATACTTATTATATTTCTGTCATGACAACTCTTGGAGTATTTGGCATGGTAATAGATATGATAATGTAACATGTTTGGTATTGGTGGAATAGATCTGCTATGTTGCTGCTGCTGTTGGTTATTGTTGTTAATGCAGAGCAAGTATGGGACTTGCTACTGATAATACACACACGACACACTGCTGTGAGCAAGTAAGACATGCTGCTGCTGTATAAAGCATGAATTACCCATCAGTAGATCAATCAGCAGAAACTTTCTGCATTTTTACATTTTCAAAAAACATCACAGCATGATTTATAAGCTGTTAGGGATTTAAGGATTTTGGATATTTCCATCTTTGTGGGAACATTTTGACCCCATAATGTAAGGTTTAAGGTTTATAATTTGGTACACGTTCCTGGGGAGCTTCTGACCAGACTGGCCACTTTGGCACAAACTCACTTACTGAAGAAGAAGTACTTGTGCTGATGGTTGTAAGGCAGATGCTTGATCTTCTTAACGCCGTACTGTAGTAAAGACAGACAGAAAGAGTCAAACCCGACTCAATCTAGTGTTTTCATGCATGTTTCCTGAGGATAGTGTGTTTGTACCTCCACAGGCTGCACTTTTCCAACTACAAACGCATTGAGCATGTTGACGTCCGGGTCCTTTTTGAACACGTTGGGTTTAGCATGATGCTGGAAGTGCCGATGGTTCCACCAGCCCGCAGACGCTCCCTGAAGACGGGCACATTCAAACACAAAAACATCACATATGTACACAGGCCAATACAACATGCTAGCATGCTCAAACTGAACTTCACTAGTGACCAATTTGGATGCTACTTTCACAGTAATGCTTCTCATGAGAAAATAGATGAGTTTTATCTTAGCATGTTGCTAAGCTAATGATATTTGATACTCTAATAAGTAGCATAAATAGTATAAAAATACAGAGCACAAACAAATATTGGGTAAAAGAGCTTATTGTTTAATTAGACTGCAAATTTTGGTATTGAGTGAATTATATTGATCTTATAATCTCTAAAATTTATAATATCTCTTGCTTCATCCTCCATCTTGGATGGATTTTATTCAGTGAATTTTGACTTGAATTCAGTCAGTTTTCCAAGGCCGGATATCAGCCACTACTGTATACATGCTGAACGAAGCCAGGCTATCTAGATCTGCTAGGCCAACTTACAAAAAAAATGGTCATTGTATGATTTCAGTCAGTCAAAAGCATTTATTCCCAAATGAAATCACACTTTTAAAGTTGTAAATGCATTTACAATGTGCAAATGTCATGAAGGAACTAACCAGTTTTATTTAAATACTCCAGTAATACTTTTAAACATGGAATCTTTAAAAAATATTTGTATTTTTAGCTAATTTAAAAAAATCATTTTTATCATTGAATTATGTGGTATATGTTTAAACATGTTATATAAAATGTGTATCTACTGTAGATGGCTGTGTTACTGAGTCCAGGACAAATTTCCCAAGTATAGGACAATAAAGTGTATACTCAATTCAAATGGTCTACAGCTAGGCTAATGAACTGTACTAGTTAGTGGAAGAACCGTTCTATATATATGGTTATTAATAGATGAAATGTTTCGAGAACATGTAGGTACCTTCAGGTGTCCGATGACAAATTTGTGCACTAAGTGATTCCATCGAGAGGTTTTAAACACGGACAGATGACCGAAGTCATGCTGCAACCAGCCAGCCTGCGACTACACACACATTCAGAAACAAAGCAAACAAAACATGAACAAGAGCCGAAAAACCAAAACAAACTAATCTTCTCAGGTTTACCATGGACGTAGCATTTATAGTTTGTTTTTGTTCCCCGTTATGCCGCTAGATTCCCCGTAAAGCTAGTTTTCCAGCTCGTGGTAGCTAAGCTAATCAACATATTTTATACAACCCTACTGCATTTTTAACATGGTTTAAAGACCGTCATAATTATGTCCGTGTCAGTCGTACCTGTGCAGTCCCCAGTAAAACAGCAACGATGGCCGTGTTGATCCAGCCGGTTCCCAAGTACCACACCATCATCAGAGCGATGGCCTCCAGGAGCAGAATGTGACTCAGATGTAAGATGAAGAACAGCGGCTGGGTTTTGAAACACCCCTCAGCCTCCAGACGCTCACGAAGGGCTCGGAAATCCTCCACAAGAGCGGCCTGACGGTCCAGTACAAAAACACACTCAACTATAGCAGTGTTCACACGGGAAAGGGAGCGACAGCAGCATTTAAGATTTGATATTAAGATTTTTTTAAGCGATAACTAAAAATGTGAATGAAAATAGGTAGATGGACACATACTGTAGCTAGTGTTAAAAATAACTTTGTGCATAAAGATGACTCAGAAGAGGAGTGACAACCAAACTGCTGTTCGTGACCCATGTCTTTGGTACAGTAACGTTCAGTATTGAACTGAGAATGCCTTTTAACTCTTTCCCTGACAGCGTTTTTGAAAAAAGTTGAATGTCAACACCAATATTTTTGATTGTTTTTACAAAAGTTTCATGGCCCTGTATATATTTTGTTGTATGAATATCTGAACATTGAATATATCAAAAGAAATAACAGAGCCTCTGCATAAAAAAACCCCCAACGTCTTATTTAAAATGAATGCATTCTTTTTATCAACACTTGAATGTGGGTAAGTTACATAAAAAAATAAAATAAAACAATAAGAACAAAAAGCTGAGAAAAATCACATCTGGATGGGATTCAGAACGATGATCAAAACACAGATTGAGTTCATCAACACCTCCAAAGCTTTACAGTCCTAGAGCTCGTTCTGGACATTTCTTTCAGTAACATTAGGCAGTTTTGATTTATATGCGGTTTAATGTTGACGATCGTGTTATTTTATGTGTGTTCAATGCTTCTAGTGTTTGTTTCTGCTTCTTCTTCGCCTGTGTTTTGATCAGGAGATTTAGCACTCTTTCAGAAGATGTGTAATTTATTTATTTTATTTATTTATTCTTTATTTACCAGGTGATGTCCCATTAAGGTATTCAAGTCTCTTTTACAAAGGAGCCCTGGGATAGCGCCCCCTACCGTATAACAGAGAAAACACGGAAAGCTGGAAAGATTCCGTCAATGGCGGGGAAAGAGTTAAATTGCAATTCAATTATTCCATTTGAACTGAGGTAGGAAACAGGACGTAGAATTTGAATTAAAGGAAGTTGAATTAAAATGCAATGGAAATTTAAATGACTGTAACACTGAGCAAATGCTGTTATCTAAGGAGACTTACAAATGTGGAAAATCACAAGCAATATGTCATTTAACTGCAAAAACTAAATGAAGAAAAGGGAAGATCATACTTATAAAGATCGTTTGACAGTCTGGTTTTAAAGTGTAAAAAGAAAAGTTATAAATGTCTTAATTATTATAAGTCTCAGGGCTTGATGCTAACTTTTCTCAGAAGTTGAAAAATGCTTATCTGCTGTTATGCGTGTTGCAGTAACGTTGTCATATCTGGCTTTAACATGACATATAGCCAATAACACGCTCTCACATTATTAATATTATTTTCAACAGACAACATCGCCTCAGCGCAGAGACAGCGTCGTTGTCTAAGAAAAAAATTATAAAAAACAAAAAAGTTTATTCGCACTCGCCACCTAAATACATTTTACAGTTCGCACACATCTATTTTTAGTCGCAAATGCGAGTCTTCCAGGAAGACAGATGCATTTGTTTCCCAGAATGCAATGACCTGATACATTTCTTTGAATTGCAATTCAGTAAATTCCACTTCTTGTCATCGCAATTTGAATTTCAATTGAACTTTCTGTCCGACTTTTCAACTTTAGATTTGGCACACCTGAAGTTCATTCCTACATTATTAACTCAGTTTTTTTTTAGGTCTGGCCATGTACATTTTCTGACTTTTTTTTATTTATTTGTATGTCTTACTAGTAATTCATCATAAATATTAATATGCAAAACCCAGATATATTATTGAAATTTATATTTTAAGTGATTATGGTGTCAAGGCAATATTTTACACCGAATCCTCACAGGTTTTATTAATATTTTCTGTGTAGGTTAGTTCGAATCTTTAGTTAAGTGTCTATACTCACATTTTTCTGCCGGTCTAGACTGGGTTCAGACGCTTCAAGCTCCCCGATTAACAGCGGCTTCATGTATTTCCTCACCAGCGGAAGATCTGGATGAAATGCAGTAAACGCCTCCTGTCACACAAGATAAAACATATTCAACACTGATAATCTTTATTTGAAGCTTATCTGAAACAATTAAAACAACACAAGAACAAATAAACGCTTGAAGATTGTTTCCTGAAACTCTTTGGCTGGGTTTTAAAATTGAACGAGATTCCTACATAGACAGCATTATGTGGCATTAAACACATGCTTAAAATGCTGTCTAGTTAGGCAATCTTTGTTTTGTAGTAATCCAGAATTTTTGCAGTTTCTTATTCGTGAACTGGTCTGAATGAACAACATTATGGCGTTAATGGGAAGACTAATTAAAAAGTAAGTAAACAACTCAGCAACTTAGATATCACTGATTTATGTTACGTCAAAAAACAACAACCCTGAAATGGCCTGAAAACATAGTGAGCAATCAGCTTGGTGAAAGTTACATCTTACAAACATAAAGCGAATCTTTTCAAAGTTCCCCAAAAAAACAAAAACAATGTGAATTAAGTGCGTTTCCATCAAGTTGCGGATGACGGTGGTATTCGTAACCTAGTAACCAACAGTAAATAAAACACCATCAGCAGAAACGACCGATTAGTCACGTGGGTTTAATGTGTGCTACGTCAGAGTTTAGTCGGCAAATGCGTTTCCATCCCTGATTATTCGCATTAACTCTTTTTCACACAAGTCAAAAACCACCTCAAAACTTTTTATGCGAATGAAGGAATTTTTCCCCCCGAAATTTGGCGTTTCCGTGACTCGTTTCTGATGCGATACTTCTAAATGCGCATAAAAACAGGGTGAAGGAAAAATAGCTAGTGACCAGTAGGGATAGGAATTGATAAGAATTTAACGATTCCGATTCCATTATCGATATTGCTTATTGATTCGATTCCTTATCGATTCTCTTATCGATTCTCATTGGGTGAGGGAATAAGTACAAATTTGTTTGTTTGTATTAACTTATTGAACTTATAACTTAAATTATTTGTTTGTTAATTATTATTAACTCGCTGACACAGCACAGAGTATTAGGGGTGTGAACCTACACTGGTCTCACTGTTCGGTTCGATTACGATTATCATGTCATCGATTCAGTTCAATTCGATATCTCAATGCATTACATGCACTACCTCCTCAATTTTCAATTTTACTTCAAAAGTGATGTGTGCGTGTGCGTGCATGTTCGCGCGTTCGCCTGTTCGTGAAGTCGCAGTGATAGAAACAGTGACATTCCAGTTTAAGTTTCATGGGACTAAAGTTTGTTCATGCTGTGTGTGTGTGGCCAAATGTTTCTGCATATTGGAGGTAGTTCTCCCCCTTTGACGAAATGGAAATTTTACAAGTGTTGCAAACGACCGTATTGTTACGAGGCACCGTCATACTCTCATTGAGTATGTGCGCGAGTTTGAGTGTGTGTGTGCGCGCTCGCGTCTCATATGAGTATGTGCGTGGAGAGTTTGTGTGTGTGCGCGCGCGCGTCTCATATGAGTATGTGCCTGGAGAGTTCCGCGCATCTCGTGTGTGTAGAGTTTGCATGTATGTGCGTGAGCGACTTTAGGTGTGTCGTTGTGCATTTCATATGTATTTGTTTGAGCATTCAGCAGTGTACATGTATGTTTGACTAGTATACGTGTATGCAAGTGTTTCATTTATGTGTGCGTGAATGAAGTTTGATTTAAGCCCTAGACGGCGCCTCATATTGTCATCTTTTCGCGTAAAATATAACCAAACTGTAGAGCGCTTCTGCCTCGATGTCATGTTTGCTGCGTTCTGAACCAAAACAAGGCAGCGCGTGTGTGACGTCATGACACATTTGCAACGAGCGGAACCGATAAGCGGAATCGTTAAGCAGGCATACTAACGGTTCCAAGGAATTGGTTGACTGGGCACCGGTTCTGAAGAAGAACCGGTTCTCGATTCCCATCCCTAGTGACCAGTGTTTACCGAACTTTAATGACTGACGAATGATACGAAAATAAGTTGACTATTAAAAAAAACAGCTAAACATCAGTTTGAAAATAAAGTTTGTTGTTTAAATTGTTTACTGCCTTTGGTTATTCATTTGGAATAGATGTAAAAATGCTTTAAAAAACTAAATTGATGAGATTTATACTTGGTTTTAATAAATAGAGGATTAATTACATAGTTAATGTTAAAATACAAAATAGAATTGTATTAGGTTTGTATTGTTGTATTATTTAACCAGGAAAAAGGGACAACATTAAGTTAACTATATATATATATAAAGGACTTTGCCTGCTCATTTCAGAACACCACTGCACGTCAATGGTGCCTAGGTAGGTAGCTCACTAGGTTGAGACACAGCCATTTGTTTTAAATTGTTTTATATATAAATCTGGTGTATATAAAAGTTCTTCCATGTGTTTAAATGTAAACATGTGAGTTGAGTGTTTTACCGTCGCATCTTCTCCAGCATAGTGTCCGAGGATCCTCAGTCCTCCGGGGTGTCTCTTCACCCACTGGCTCACATTATAAACCTTCCTTTCAACCACGACCCACTGATCTCCAAACTTGGTGTGTTTCTGGACCTCCTCCCAGGTGTAAGTGCTGAACCTCCCATTGGTCCCGCTGATCCGGTCCGTCTGCTGTCCTCCGCCGCCCATCGCTGATCAAACTCTGACTGCTGTGCACTGTGCACTGTAAGACCAAGCACCTTAACCAAATAACAGTTCAATATGAACATTTTTGCAGGTGTTTCGTCTAAAAACAGTTCGACTGACTTGACAAAACGTGCAACAATGCCATTTAATGTTCACTTCTGCTCAATTTAATGCAAAAAAAATCCACACTGTACAATTTTAGTCAGGTAATCAAAAAAGTGCAGTCTAAATTCATTTTATTCAGGTCTACATTGTTGCAGAAACTGAAAAGCTGTCTTAGGCAGCTCACTAGGTTATGAGACACAGCCCATTGTTCATGACCGTTTGGTATCCACACTGTAAAATGTTTTGTCAGGCTGTGTTACATATTAATTACTGTAATTTAATTGCTTTTCCCTTTAAAAAGTTAAGTAAGGGATTACTAAATTTTTCAGTAATTTAATTACAGTTACTTCTGATGCAAATGCATTGAATACTGTATATACTATCGAACAATTCTATATAAAACAATATTGGATTTAACATCAAAATTTTATGTTAAAATATATGTTTTTGATGTAACGTTCTACCTTTATATACCTTGGTCAGTTTAAGAGTAATTTAAGCAACTGAATGAGACAATGAATGCTCACATAATCTCATTAATATGCATAATACATCCGAAGGGTCGTGCTGAATTACACGTCACATATCAAAAGATTTTTGATTACTTCCTTATTTTGCGTTCGTCCATTTTTTTTTGTTACCACTTTGCATGACAAAGTAACATAACATGCAAAAAAAAAAAAAAAAGAAAAAGAAAAAGCAGGAACGAGAGCACTACAAAAAAACAACTCTAGATTCTTTAGAACTGCCAACTAGGCCATTACAAATGAATAAACCGTTAAATATCACGTTGAACGCTGTACAAAATCATAATTTCTCATCAAATAAATGACCTTGATTAACTAGTGATGTCAATCCATGTGCATCCGTTATTATATAAAATGAGCAGAAAGAAAAAAGTACACCGAGTTTAAACTGTGAACAATTTACTCACCTTCTCAGCAGGCTCTTTGATCACACACTCATTTAGTTAGTGTGTGAACGAGAAAGAGAAGCATCACTTTTTCATCACTTGTACTTCTGCTGAATTCCGAACAGATCATTCGAGCGCCAGCGGCCAATCAGCGCGCAGACTCAGCGCCAGTCTCGCGGACCATCAGCCAATAGGAGGAGAGAGAGAACTTTGGAAGGGTGGGGAGAGCCTGGAGATAAAGAAGAGTTACTCAGGTTCGAGTCCCACATCGGCAAAGTGCAGTCATACTGTAACAATGCCAGCGATTCTAACACACATATTTAATGTAAAAGCTCTGCATTAAAAACCTGTTTATTGTTTATAAGTTGCTTACCTTAACAATAACAGTGCACTAGCAAATACCTTATCAAACAATGTGTAATAATACAGTGACATCATTTGGAATGAACGAGATAATAGTACATTTTGTATTTTACTCTAAAATACTGAAAAAAAAAGATATAATCAAATATAGGCTACATTATCTATATTCTGCTATAGCCTATTTTAAAAAGAACTGTAATATAGTTTTGTCTTTGTGGATAATGCTTTGTCTATTTTTAATAGCTATGTCTCATTAAGAGTTTTGATGAACTTAATTTAAACTTAAAGCATCATCATTGTCATGATTGTATCAGTTAATTATGAATACAGCTCTAATATAATATATACAGTCACCGAAATGCCCTCTGTAATGCCCCAGCAAAACAGCTATCAGTTGACGCAATATGAATTCTTAATACAGATATTAAGCACAGTTCCAGATTTTTACGTGTTTAGACTCCTTTACTAAAGTTTCTTTGAATAAATAGGCACAGATTGGTGACTGATCTGACTGTTAAAACATTTCAAATGAGAAAAAAATAAGAACTTTGGACTTTTCCAAGCACAGAATACACCACAGACTTCTTCTGAACCTGCATTTATAGCTGCATTTTATCATCCTTAATTTGTATCATGGCTTTAAAAAGTTGTATTAACATCTATGAACAGATTCTTCATTGTCAAGCATTTATTCTCTGATAATGCTCATGATAAAATAAGATAAGATAATTAGATGATCATAAATGCTCAATTAAATGCAGGTACAGAGACTCATAAAGGATATTTTGCAGCTGCAGCATTACTTTACCTTTAATTCACAATTTATTTCACTAAATTTGGGCAGACCGTAACATTTTTCAAAAGTATAAAGAAAAATCTATATATATCAGTAAAAAAATATTTTAAGTAGTTTAGGGTATATCTTTACGTTTAAATATTACCAATCCATTCGATAAACATATGCCTAATGTATACCGTGCATGCGATACATGATGTCATCTTGACCTGAAAGGTTTTAAATGTGCTCAAATGTGCCAAAACCTTTGGCCTACATGTCAGGGCAGGACACATTATAAACCTTATAAATTTGGATTATGCATTTTAATTAGGTGACACACCCTTATAGTAATCCTATTCCCAGACAGCAACATAGTGTCGGCCCAGATCCGGCCCACATCTGGTACATGTGGATTCCATACGTACAAGATGTGGGCCGGATCTGGACCGACACTGTGTTGCTGTCTCTTGATTAAGGACTTCTTTGTAATTTCTAAAACGTGGTTTAGACATTGTTGTTCCTAAATGCAATCATGCAGAAAACAGTTGTAATGGCTGGCCTTCATTCATAAAGTTATGCAGGCAGATGGAAAATGCAGACATTTGATACTGTTGTTTACTTTTAGGACGTGTTTATCCACTTCAAACATTAAATACTGAATCAAACGTTTTGATTAGTTTAGATGAATGTGTCTTGGAAGGAAAACACAACTTCCAAAGGATGTATAAATCAGGAACTAGTTTGCAGCTCTGATGGAAATCACTGTTGTCCAAAACTTACATTGTCCCCTGTTCACTAAAGAAAGCATGATCAAAACATGTCTAAATAAAGTGGATTAACTTTACAAAAAACTGAACCTTGCGAAGTCCCACCGATTATTAAAACACCAGTGTTTAAAGTCGGCATGAAACGGAAGTTGTGATAGTCTTTTCTTCCCCATTGTTGCGTATATCAGAGTGAAACGGCTTCACAAACAAGAACAAATGTAAGGCGGGGCTTGATTTTGTCCATCGGGAATTAATTGGATGGTTTGATGGTAGTGGTTTGCTATTGGTCAATTTCATTCGTGCTAGTAAACACTTCATTATCAGAGAAGAGATGAAGAGGAAGGTTAAGTTAGGCCATGAGGCCACATGAATTAAAATAATGATGTGCACAGATAAACCATTTAGAATAAATACTACAATATTCCATAAAAAAACAAAAACTGTCCGTTTTGATTTCATGACTGTAATGATGACAAAAATTGACCATTTCATAACTGAAGAATGAAAATATATGGGTGTGCAATCTGTGCATTCATTAGAAAAGGAATTAGGAAATTTCAAATAATGCGTAAGCATCTCAAGCATAATAAACAAAAATAATGACTGGTGATCTCTGACAGACGAATATCATAATACCAACCCCTCACCCTCAGGTTCACAGGGTCTATGACATGAAGTGGCCACTAGGGGGTTGTGCTGCTCTGACACCGTGGAACATCAAGGCTGAACTTTGATGCATTACATCAACACTTCTGCAGAAAAACACCTATATAGGGCATGGAGTGATTCAGACACTTATCAGTATGTGCAACACCACAAATAATAAGTTGAAGACGTTATACTCTATAAATGTACTCTGTACTAATAGGACTTTTGGTGAGACTTCATAATAACTTCATCAATAATCCAACATTATATAATGCTTTACAGATCAATTGTTCGAAGTATAGTAGCCTATATTCAGTTTATGACATGAACAGAGTACAAGCCGGTCCATGGACTTCATTCAAATATCCTGTAGTTTTGAATGTTCATTTCAGAGAAGAACAGCTGAGAGTGAATCATCTCACTAAAATTAGCAGTTTGTTCAGCTTAGTTCTGTCCTCACTGTGAAATACATTTTTTTTTTAAGATATTATGAAATTATGCAAGTCTTAAGCAGCACAGAAAATTTTGTTTCGGTTGATTTGCTGACACCAACAGTTTTTTACACTAGGCTACACAATTCAAATTTAATTTATGCTTACATGTACATAACATACGTAACCTATTTATAAATATGTATTTTAATATTTTTAATAATATTTTAAATATGAATGCAGGCTAGTTAGTTTAAATCTCTTAATAATTTATAAAAATAGGATACATTTTTATTTTACAATAAATATACGAATGTTTAATATAGGCTATTAATAAATGTATTTAATAAATATTTGATACATTTAAAAAATATATTTATAAATACGTTTCTCTATTGCATAACGTGAACTTGGAAGAGAGATGAATTTGACCGCCTCTCTGTCCCCACCGGAACACGTGACAATCGTGTGTAACTCGCATGTCCCTGTTTTGGTTGCTAGGGGAGAGAGAGACGGTTCATGACAACGCTTTAAGTTGAACTCCACACACACACACACACACACACACACACACACAGAAAGAGAGGAAGAATCGCGAGACGGCTTTGATCGTTGGAAAGAAATAGGCTACAGAAATCGACTCTAGCGCTGCTGGAAACTTTAATCATCTTGACATCTCCCAGAGGATTTTTGTCCGATTTAGGACCACGCAAACCGGAGTTACAGTTGGACATCATCGGTTCGGTTCACATTGCCGCCGGCCAGGTCACATCAGCGAGTGAACGAGACCGGGATCCACAGACCGGGCGGCCGGGACAAGAGCTGCGTGTGTCGGCAGAGAGAAGCTCAGCATCAGCCTTCACACAATCAAAACTGACAGACTGAAACTGAAAGTTTGTGACTGTAATGTGAGTCATTTAAGGCTTTTAACAAACAATATATTTTAAAATAAATAAATAAATAAATAAATGTATAATTAACTATGAAAACGGGACGTAATATTGGCAGCTACTTTGACACGCATCTATAAACTTTGAGTCCACATTACAGAGACAAAATTAAGCTTTATTCCTCTTACAGTTATACTTATTTTTTTTACAACTACTACTACTACTATTACTACTACTACTATTATTATCATAATCAGTTTTATAGCATGTAATTATAAAATATTTGAAGCAATCAACACACACACACACACACACACACACTCAGAATGCCTCCTTGCTGGTGTTACTGCCGTGTTTGCTGACGTTGGAGCTCATTGTACAGGGACTGAGGGGAAGCCGCCTGTAGTCAGAGCACCATGTGTCGCTGTGCTGGCTCTGTCACTGCCGGGTCAATCCTACTGAGTGAAACTGACACGGGGAGGGGGGGCCAGCCCCACAGACCGCCTCACCCTCTTACCCCGTCCTGAAACACACTCTCACCACACACACGGACAAACGCCGGGCTAGCCGGCTGAGGGTATGGGCAACTCGTCCCGAAAAGAGGCCGAGGACGAAGGAGGAGAGGAAAAGGAGAAGAAGGTTAAAGAGAATGGAGATGAAGAAGAGGAGGAGGAGGAGGAAGAAGAAGAGGAGGTCGTGGAGGACGAGGAGCTGCCCCTCGGAGTCGACGAGCTCTTGGCGAGCGGAGATCCCGTTTTGGACTTGAGCTACTACAAGTTTCGTCGACTTCCTCGTCAAGTCCTGGATCTGGAGTACCTGGAGAAGCTCTACGTCTGTGGGAACCGTCTCCGCGACGTCCCTAAGCGCATCACGCGGTTGCAGGGTTTGCGGACCCTGGCACTAGACTTCAATAAGTTTGAAGACGTTCCCCTCTCTGTGTGCAAGCTGACCAATCTCACGTGTCTTTACCTGGGAAGCAACAGGCTGATGAGCCTCCCGCCGGAAGTGAGGAACTTGCAGAGCTTGCGTTGCCTCTGGGTGGAGAGCAACTACTTCCAGCAGTTCCCCAAGCAGTTGTACGACCTTCCCAATCTACGCTCCCTGCAGATTGGGGACAACCGTATGCGCACCCTTCCCTCTGACTTATGTCGTATGGAGGCCCTGAGAGGACTCTGGTTGTATGGAAACCGCTTTTCCGAGTTTCCGCGAGTGCTCCTCAAAATGGAGCAGCTGGAGATTCTGGACATGGACCGCAATAAAATATCAGAGTTCCCAAACTTGCATCATCTTCCTGCGTTGCGACTCTTCTCCTACGACCACAACCCTGTGAAGGAGCCTCCACGTGTAGGGAAGGAGGTGCTAATTGTCGGGGAGGGGGCTGAGGAGGTCTTGCAGGCTAGAGAGAGAAGAAAAGAGGCAAAAGAACGTGCCGAGAAAGAAGCAGAGGAGGCGGCGGCCGCTGCGGAGGCGGCAGCTAATCCAGTCATTCACGGGATACTCAAGAAACTCAGAATGAGCTCCGCCCTAAACTTAGCAGTTGCTAGAGAGAAAGAAACAAATGGGTCGTTTCCATCAACAACAGCGGATGAGGATGGACTAGATAACGAGACAGGGGACGAGCCTGAGAGACAAAGTGTGGCGTTTCATGAGGCAGAGCTTGGGTATGACGATGACGGATTGGAGTATGAAAGGGAGGAGCTAATCTACGAGGGGGAGGGGTGTGAAGGCTACGAGGGGGCGGAGTTAGAGTATGAGAGAGCCGAAATGGATTATGAATATGAAGAGGAGGAGCAAGAACAAAATTGATACTTGCACCTTTTCTATGGGTCATGGTAGTCTACTTATTAAAGATGAAGTGTGTCTGCAAACAGAAATGCAGTTTGTTTCAGTAGCCAGTTTTTGCAATTCTGTGGTGAAGATGCCTCACACTTTACTCATCTGAAGTATTACTGCAAGGGTTGCAGGTTCAATCCCCAGGATGAACTGGAGAGGAACTAATTGGGGCCCTGATAATGGCACTTACGTTACCCCAGAATGCTTTATGGGGTAAAGAAAGCGACTGCAAGTCGCTCTAATAAAAAGCATCTGCTAACATTAACATAAACATTACATTGATGTAATTGATTGGAAAGTAGAAGGATAGGTTGAGTTTTAAAAGAATAGTTCATCCAAAAATGAATATTCTGCCATCATTTACTCATCCTTGTGTCATTCAAAACCTGTATAACTTTCTTTCTTTTGTGAAAAACAAAAGAGGATATTTCACTTCCTCTCAATTTGGCAGTGTATCAGTAACACAGTTTCTCAAATACAGCTAAATATAGCTTCACTTAAGACCCTATGAATTAATTTGTGCAAATATGGAACATTTTTTTCCAGCACAGGTACAAGTGAGTGTTGCTATTATTAGAAGGCATTATTGTTGGCCAGACCATTGCTGCAATCCTCAAACACAGGACTCTCTTCAATAATTACAGGGTTTAAGACTTGTGATTTGTAAAAATCAAATGTGAAGACCTGTGAAAACTGCACAACTTGCGTCAAAACTACATTACTGTGTGCTGTGTATTTCTAATTAAGAGCAGGACTCCGATATTTTTGTTTGTGAGTGTGTGCAAGTGTGTCTGGAACTCTACCCTGACACGAGTATACTGTTTATAAGAAACTTGATGCTGCAATTTCAGCGATGTGTGTTGGTGAAACCAAATATTCTCTTATTAAATAACCAATGAGTTTGTCAAACATGTTTCAATGATTCATGTCTAGTCGGACTCTGATGCCAGCCCTGACTAGGACTGGGCAATAAAGCTATACTTTTTCAATATACTGTGTATGTATATATATATATATATACAGCCTCTATATATATATATGACAATACTTGATTTTTCCAAAATGGATTCAAATGTTCAATGTCAACACTAAAACAAACTAAGATTCTAGTTAAAATTAAACAAAGCATGTTTTCCAAATTAGGCAGGATTTTCGCAAAATGAAATTGTGATTAATAAAAATTTAACTACGTCTATTTTTATTAAAAACATATTACCTAAAAAAATGTGTGAGAATGCAAATTAATAGTTGAATAAATTTTTGGAAGTAGACTTTGGAATCGATTCATTGAAAGTGATTCAGAGAAATAGATCAAAATGAATAAAATCCGAGTGATATTCACAATTTCACCAGAAAAAAAACAGGAATAATTATTCACCAGGAATAATCCCAGGCTGAAGTTTTTAGAAGGCCAATTAAGTTTCTGAATTGAGTGAGTTTCCACTAGGAATCCTAGCTTTCTGGCTGTGGAGCACAGCTGACATGATCTGAGACAGATGGGAAGAGCTAGCCAAGCTAGCACTAGTAGAAGTAAACGTTCTCTCTCTTCTTATGCTTGAAGGACTCAATGTGCGAAAGTCAGAGGAGGCGTGCAGACAGAAGAGAAACATCAGGGACAGAATAGTAGTGGGGGTGCACTCCATAAAAGGCCTGGGTCGTTAGTCAGTGATGTTTTGGGAGAAAGACTGAGAGAGACCAGCACTTAATGTTTAAATGATGAGGTCCCAGAACAAAGACTGTAACAAATCCAGCAGGTTTGTGGGTTGGGTGATGGTATAAAAATGAAAATAGTGTTTAACACCAAATTAACACTGCAAGCGAGCTGTGTGACAATGCAAAGCAAAGTAGATCACTCCAACGGGGTCTCTTCACTGCAAGAAGATGCAGACAGTTTTATTGGTTATGATGGGCAATCTTGGAGAAGATTTTAAAAGAATAACAACTTGCGTCTGTTCACCACACAAAACTGCTGTTTAAATTCTAAATTCTGAGAAAGAAGAAATAAATGTTTTGAATTATAGAGGTCATCTGTAGAAATCACGGCTCTCTAATTTAGATGTTCCTCATTTGTTCATTCTTTCCCTCCGATATCCTATTCCAGTCACATCTGCCAACTCTCTTATTCTAGTCGAGAAGTGTTTTCATTGCTCTTTCCTCCTCCTTCCCCTTTTCTTCCTTCATCCATCATTGTGCTGTTTAAACTCTCTCTCCATCTCCTGTCACTTCTCATCTCTCCCTGAAAGAGTGTCGTATCCCATCTGTTAAAATATTTACGTAACGCTATGAGCCTGTCATTATTGCTGCGAAGAATCTGAAACAAGTGTTTTGGCACAACCTGTGACAGGAAGTGGAGAAAAACGTGTCTCCGCCCAGATCTCCACTCCAGAATCAACACAACCCGTCACGTATAAGCAAATGTGCATGGCTTAGGTGTCTTAAAAAACAATTTGCAAAAACCTTCTAATTCAAATTGGCCAACAAAATACCCACAGTATTTTATTGTGAGATCTCAGATGTAGGTCATATACTTTGAGCAAGGCAAAAGGACTCAAGACTGGCAGATCAAAATAAAGGAATGTCTTTGCAAAGTGAAACTTGGCTGTTTCAAAGACACCTAAACCATTCGACGGGATGGGTTGTGTTGACTCTGTCAGGTAGATCTCTTTCAGCTGTGTAAGACATTGAACAATTGATCAAAAAGTGATTTGACGGTCACTGAAGTGTTGCAGTTTTGGTACTTCAAGGTAAAAAGACTCTGCCTTTTGTTAAAACGTACCATTTGAGGTATTTACTAACAAAGAATGACTATCAGTATCCGTTTGTTTGGTTCAAGCTTCTACTTATAATGATTGAGAATACTATTTCAACAGCCATTTATGAGCACTATGTATTCATATCACACATTTAACTAGCTTTTAAGAAAGTCACACTGTACACTATAGTCCCCAGGCTCACGGTGTCCCAGACACCAATATTTTAATGATTCATAAAAGATGATTCACTGTATGGCCATCTGAGATTTCAGTATAGAGATAAAAGTTAGGATCATTATTTTTCAGTAGTATTACTGAATGTACATTAGAACTGTTTGTTTTTTGGCATTTGGTAGAGCATTTGGTCGCGGAAACAGATCCAATGTCAGCGGATTACAATTGCTCAAACTTTGGGTTGGTGATTCGAACAAACCCTTAATCAAAAGTAGACTTTTTTGCTTAACTCGTGCTTCTATGTTTGTGTTACGAACATGAATGATACCTCAAAGTTGCTTGGCAGACAAAAAAAACAAAAACAATTTGAAAACAAAAAAAATGAACAATAGCACAGAACATGTCTAATAATCTCTCATCTCAAAAGATTTGATTTCATATTATGTGACATCTTTAAAGGCATACTGTAAGTCTGGCTCAGAGATTTTGGCATTGCCGTTAGTCCTGGATTCTCAGGCGCCAAGTATCGAGTATCTGTGGAGCGGCTGAGAGTTCTGACACAGTCCAGGCCTGAGGAGGAGAACATAGTCTCTGTGCTTAATCATTTAGCGGCTTACTGCTAGTTTACGTTAACGCCATTCTCCCAAGGTCAGCCGCATAGCAAGCCGTGAATGAGCACCGGACTGGCTCTGCGGCGCTTGAAACTTCATACCCTTGTTAAAGGCACTCACAGTAATATCTCTGTCACTGCCAGATCTCAGCAGAAGTCATCCTGTGTCTGAAATGTAATCCGAGCCATTGTGACAGCGTGTTAGCACATGAGAGGAGGGGCCATCATGGTCCAGCACGAAGGATTTTGCTCCTAAGTAGGGCATGTTTGCAAGTCCTACATGCCAGTTGGTGGGTTTTGCACTGTAAGCCATTAAAAGTGAAGTTGCAAGGCTAGGAAACCGCAGTATGAGAACTAGATTTTCAGATTTACTTAAAGAAAATGTGTGCGCTTATTGCCTTAATGTTCTGGGTGGATGCTAGGGTGTTGCTATGTGGTTGTTACTGCATTGCTAAGGTGTTATACATGGTTGCTAAATGGCCTACATTGAAGTCTATGATAATTTGGCCTTTAGATAGGAGTTTTTTCCCCGAACCATTTTATTTTCTACCATGCAAATTTAAGGTTTACTTTACGTCCAAATGTCAATTAGTGTTTAATACTAATATTTAGCGGTTTGTAAGTATAAACGTGTTTAACTTTTTGAATTTAATTGACTGCTAATGCTCAAAATTCTCAATTTGCTGCCAAATAGCAACACATCAGCAACCGTCAAATAACTTACAACCACTTTAGTCACTTTTCAATGTTAACATTAAGCACAGGCAAAAAAAAAAAAGACCAACCCCTATTCTCCCTTTCTCATGAGGATTATTAAAGGATAATGTACGATCTGCCTGCGTGGGAGAGTGAAAATTGGCCCTGAGATGAGAGAGAGAAGATTACACACATGCAAACAACAACCTGAGCGGGGACCATAACTGTGCCCATATGCCAGCTACTGAGCTTTCAGTTGGTGCCACTCCTCTCTCACCATGGCTAAGGGCTTGTGTACATAAGTCGTGCATACAGTACATGTGTGTATCGGGTGTATCAATCTCAATCTGCTGACCAGGTTTTTGCATATGAGAAACATTCCTGTTCTTGCATTTAGTCTTACAGAAATAATTTTGTTGCTCTTCACTATTTATATGACTTGCTGTCAAAATTATTGCTGATTTTAATTATTCACTGCTCAATGCATTCTAAAACAGTGTGTATCCCAAAGTTGCCATCAGCTGGTAGCCAATGTGCTGCTATGCAGTTTTTAAGGGTTAAGAGTGTTTTTTAGCATGTTGCTATGCGGTTGCTCGTGTTCTAGGTGGTTGCTGCTTATAGGTCCAAACGTGGAGCCCCTTTTCAATGTTTTACTGTCTTTCAGGGAAAAAATTTAACATTTGATTGCTAAAATAATCTCCTCACTGTTTTGATAGTCTCTACGTTTAATTCTTAGAGTTAAGAGGTTTTTTCAAATCACTAACCCTAAGTATGATCGATAGTTTTAATGATGCTAACAAACACCTCTAAATATAAGCAATATAATTTTGCCTGAAAATGTCAAGTAGAAATGATCAGGCTAAAATTGACAGTATTTCTTTTAAACCAATATTTCAGATTTATTGTGAAGGCAGGACATTATATCCACTAAGATTATACCTGTGTGAAAGAGAGATAGAGGATGTTATTAACAAGTGTTCAGCTGTACATGAATGACAGATGTACATGTGTTGATGAGTGTACCTATCGGTGTCTCGTCCACTGTATCCGCTCTCTCTGTGTCTCTGTATGCCTCCTCTCATCCAGTCTGATCTCTGCTGCTCCACTGATGATTTGTCACAGAACCTGCAACATTTATAAGGATAAAAAGAAACCTTATTTAAACAACCAGGACACACTCATCCCCTCTGCATCCAATCAGAATACACTTGTCCCCCAGCAACCAATCAGAACACACTCATTCCCCGAGCAACCAATTAGAACACACTCATTCCCTCAACAACCAATCAGAACACACTCATTCCCCCAGCAACCAATCAGAACACACTCATTCTCCCAGCAACCAATCAGAGCACACTCAACCCTCTGATTTGAAAGAATGCTTCACAATTTCATGCAGTAGTTGCCCCTGTCTACAGGGCACAGACAGTCAGCTTAAATAAATGAGCAATCAGTTTTGCCAGTCATGTAGCAGGAACACACACAGAGACAGACATGACTCACTTGCTTTGGTAGTGTGTGAGGAAGTGTTGCGGGTCGGCTGGTGCATGTGAGAGGCTTGTGATGTTGGGGGCGTTCAGGACGAATCCTGATGAGCCCTGTAGAATACAGAACAGACAGTACACAAAACCATTGTAGAAATCCCTCTCAAAGCAGCAGCAGCAGCGGCACAGCAAAATATATTAGATTTCCAATCATCTTTTGAGTGGATGACTATTGTTGTTGAGGTGAGACGTGTTATTTTTGAATGCTTTTGTGACATTAAATCGGAACTGGCAGAAACAGACTTCCAAATAGCTTTTCTAGGGAGAACACATTTTGCTCAAACTTTTTTACTTGTTGTAAGACAAATTAATTGACAGTGTAATATAAAGGAACAGTGCATCCACCAACATCATTTACAGATTTTCATCACTCTCCTGTCATTCCAAACCTATATGAATTTCTTTCCTCATATGTTAGACAGAATGTTTACATTCTTTAATAAAACGTAATATAGTGTCCAGGGACTGTCAAGATCCCAAAAGGACAAACAGCATCATAAAAGTGGCCCATATGACTCCAGCACCATGCTTGGCATTCCTAAACCTTTTAACCGATGAATTTCAATGATTTCCCCATGACATTTCCAATCATTCAAAATTAACATAACTACAAATGTTCATTGCCTATAGATGAAACTTTCCATGATTCCAATTTTGAGATTCCCTGATATTTCCAGGTTTCCCATGACTGTCAGAGCCCTGCATGACACAAGTTGTTTGGTGACGTGACCTGATGTGGTATATATGAATGTACTCAAATATGGATAAGATATGAAAGCTGCTGAGGAGGAAAAGATAGAAAGAAAGTAATATGGGTTTGAAACAAGGGTGAGTAAATGATGACAGAATTGACATTTCTTGGGCAAATTATTCCTTTCAAAGGTTATTCATTAAAAAGTACATTGGTTGTTCATTTAAATCTACTAACAGTCATAGCTAAACAAATCTAGAGGGCAAAATATATTAGCTTTATTTACCATCGGGCCAATGGACAATCTAGTTAGAGCAGGTCTAGTCTTCTGTCTGCTGTCCTCACTAAAGCCAGGCTGCAGAGAGGCCTGTGGGCAAAACATACAAAAAACCCTCTTGGTCAGAGAACTTGATGATGTCTTAATAGAATAGTTTATCTAAAGAGTGAAAGATAGGTACTCACTGAACCGGTCAGAGGTCTCTGGGTGTCTCTTGTATATCCAGATTGTCGAAGTGCACGGGAGGCAAGTTTTGGTAATGCTTCACTGCCCTTGTAGACACACACACACACACACACACACACACACACACACATATTAAATAGGCAAACCTATTCAGCTGATGCACACTATAAAAATCACATGAATGTGGCGATGTTGATGGAGAGAGTAATAGCAGAGAATGAGAGAAACAGAGAGACCACCTGTAGGAAAGATCGGGGCAGGAAGTCTGTCCTCGTCACACTTTCCTGTATCCTGCGATCATCGTCCTGACAACCATCATCACCCAATCAAAGCAGAGAGTCAGTATAACAATGGAAAAAGGATTTGATTATGTGACTCTCATGAATACAACATTAGGAATTATGGATGTGTGCTGTTAAAAAAAAACGTCTTGACAATGACTTTGCCAACAGAATGATGAACTGACTGACACACACACACACACCATGTTAATGTGTTGAGGGAGGAAGGTGTTCGGCTGTAGATTGGTTCCCTCAGTGTATCCACTCTCTTCTATGGGTCCAACTAAAACACAAACACAGTGGTCTGATACACCTAGATTGCAACATCAAGAACTTTTGAATCTACAAATAACAAAGTTAAGAAACCCCTTTTTTAAAACCACACTACTTACCCAAAACTCTGAGGCGGTGAGGATTGTGAGTGCCTTTATATTCAGTCTGACGGGACGCTGCTCTCTGAGAGAGAGAGAGAGAGAGAAAGTCAAAGAACAATGAGGCCAGGGTGAAGTGACATGGCACGGTGCCCTTGAAACCTGCTGCGTTTCTATGTGTGTGTCTTTGGCTCTCACAGCTTTTGGCTGAGTTTGGAGCTGCAAATATCCACTCTCTCTGCGTCTGGACCCCGAGCAGGCCAAAGAGTCCGTCCCGTCGGGCAGAGCCAGACGCTGGTAATGACGCTTCGATTGAGACTCAAAACTGTCCAACAGTGAGAGACTAAGAGAAGAAAAAGGCAAAAAGTGTTTGTCTAAAAATGATTTAGTGAGGCGCAAAAAGGTTTTGGAGTGTATGTGCACACACACACAGACACACACACACACAATCTGGGCCATACCCAAACTGTGGATTATCATAGCGGTCCAGGCTGGCGCTGTAGTACAGAGCAGGACGGTGGTTGGCAGAGTAACCTGTCACAAAATGATGGCCTAGACATGGCTGGAATAACTCCTTACCTGGATGAAAGAGGACACGACAGTAATGGGTTTACACAACATCGTTTTCAACTAAAAACGGAAAATCTTTATATGCGTTTTGGTCGTTTATTTACACGACAACAGCATTTTGGGGGCCTAGAAACGCAAACTTTTGAAAAAGGGTTTCAAAGTGCAATTTTCA